>CM053501.1:46813507-47015922 GCA_028627145.1 Eidolon dupreanum | reverse complement strand
TAGTGGTTACCAGAGGGTAGGGGGTGGGTGAGGAGGGGGGAGGTAGATGGGGTAAAGGGGGTCAAATATAGGGGGGTTGGGGGAGGGTGATGTGTGTAAAAGGGATCCAGTATATGGTAGCTGAAGGAAACTGGACTTTGTGTGGTAATCACACAGTAGAATACACAGATGCCAAATTATAATGTACACCTGAACATTACATAAACTTATTAACCAATGTTACTCCAATAAACAAACAAGAATAGAAATAAAAAAATGTAAAAAAATTAAAAAAAAATCTCTTTTTCCACAGGGTTATTAGAAATGTTTGTAAAGATGAGTTTAAATCCATGAACCACTATCCTAAGCACCCCGCACTATTAGATTAGTGGGGACCTTTTTCTGAAGCAAGGTACAAGGTTTTTAGAAAGTTACTCTCATATGTATCAAACACAAATCAAAGCCCCTCTCTTTAAGATTCCTGTTGAATATGTGTTAAAAAATTTCTGTTGTTTAGGTATTATAGTTATTCAAGTTAAATTTTATATTTCATTCAAGATTATGGGACTTTTTTTAATAAAAAATTTAAATGTTGGATAGTTTTTTAATTTTCAAGTCATGAAAAATTTCTTAGGTGTTAATATAAAACATTTTCTAATCGTCTCAATATTTTTGCATATATTATTTTTTTGGAATTTATTCACTGGGACTTTTGCTTTAAATCTTCGTGAATATTAAAAAAACATAAGAAAAAGTAAAACAGTTGCAATAGGGTATAAGCTAAGTTGCTATAACAGAGGAAGCCAAAACAACTGAAACAAGTTAGAAACTTATTTCTCTCTCATAACATATGAGAAACCATCCAAGGCATGTAGAAAGCTTTGATCCAGGAGGGCGTTCAGGAACCAGACTTCTTTCATTTGATTGTTCCACCATTTTCAAGATGTCCCCATGTCTGCATGGACTATTTCTGCCCATTTCCCAATGGTCTAAAGTTAGTCACATAACCACACCGTGCTGCAAGGGAGGTTGAGAAATACAATCCTTTGCTAATACAGGTTATTAGCCCAATTGAAATTCATAAAGTTCTAGTTCTGAAAAAGGGGAATTACAGATACCAGCAAGCAGTTAGTAGTCTCTTAAAACACACAGGCAAATTAAATTAATAACCCATGGACTAGGGTTTTGAAAAAATAGGGGGAAATAAGGGATTTTATAATGTGAAGCTTCAACTCAACATCAGGACTGGAATGCAGTTTATCAGACCTCTTATTGCTCGGCTGTTTGTAAACTGGAGAAATGCAAGGGGCAGTGTTAACAGGTAGTGTTTTTTTTGTTTGTTTTTTTTAATAAAGTAAAAAAGTCAACTTTACAATCCCTGCCTATACATTTAGTCTCCTCACGTGCTTACCATTCATAAACTCATTTTTTTTCCTTCTGACAACGTGCTGGGCTGCTTTCATTGTGCTTTTAATTCACTCAAATTGTAATGACTGGAAAGCATTTGTAGTCTTGCTCAATTTCTTATAAAGGCAGAGTGACAACTCTGATAGTTTAAGTTTAAAAACCCAGTAAAAATTTTCCATAAAGCAATACCTACAGTTAAAAGAGTTTATCACTTTACATAAAGAAGCCAAGCTCAAGCTTATAATGAATTTTGAAAGCATTTCCCTTAAAGCTAAGGAATAAAAAAGAGATTATAGATAAAAACACAAATATAATTCAATAATGTGCATCTTTACCTGTTTTCTTTCACAGTAGTGCTATCCTCACTTAATTTGCTTTTGTTGTGTAGTTATTGGAAATGTCTGAGGCTTATCTGACTTAGAATACATATGTAACCTTGATTGACTGTAGTGCGGTTTTATATTCATTCTTGTCTACTAGCTTTAATGGCTGCAGTAGTTCCTTCTTTTACTTATTGCCACCCTAGGGACATATGCATGCCCCCATATCCCTATTTTTAGGGTTTATATGATTGATACACTTTTTAGTTCAAAGTATTGATTCTTGAAATTTGGAGTCTCTTGCTCCTATCTACTGGAACTGAAGGCTGGAGGTAAGACTAGCCAATCTGATACTTGTCTCATATTACCTGTTTCATGCTTAGAATTTCTGGCTATGACCCTATTTTTCCCTCTCATTGTAATCAATTTACTCTTTAAAGTGAAGATGGAAAAGGACAAATGTTCATGTGAGGAGTTCTAAGCAGATATTTTAAATGAGCTTTATCATGAGGCTCACTGATATCTAGCTGATCTTTATTTCAATGCATACATCTCATTTAATTACAGTAGGAGACAGGCACTGCACAGCTCACAAAGATGGATAACTTGATTACATTTTATAATTTTCTTGACTTGACAAGTGTTGGCAAAGGCAATACATTAGTTTCACTGTCTAGGGCATCAAATGTCATAGTGATAATAGGTTTGGGAACCACGTGTTTCCTTTGGTGACAGGCTGCCACATGCTGTTCTATGGTTTTAGACTAGGGCTTGGGAGAGATGAGAGAAGGTTGCAAGGAGGTGAGAAGTATATGAATCGGTTCCTGGGGTGTCCTGAGGCTCAGAAGAAAATGACTTGAAACAATTCCAGCTCTCACTTTTTTCCTTCAATCAATTCCCAGCTGGTTGTGACAGAAGGCAGATGATAAGAAAAGAGAGGAGAGCAATAAAGTGCAGCCACTTTATAAAAGAAGAAGCTTCCCAGAGGGAAGGAGAATGAAAAAGAAGCATAGAACTTGGGGGTGGGGAAAGGAACAGAGCTTGCTTGGAGGATGGGGGAGTAGAGTAAAATCTTTAAATGTTCTGAACATCAGCAGTAATAGCTGTTAAGAAGTTGAAACAGGTGTAACAGTATTCAATGGAAAAGGGCTTCACGATAACCCTACATTCTCACTATATTATTCAGTATTTGTGTCTTTGACAAAACCTGCCTTGGTAAGTTGAAAACAAAGATGAAAGAAACTTTCCTGGTTACCACCTGATCTTGACATAGTCATTCAAACAGCAAGATAATTTATACATAAAGCAAGAAAGAAACTGCCAGGGATTCCTCAGTCTTAGGAAAAAATGAGAACACATAACTTTAATTCTTATATGTATTTTTTTTTGTAATGGTTTCATAGAAGCAAGTTATAGAGCACTGGCTTGGTATTTACATGTTTTGAGAAGAAAGACTGGAGTGCTTCTGTGCCCCCAGAATGTATATATTTGTAACTGATAGAGTCAAAGTATAGAAATTCAGGAAATGCCATTACAAAGGAATCTCTTGTGTTTCTGCATTCTCTGTGGTTTACAAAGCAAAATCAGGCTGAGGGAAGATAAAATATTTCCCACAGAACTTTGGGATAATTGGATACGTGTTAAAGCTTAAAGAGTAACAGTAATAATAATAACAACAACAACTACCTTAATAAGAAAAATAAAGCATATTTAAAAAGAGTTAGCATTATTTGGAGAATATTCGTAGAATGAGCTGCAGGAAAACAGGAATGTTTTCACCTTTTTTTTTTTTTTTTTTTGTAAGTCGATTTTCTAGTATGTTCTTTTGTAAGTCAGAATGTTAGGGACATACCTGAAATTTCTGGATTTCTTGGAGGAAGATAAGTGGTGTTTTTCAGACTTTTGGTGGCATGAATGAATTGACCCCAGCTTATAAAAGGTAAGAGAGGGACTAGAGAGACCCATAAAGTCATGGTCTTGCTTTCATGTGACTAGGAATATTTCAGATTTGTAGTAATTTTAATGATGGCAGAGTCTAGGTAACCTTCGAGATTTAAGAAGGTAGCTATACTTTTGCTTACATTGTTTATATCTAAATATTAAATATACTTCTTTAAGGTATTCAGGGTCTTTGGGAACACAGGAAAGGCTTTGCTTCCCATACACAGAATTGTAGACTAATGACTTTATTCTCTTTGATCCCATTTCATCCCAAGCCTTGATAAATGCACAATCCTAGACACAAAATATATGTTTAGTAATTACTCTTATTGGTCGATTAGGTGGGAATCAGTCACCTACATACAAACACTTTGCACTATGAACACAGGTTTATTTTTGTGGACTATATTTCTGTTCACTCTCACACTATTTACTAATATACTGAATAAAAAGCATTTTCCATGATTAGCACCCTGCCCTCAAAGAACCATACAATTTGCATTAAAGTTGAGGCAGATCCAATTAATGTGTATTAACCTCTGTTTAACTCTTATTTAGAAATACTTTATTTTACTGTTTTAATTTATAGTTTAGTGATTATTTTCTTATAGTGATTTTGAAAGAATTATTATATTGCTAAGGAGAAAAAAGAGACACTTAGGAGCTAAGTCAATTTTATCACTCCAAAGAATAGGATATAGAAGTCATTGAGAAATTAAATTTATGTTTTTAAAACAAATTCTCCCACAAAAGTTAGATTATCAGGTAATTTTTTAAGCATAAGAAAAAGATTTGCCAATAAAAGTTTTTCCTGTTGATTTTCCAGATTTCTATACTTCATCTTTTCATGTTTTTCATCTTTATTAATCTCCAGAGAGATTTACTAGTGGGCTGGGCTTAAGATCTGCAAATGATAAAGTGATAAAGCTAATATAATGCAAATTGCATAAGATCCAATGATGTCAGATAAATGTCAGTTTGTGCTAGATATAAGAAAAAAAATCCAATGAGATGATTATTGAGAAGAAATTGCAGTTTTCAAAGGTAAAAGACTGATTTTAAAAGTCACTATTTTCTCTGGTTGTAATTGTACAATGAAACATATTCGAATAACATGGTACTTAAATGGATTTCTTAGTTCAACAGAGAATTTTTTCTTAACCTTGAATTAAACCTTTCATCTTAGTTAGAAACCCCATTTACTTTTTTCATTGTACAAATATTCCTGTTTTATTTTTACCAAGATTGAATTCTGACCCTCTAAAAATTGTTCTGATAAATGCCTATAAAGAACAAAGCATGGAGAAGTTTAAAATCTACATGAACCAATAGGAAAAACTGACTAAGAGTATATACCTCAATGTATTTTGGGGAAGAAATAAATTGCACTGTTCATAATGTTGCAGTACCACATGCTGTTCAGAGCGGCTGGGGTCAGAAAGATGCTGTGGTCATAATGAAAAAAATTTATTATGCATGAGTCAATTCCCTTATGTTGTGTCTGAAAGATGTTGTGCTTGGCAGTAGGGGACTAGTGGGAATAAGAGTTTTAAGTTCTTTTTCTGTAACCTTAAAGTAAATTAGAAGTTGAACATGATGGTTTCACATAGCAGAGCTCCTTTAACTCTTATAACACATCAGTTGGGGCCTGGTTCTTTTTAATTAATGAACACACACACCATCCTGACTGACAGAAAAGCTTTCCCAGAATCATTATGACTCCTGTATAGCCTGCAGAGCCTTTTCTGATCTACCCTTCACTCTTCAGGGATATCACTCCTCTTAAAGACTTTACAATTTCTTCTGCATCCTTTTCTTACAACACTTAGAACATGCTGCCTGGAATCTGCTTCACCATAGCTTTTTGAATAATTAACCCACTCATTTTCTCTCTTCCTATTTGCTTTTTTCTCCCTTCTCCCATTCAATCAGCAAGTTTATAAGCCTCCAGGGAAGGATGTAAAAGACAGGAAAGTGCATACAAAGAGCTCTTCCTGACTTTGGTTTCTAGAATATTAATATCTTAGGAGAAGGGAGTGAGTTTCATAGTTTAACCAAAATACTAGAGGGTTTGGGGAGGGAGAGATTCCCCTTCTCCAGCACTAGAAAAATTCCCCTGGAGCTACGGGGGATTGAAAAACAAGGGAAGTGATTGGGGAATAGAAGTTGGTGGGTCACAAGGGCCCCTGCTTCTGGGATTGGGTCTCTGGAGTCAGAGAGGAAAGGGTTTGCAGATGGGCGGATAAACTCATCGAGATTTCAGGGTGTGCAGCGACCCCTAAGGGGAGCCATTCTTTTGTTCTCAAGTAGGAAGAAGTAGTTGGTGTAGGAATAAGGAAATAAGTTTTAAGTTCCTTTTCTGTAACCTTAAAATCAAAAAGTTACGAGACTCCCCACACCTAAAGAGGAGAGGCAGGGCTACCTCAGTTTGCTACCTGCTTAGGTTAAGGAGAAGGTGGGATGATGGAAGTCCCAGGAGAAAGAGGACAGAAGATGGTGAAAAATGAGTATGTATTCATGTCCCGTTTTGGATGCTTTTCCATTTTGTAAGCCTTTAAGAGAATGGATACAAATTCAGATAAAGACTGGATGTGGCTAGATAATTGATTGAAAGTCAATTTGCAGCACTCTATTTGGAATGGGCAAAGAGGAGTAATTTCTTTTAGTTTTAGAAAAATAAAGAGGACTGTATTGGGGGGCTTTTGGTTTACTTGAATTTATGAGCTAAGCTTCATGTCTTATCTACATTTAAAAAATTATCAAAGTTATGATATACCAGATTTTTTGCTAGGTATTTTCAGAATGTTAACTAATTTTCATCATTCCACCATGAAAAGATACTATCTTTGCTTCATCTCCTTATTTTTAAATAGATGGGGAAATTAAGGCAGACGGTGATTACGGAAACTTCCCAGAGAATTTAAGTGACAGATTATGGAATTTGAACCCAGGTGTGTCTCTGGAAGCTACTCTTGACCACTATTTTCAGTTGTCTCTCACACTTTGCATTTTCTTAAAGGCAGAAATCTGTCTTTGCCTCACCCAAAGTCCCTGCTATACTATTTTGCTAAACATCTATTAAAATAAATCTATAGTCCAAGTAGACAAGGCATACTGAATAAATATAAAAAATTAAAAATTCTAAAACTTGGAAGAGTGCCCAAATTCACTGAGGATGTCATCCTATTTTCTTTATCATAAACCACTTGCAAACTGGCATGATGATCTGTAGCGAAAGCCTCCAGTGCACCAACCATGTATACTTTATACAAATAACATTTTTATTGCAGCTTCTCGCCTTTTGTTTTGGTGGAAAGCTATATTGCATATTGAAACAAAATGGAAAATTGTGCCATTAGATTTGAGCTAGAGCTGTAAGTGAAAGTTAAAGCAATAAATACCACAGCCACATTTGATGAATGTAATGAATGCCACACAGCCTCCTCCTATGTCTCAAATCCCTCAGCTGTTTGGTTTAATTTTTGGTTGCCTTGGATTTTTTGAGAAACATAGTGATTTAACCATTAAAAGACCTCACTTAGTGGTTGCAAGATGCTTGTGGTCAGATATTATGTAAGTCATTGGTTATTTTCTCAGGCAATCAAATTAACTTAGCCCGTCAAAGTATAAAGTGTGAACTAATTGTGACTTTGGCCAATTTTGATTGAAAAAACATCTTTAAAGCAGACTGGAGTCAGCTGTTCTTTATCTCCACTGAGAATGAAGCAAGAGGTCGTGCTTAAGTTGCAGCCAGAGCACTTGAGTTACAAAAAGCTTTTAGATAGAGAAATGTGTGGCTTGGGACTTCCAGGGAGTTTCTTCTTTAAGGTCTAAAAACAAACAAACAAACAAAACAAAACTATTCAAGGGTATTTTAAGGGCGATCCTAGTGTTCTTTCTATTACCCTAATTCTCTAATTCTCTGGGTGGTGGTTTTTGGCATTTTCTAGTGTGGCTGAGTGAAACATTCCATTTGACTTGTAAAATTTAGAAGTTCATGTTTTTAAAACACAATTTTGTGTCTTTTGGCCTTGATGTTCAAAGTTTAGTGCTCAGAACTGCAGCATTAGAGTCATTGAAGACCTTAGATGCTTAGAATTTCAGGTTCTTGTTAGACCTACTCCACTGAAATCTGCATTTGATAAGATTCTCGGTGATTCATATGCATATTAAAATTTGGGAAGCCTTTGTGGAAATCCTTAATTTTCCCTTATGACACAATGCTACAGGTAGTGCCCTTAAAGCTTACCTAGTATGACAGCAGAAGTGAAAACTGGGCTGAAATCCACTTCAGGGGATTTCTATAATTTCCTGCTCTTTCCCTCTAATCTTAAACTGTGGCATGCATCAGAATCACGTGAACTTGTTCAAACGCAGATTGTTGTGCCCCAACCCTCTAGTTTTTGATTCAGTAGGTCAGGAATAGGTATGAGAATTTGCATTTTTGGAATGTTTTCAAGTGATGCTGTTGCTGATGCTACTGGTTCAGAATCACTACTCTGAAATCGTATTGATCCTGGTTTACTTTGGCTCTAATTCTTATCACAAAACCAAGTAAAGGCAGTGTCATATATAGAGCGGAGAGAGTAACTGTTATCTTTGGATTATGTGGCTTTGGGGAAGTTGTGTAATCTTTCTGAGCTTTCATCTTTTCACCTATCCAGTGGGGATCAAATGAGGTAACAAAAATAGGAGAGAGTATGTATGTAACAAAACTAACACAACTAACACAGTGCCTGGAAATGAGTAAGTTCTCCATGCAATATTAACCCTACCCCTTTCTCATTGAATTTAATTGCATATAAAACAATTGAACACTACCTGTTCTCACTTTTGTCTCTTTATAGTCTTCATCCAATTAAATTCCTTGCATTAAATTCTAAACTCCAGCAGTAACAAACTTTTTTGAGAATTTTCACATATACCATATTTGCTGTTATTTTTATATGCTATTAGAGAAGTCTAATTTTCTGTTACTATTTATAATCAAATCATTCTACAATATTCAGTCATACAGTCTCTGCTAATTTACCACCCCATTCATATAGATTTTATTATTCCCCCCTCCATGCTATTAGTGGACCTTGTCCATTTCTGTATTGCTTAACTTGTAACATTGCATTTAATTAGTAAATTAATCATCATTTATTCATTTATTCCCTCTGCCCTCACAATACATCCTGCCCAGGATACTCTTCTTTTTATATTAGAGTCACAACTGACTTTGTATTCTGAACATGTGCTACATACCTTTGTTCATATTAAATGCTCCATAGATTGACAGAGATTGAAGCAGTCTATGTGATATCTTCCAATTTCTTGTTTGGGGTTCTCTGTTGGGAACTAGAAGGCAAAGGATCCCTAGCTGAGGTTTTAATGAATTGGCATAGAAAAGGCTTTCAAGAGAGCTAGGACAAGATCACAATCTTTAGAGAATCCTGCAGATAAATATGGTATTGAGTATCGTATTTAAAGATTATATAACAGTTGAAATAAAATCCATGGAAAATTAAATACAAAATTTATTAATCTACTCATGCAAAAAATTAGATATAAGTTTAATAGGATTTTTCTACATGCCTATAATACATTAACCATGTACTTATCCACCACTGTGTATTTGGATTTCCATGCATTACATCAATGAAATGCAAAAAAGATGCATTTGCAGGTATTAGAGAAATTACATTAAGATAAGAATGTAATTGCAAAAGATTGGCACTTTTATTCCACATAGTATTGGAAGTCCTAGCCACAGCAAAAAAAGAAAAAAGAAAAAAAAATTCGGCCCCCCCAAAAATCCAAATTGAAAAAGAAGTAAAACTGTCATTATGTACAGATGATATGATAATATATAGGAAACCCTGATGACTCCATCAAAAATTGTTAGCACTAGTAAATGAATTCAGTAAAGTTTCAGGGTACAAAATTAATATACAAATATTTGTTTCTATACATTAATAAAGTATCAGAAGGAGAGATTAATAAAACAATCCCATTTACAATTGCATTAAGAAGAATAAGAAACCTAGGAATACATTTAATAAGTATTTGTCCAACTGATAATGTCCTTGATACCTTTTTATTAAGACATACTCTGAAAACTGATGTTTCTTCATAGGTGTTCCCGTATTGAAAGAAATTTACATACCAACAAAACTATAAATACTATTTTCTCTCTCAGAAGAGCTGAAAGGGAAGGTCTACTCTGATTCTTTTTAAAATATAGAATGGGAGATGGGTCTCATAGACTTTTTAGAAGCAGAAATGAAAACTTTGGCTAAGAAAGACAGTAAGCGCAGCTCTCTATCCACAAATTACTGAATATTGTAGCCTTTTATAGTACTTGAATGTCTTTGAAATACTTTTCTTCCTTGCCTCTGTCATTGCCTAGCACTCTAAATTCATCCAAACAAATCTATAGAAGAATCAGCCAAAGTGATATCTCCATTTATTTAGCTTTACTTGTATAGGAAATACAATGAGAAATACCGATTTTATCAGAACAGTGGTTCATTCATTTTAATAATCACTATTCACTCTGTTAGAACTAAGTCTATTTGGTTTCTGGACTTGCTTAGGAACACTTAAAGGTATACTGGGTTAGGTATTTTTTGTTCATTTTTGGAAGGAGCCACATAGGCATTCACAGACACAATGTCCTTCCATAGTTTCATTCATGTAAATATGGCTCCAAAGGCAATCTATAGCATGCACATGGATACATCTTCTTAGTGTACTTACCCATCCTATAATATTCTCAGAGACAGAGAAGCAACACGTAGGATATTACAAGACTAAGCATGACTGTATATGTGTTATTGTCTCTGACCTTTATACCTAATGAGGCAGGGTCAGCTTATTCTGAATCCCTTGAATCATTTATGGACTGTTTCTGCTATCGTCATTGGTCTTCTTTGGCCTTTTGTTTATATCTCTCTTAAGAATTAACTATAATTACTTCAAAGCAGAGTCAGTTTTTCCTTTTACTTAGTGCAAATTAATACCATAAATCAGTTTTTAACACACAGACATGCAGTATATGTCTGCTACATGCCAGGCACATACTGGGAATTGAGGATTCTAGGATGACCAGCACTAACTTTGTGCCAATGAGCTGAAGGTCCACTGAGGAGAGAGAAAGGCAAACATCTGTGGCTTATCAAAACAGATGCCGTGAGAGCTTAGGGAGCACACAGGAGGAGCACTCAACCACACTGCTGGGATTGAAAAATTTTCCCAAAGAAAACACCTAAACCATGTTCTGCAAACAAGTAGGAGATCATGATGCAGAAGAATGGGGGAAGGTAAGTATGTCCTAAGTATCTAAAAATGTTTGGAGGAGAGAGGGGAAAAAAAGAGAAAACATACTTGAGGAGTTAGAAGCAGTTCTCTATTGCTGATGCAGATAGAGTATAAGAATAGTGGCAAGAGATAAGGGTAGAGATGTCAGCTAAAATCTGCTTATGAAGGACTTTGTGTGCCATGTAATAAATTTGAACTTTATCCTGAAGGATTTTAAAAATCATGATATTTTTTCAATTACAGATTTATTGACATATAATTTACATACAGTAATTTAAATTGCACACAATTAAAACATATACTCGATAAGTTTTAAAATACACACATGAACACACCTGTGAAACCACAACAATCAAGATAATTCTTTGCATTCTATATAGATTGATCTAGCAGCAGTATGTAAAATAGATTGGGATAAGGCATTCTTGGAGTCAGGGTTGGCGATTGTGGAGCTGTGGTCAGATGATGAAGACTTCACTAAAGGAGTAGCTTTGAGGCTGGAACAGTGTTGTGTTGAAAGATACTAAAGTTGAATCAACTGGGTAATTTATTGGATGATCTGGATAGGAAGGAGAAAGAATCCAAGTTGAACTCCCAAGTTTATATCTTGGTCCACTGAGAATGGCATCATTTTTCTAGGATGGCAAATATAGAAAGAAGAGATGAGTTCAGCTTTAGACATGTGTTTTAGAAGTTTGTGCTAGAGTCTTGGACTAATAGCATAGTAGGCAGAGGATGAAATGGTTTGGCAAATGTATAGCATGAAAAGAGAAAGGAACAGATACCAAGGAGTGGGGAGAAAAGTTGGTAGAGATACAGAAAATGTGAATATATGAATTTAATGGACAGAAATGCCATAATATTACACTTAAGTCAGTATCTCTTGATCTTTGATATATTGTAATTTTGTTTATTGCCTCCCCTTTTCTGTATGGTTCTTTGTTCTCTTACTGTTTTGTTTGCTGAACATGGTCATTTATTGCACAAGTTACCTCTTATTTCTCTGATAGGTAAGTTCTCAAGGGATGACAGTAAAAGCAAAATTTTAATTTATTGATAACCATTTCAATGATCTGACTACTTTTTTAGGCTTCTTATGTATATGTAGGAGAATCAATTTTTCAATCTCGTATTTTCTTTCACTTCTCACTATAGGTGGCCATTTGTTTTGGCTTCTAGATAAGGGTGTCCCATTTATTTCAGTTAACTCATTTGTGTCAGATAACCAATTCAATTAAAAATTCACTTATGGAAGAGCTGTTAAAATTTTAGTTCCTGAGGGCAGGGTCTCTTTGATTCAGATAAATTTTATTCTTTCAGTAAACATTTCCCCAAAAGTCGATCAGTTCCTGGTACACTTCTACTCATGCAGGGTTACTGGGAAAGTCCCTATTTTCTGGTGAACTTCTTATCTTGGTGGTTGGAGAGATGGTGGTGTCTGAGTAGTTCACTGTCCTCATAAATTGATGGTAACTGGAGTCTGGCTAGGAAAGAACATAATTTTGCACTATCTTAATGAATTTGGATTTTATCTTAAAGGAGTTTAAATATGAGAGGGATACGAGTAGATTTACTGTTTAGATAGATTGATCTAGCAGCAACATATACCTTGATTTATTTTCATTTTACAGGGATTTGGTTATGGAACATTGTTGATTGCTAGGGCTTCTCTAGGTGTTCCTCAACATAGGTTTTTCTCCATGACACTGTTTGATGGATTTTTTCCCCTTTTGCGAAAGACGAGCATACTCCAGTGTTTCTCTCAATAGCCTGACTTAATTTTCTCCTTTTCTGGCTCATAATTTTTGCTTTTTGCTATATAGGTGATGCAGCATAGTATAGTAATGCCTACCTTAAACAAAAACTTAATGATTTCCTGCTGTCTTTCTATACTCTAGAATACCAGAGAGTAGCATAAGTGGTTCTCCTAAAGAATTCTTTTCTTCTTATATTGTAAAGTGTCAAAATTTAGCCCAAATTTGAAATAGAATAAAATTCTATAAACTGGCACAATTACTGAATTATAGTAATGGTGCTTACAAGTGAAAATGTGGGTTATTTTCTTGAAAAATGTGTTGCAACTCAAACTCTTTTACTCATACGTCATTATGTTAGTATGTTTTCCACCCTTGTTTTTAATAGCCTTTGTACTTTCTAGGTCACTGCCTCTAACCTGAGTACTTTGGAAAATGATATTTCCACCTTTTGCCCTCACCAAATTGATGATACTGAATTTTAAATTTAGGTATTATACATCTTCTGCAAGAGGAGTTGTGCCAAATATTCTTAAATTGAAAGAACTTTCAAGAGGAATGATTTTCATATGGTAATCAGTCCAGTTCTAAATAATCAAAAAGCAATGGTTATGTTTATAATTGCTTGATTTCATAAATATTTATAACTAGTTATTATACTCATTTAATATTGTTCTCTAGGTGATCTAGAATAATATTTACCGTATCCCTCTGGCAAAATAAGTTACCTTATTAAACAAGGACACTTTCCTATTCAGGATAGAAAGTGACATCTGCTTCACATTTTCCAAGTTTACTGCAATTGTTTTTTTTTTTTTTTCCTAAATGAAGATCATATAACAACCTTTTCGGTTACGTAAATGCTTAGCCCTACTCTCTTATCTCTTAAATGCTTCTCATTATGCTCTCATGTGAAGTCAGACATGTTTCAATCTAATTTTCTTCCCCTCCTAGTAAATGACAGGAAATGCAGTTAAAAATGAGAATGGCTAGATATCGGGTGAATCTCCCTTCACATCTCGCATTCCATTATTTGAAGTCATTTAAAGCATACTGGGAGGCGACTCAAGATTTGAGCAAAAATTAAAAAATTTTCTTTACCCAATTTCAAGGCAAAAGGAGAGAATATTTTCGAAGTTGCAGAAGCAAAAGTCTCAAACATAAATCCTATGAGTTATATGATTGATTAAATTTGCCTCAGTCATATAATTTTGGTTCAATTTCAAATTAAAGGAAATTATGTTCATGTCATTGACAGCCCAAAGTTTATTGTAGCTAGCAAAGATCCTTGAAAAAACAATGCTGGGTAAAAAAATGAGGTAAGTATAAACTTTAATATATGTGTGTGCACTGCTTGTACATGTATAACAGTTTTTGATAAATTGTGCATGTGTGTCTGAATCTCTGTGCTAGTAGTTTACAACTCTTATGAACAAAGACTTTTCAATATTATGAAAAATAATTAGAATCTCATTTCATAGTAGTAGCACTTTTAATATCCATAACTGAGAAGATACATAATGGCGAAAAGTTGATTGCATTCACATAGTGCATATGAACAAACTTAAGCCACTTAATCCTCAATTCAACTCTAATATACTCATTTTTCATATGAGAATACTGAGGTACAGAGAGTTTTGTAACTTGCCCAAGGCTACACAATTAGTAAGTGATGAAGCTGGAATTCAAACCCAGGTTGGTTCAAAACTATTTTCTTACTTCTACATACTATATACTGCCACTATAAATTCAGTAACATTTTAATATTAATTTGTATTTTATTAATTGCTAAGGTATTTATATAAATTTTAAATGTAGTACGTACCTGTGAGAGATGATTTATCTGGCCCATTTACTACTGATATTTAATGTGACTATGTATTAGTATGTCCTTCTCATGTGTTTCAACTCAGGCTGGCTGACCTTGAATGGAATCTGCCACAGGGTCAAGTATCCTTCCAATCCTGTTTAAATATTTATTTAATAACCTTTAGTACAAACTTCCATTTGGCTGGGAATCTGTATGTCTTCCTAGCCCTAGCACAACTGTGAATATTCCTTCACTATTTTCTTTGAATTGCTACCTTTCCTTCTCAGCACTTCTATTGGTGCCTGTTAGCTTTCTGTAATCAAAATCTTAAACATTGTAACTCAATAACTACTTCTAAATAGCAGTAAATATTAGTGCTTTCCACCATGGAGATTTTCCTTCATAGGAAAAGCTAAAAGAATATAGCTTTTCGATAGAATATCAATCCTGAGAGAACACCTTTCCTGAAACCAACCTTTCTTCTACTCTTCCTCCTTCCATACTTATCTCTTTCTCTCTCCCTTCTGCCTTATATCTTTCCACAAACAGGCGGAATGAGAGCAAAAGAGCTGACCTCTCGCTCCAAGATGTTGTTGAGGAAAAGCATCAAGCACTTAGAGATGATTAATGATGATGTTTAAGGAAGTCTGCTGATGAGTGTAAAAATAAAATGAAGTGTGAATGCTAACTAATAATTGGGCTATGATAACATTTGAAACATCTAGAAAAATATATCTCAAGTTAAGTCACTGGAAAAATGTTCACCAAGCAAATTCTAACATTTAGTTGCATACTTTAGAAAGATTAAGGACCTTATTAATCTTGACAAAATGTCATCTTGCAGTTGCAGAGATTCTAAATATTTCATGTAGATCAGTAAATTATCCCTGCTGGCAAAGTTAAACTATTTTAGAAAACCTCAGAAAGAAAAAGAACAGTGTATTTTCAAGTTAACATTTAATCATAACAAATAATTTTCCAATGTAAATGAAGAAGCAACTGGATATGTCTTAATTTTCAGCACAAAGACACAAGATCTAGTTACTTTTTTATTTCACACATATACTACTTGTTTTTAAATATGTGAGATATATAACTAAAAGGCATAAAATTACTTTTAAAATTAATCACCAGACACTTGTTTTTACATGTTAACTTGACGGAATCTTGGTGCCTAGACACTTGGTCAAACACTACTCTGGATGTTTCTAAGAGGGTGTTTTGTTGTTTTTTTTTTTTTTGATGGATTAGACTAACATTTAAATCAGTGAACTTTAATGGCTTACATAATGTGTGTGTGTCTCATCCCCTTCAATAAATTGAAGACCTTAATAGAACAAAGACTGACCTCTTCTGAGCAAGAAAAGAAAGAATTCTGCTAGCAGATGGCATTGGACTTGAAGTGAAACATTGGCCCTTCCTAAGTCTCCAGCCTGTTGGCTCACCTTGCACATCTATGAGTTGCCAGGCTCCATAACTGCATGAGCCAATTCCTTAAGATAAATTTCTCTCTACATATTGGTTCTGTTTCTCTAGAAAGCCCTGACTAATACAAAGTGATATTTCCATATTTGCCTTGCTTAAGTATCTTTTTTTAAACTAAATTTATTTAGATTACATTGGCTAATAAAATTATATGGTTTTCAAGTACAATTCAATAATAATAATGTCATATCTATATTGTATTGTGTTTACCACCTAAAGTCAAATTTTCTTTCATCACTATATATTTGACTTCTTTACCCTCATCTACATCCCCCTTAAATGTTTTATCAAAATACCTTTCTTAATTCCAAAGTGACTGTTGGTATAAGATTATGATTTATGGTTTTACCATATTTTTTCTGGTACTTATTTTAATAACAATAAATTCTAACAGTTCTGTAGTCTGTAGGTAGCTTATATTTTTAGTAATGGTTAACATATGCCTTTTCTCTATGCTTATTTTTACGTAAGTGTATATTTTTATCTATTTTTGTTTTTACAATTGGGGAAAAAAGTCTGATTATAATATATAGTCACTTGTTATGCTAAAAGTTTTGTGAACAGAAAGCATATAAAAAGCACGATGGCTAAGGCTGTTACAGGATTTTTCACAATCTTGCATGAAAATAGACAGTGCCTTTCCATGATGCTCCTCTGCCTTCCCAGTGTGAACCCCTTGAACTTTGCTTCCCCTTTCCTTTGTAGCGCCTATATTTATGTGGAGCTATCTAAGCACCAGTAGGACCTCAGAGTAGTGACTTATTGTACCCTTTTGTCTGAGTGTATACACACAACAGAGACAGACACCCCTCAAAGGTGTTATAATAATGCAGAACATGACAGCATATTTTCCAAAAAGATCTCTTTTGCCCACTGTATAGCATTTTTATTTGACCTCTAATTTTCTTTTTAGCCTCAACCTAAATTCTTCTAAGAAGAATCTTCTATGCCTAATATCAGATAATTTACCTGGAGATCAACTCAATAAATGGTGTTTGGTGGTAATACACACTATAGGCAGATCAGAAACAATTGTTTAATTTTCTTTGGGAAAAAAAATCTCTACTTGAATGTGGTCTGTACCAGAGAAACACATATACTGAATGAAAGTGCTTTGTTTCTCAGTGTAATTTTAAATCTATAAAGCAAGTTAAGATGGTTAGTTCTTAGAAATGCCTAGAGTCCTTGGGCCTTAAGATATTTCGGCTTTAAATGTAAGTGTACTTAGACGTACAATTACCCTTTTCATTCTATGAGATGATAAAACTCAAAAACTAAAGCTTGACATCTTTTTTTAGAGTTACCATTAGTGAAGTTTCTATCATTTTTTTTTAGGGTAACTTTCAAGAGTTCCTGGAAATTTGTGTTTTCTGGTTCTTTAATAACTAAACTCTGCTTCAGGACAGAGCCACAATGTGTCCATACCTGCCTTTTTGTCTTGGGTGGTTGTGGGTGAGATGTATGGAGAACTTTGCATGCTTCCCTGAGTCTTGTTTCATCAGCTGTAACCTATTGCAGTTGGTTCTAAAGTATACAGACAGGTTTTATGGAAATTTATGATTGCTGTTATTAGAGTTTTGTAGTTTATTCACCTTGAAAGCTAACAAAATTTATACCTAGGGTTTGACTTATATAAAAGTTCTTGTTTGGGGCATATGAAAAAACAGTTTTTAATTCTTGTGAATACCTGAATTCAGACACCTCCAGGAGGAACACTAGTCAGTATGAAGTTATACTCTATTGGGAACTGTCAGGAATTGGAAAAAAACAGAGGGAGATCTCCTTTTGGTCCTCCTAGAAGGAGGTGGCATCTCTCCTAGAGGTGTTTTAATAGTGGACTGTTGGGTGGAATCCCGGCTCTGTTATTGACTGACTAGCTCTGTGAACCTGGGCAAATATAATTTTGTATGCCTCAATTTCTTATCCATAAAAGGGGCATAATACTAGTATCCACCTCATATAGCTGTTCTCAGATTACATGAGTGAATTTGTAACTCACACAGTAAAGCAGTACTTTGATGTTTGATAAGTTAAAAGACCTCTTTGCCAGCATTTTTGTAGTGGCATTAGAGGGTTCAGAGAAGAACCATGAGCCAGTCTCCAGTGGCACTACTGAGAGAACAAACCTATGTAGTGTAACTGCATAGTCTATCACTAAATGAGATGTGTGTTAATGTTATGTTTTCTATAACTGAAAACAGTTTCAGAAGCTCCAATTCTACCCTCCAAGGTTAATAATTCACTTGTAGTTTAGAATATTATTTTGTTTAATTATTCATTTACATCAAGATTTCTATTCAATCTATTTCAAATTCCCATGCCCTTTCATACGTTTTCCCCAAGATGGCCTCTGGGCAGAAGTAATTGTGAGTATTGTAGGGCAGTGGGAGAGGTGTCTGATCTTCAGTCGCCTGCACTGAGGCCGATGGACATCTATTTCCCTTTGTTTATTAACCCCTGTTCCCACAGCTCTTGCCATTCCCTGGTATGGCAGCTTGTTTCTTGTTCTCTTAGCACTGGTTGTTTTTAGTGGTCACTCCTGGGGAAGGGCTTTCCTGCTGATAAGACTTCTGCACTTGCAGAAGCTGCTTCTGGTTTGGCCATGTTCTCTACGCATCCCCATCCTTAGCCACTGTACCGAATGTAGTCTGCTATGGAATCCTTTCACCTTGCATCACAGCAACTCCCTGGCAAGATTGCAAAGCTTTTGTGGCTGTTGCCATTTCTGCTCCACTAGGGCCACATAATTTTGGACCTTGAGTATATAACTTCTCTCCCTTTAGGCTCTCGAAAGATATCTTCTGTTCTCTGGATCCTCTTAGTTTTTGAGGGCACAAAGTCTCCTTTAAGGACACTCATTAATTTTGCAATAACTTTTTAAAATGTTTATTTTTGTAGTAAATTTATTTTTCTCCCTTCCTCTCTAGGCACTTCCACAATCCAGGAAAAGATTATTTTGAGAACATTTGAGGTGGAAATCTTATATCTTACCTCTTTATTCCATGGTCAGCATTTACGAACTCTATGTTCTAGACCAGGGGTTGGACTAACTACAGTCTGTGGGCCAAATGTGGCACATTGCCTGTTTTTGTAAAGCTTCATTGGAGCACAGCCATGCTCATTAACTTATTATTTATGAGTGATTTTGTGCTACAATGGCAGAGTTGAATGGTTTTGGTGGAGATTGTATGGCCCTCAAAGCCTAAACAATTTGTTACTTCATAGAAAAAGTTCGTGACTCCTGCTCTAGACATCTAGGGTCTTATCTTCCAAGCCAAGAGATTTTGAAATTTATAAGAAATCTCTTTATATCTTAAGTATCTTAATTCTTGGAAATAAATGACACCTTGTTTTCGTGTGCCTGCTGTGAGTTTTAAAAATTCTTTAGCACTTTAGCTGGCTTCTTTGTTTCAGAATGTTCAGGCTACCCCTTGAGGCCATTAAGTGCCACAAATCCAATGAATAAAGAACCACAGAGTATCAATAATATTTTTCAGAAAGACAAGTACTCAGTTTAGAATCTCCAAATAGTGTCCTGCCATCATGCACTCATTTGCTCACTCACTCATTGATTCAGTTATCAGTCAGTCACTAATTTATTTAGCACAACATGCCAGGCACTGTGCCAAGTGCTAAAAATACATCAACAAAACATAAAAATATTTCTCTGATCTCAAAAAGATCACAGACAATTATAACGGAATTAAAAAAATAACTGTATGAATCATCTGTTGGTTTTTCCTTTCCATGTTGTAGGTGGACAACTGGGGTCTTTGTAATTGCATCAGGCATGCTATCAGGGAAGAGAGCCACCTAGAGTAAAGGCAATAATACTGTTGATCTTGTGTAAAAGTGCAAGTCTATTGAAAAGATATTAGGGGTCCTCGAAGGGGGCATGGGAGGTTGCAGCAACTTCGAAGGGAGGAAGAAGAGGATTCAAAATGAGAGTAAATAGGTTTGCAGCCATGGGTTCTGGAGTCATGGAGGACTTGAACCACCATGGTAATGCTTTGGGAAAGTGAAAGACTTGTAATACAGTATCTGTATGACTCTCCCGAAGAGAAAACTGTAGTCATCACTTTCCCAAACTCAACAGATTCTTGTATTCTCTGTACATGGAAGAAAAGCTAAGAACTGCTTACTTCAAGGAACTATGAAAAGCTTAAAAAATGAGCATATCAGTGAAGACCATGATATGATGATGATTAAAGATTCCCCCTTTTTTCCCTGTACTGCATAATTTTGGTGTGACCCTAAAGGGATTTTGGTTTGACCCTGAAGGAATGCAGGGCCACAATAACTGACATTAAATTTCCTGCTGTTCTGGTTGGTTAGGGGCTAGAGTTCAAGTTTAATTTAGTTGAATGGGAAACTAGAAATAAATATTTTTGAAACATCCATATCGTCTAAGATTTATACCCGTTGAAATAACAAATTCAACCCCTAATGATAATACTTTTATTAATCACCTGCCATGGATTAGACATTCAATGAATTGCTGTTGGTTAAGTATAGGAAGTTACTGATATATGCTACATAGCAAATAAGTGATTGGGTTGAGTTTTTTAACCCACCTCTGTATTTATAAAGGCAGAGTGCTTTCCCTCGTGACCTCTTGATACCTGGTAGAATTGGGGTTGAGTAAAAAAAAAAAAAAATGGGGCAGGGAAGAGTAAAAACATAGAAAAAAAATAAAAAGGTAAAAAAAAAAAGCTTCCACCAGGATGTGTTACTAATTGTTGCAACCAAGGATGACAGAAGATAGAGCATTAAATTAGGTAATTGTTTCTCCCTGGAGGGTTTCACTCCTTCTATCTTTACATAAATACATTATTAAATTTCTTAATATATTTCATTGAGGAAGAAAGTAGTGAAGACACTGAGGAAAGAAAAAAATTCATTGGGGTACCTGAATAGTTTGGATTCAAGCACCAAAATCTTTGGTTAGAACAAATCATAGAAAACATTAATGTATGATTCCATCGCTGGCTGAATGAAAAAATAGGTTATAATTAGGTCTACTAAATTATGGTAGATTTGTACAGCTCTGACCTATATTAAAGAATTTCATAGATTTTGTTTAGATAAATTATTATGAATATTCAGAGTAAAAGAGTGAGTGCTGTTAAAATAGTTCCAGTTTAGCATGTACCAGCAGAGTTAATAAAAAGTTTGAGGGTGATATTTCCAAGAGCCTTTTGGATGCCATCTTTGGCAATCTACCACTTTTTAAAGAAATGAGTTGTTCTAGAAAATAATAATTGAGTCAGTGTATTTCCTCAGACAATATGACAGTTCAGTTACTTTCATGGGGTAAGAGAGTAGTCAAGCCAAAAAAGTGACTAGCTTTCTTGAGTCCTCAATTCCAATATGAAGTGCCAGATTTTTATAGTATACTTTGTCATATATTCTGGTATCGAGTATATGTTTAATCTTCCAAGTGTCAGAGTAGGGATGGTTAAGAGTACGACTTTAAATCTTTGATTAAACTTTTAGTATTTCCTTTTAGTTGACCATTTCAGAATACAACTATATATATTTAAGGAGATACATATATTTTAATTAAGTTTATTGGGGTAACATTGGTTAATACAATTATAATTTTCAGGTGTACATTTTAATTTGATATCTGTATATTCTATTGTGTGTTTACCACCCAAAGTCCAGTTTCCTTCAGCTACCACATATTTGATCCCCTTTACCCACTTCACCCTCCCCCTCCCCCCTATATTTGACCCCCTTTACCCTATAAACCTCCCCCCTCCTCCCCCACTCTCTACCCTCTGGTAACCACTAGTCTATAGTCTATGTACATGAGTCTCTGTTTGTCTTGTTCTTTTGTTGCTTTTAGGTTTATATCTCACATATAAGTGATATCATGTGATTTTTAACTTTTTCTGTCTGGCTTTTTTCGCTTAGCATGATTATTTTGAGGTCCATCCATTTTGTCGCAAATGGCTGTATTTCATCTCTTCTTATGGCTGAGTAATATTCCACTGTATATATGTGCCACAGCTTCTTTAGCCAATCATCTATCATGGGACACTTCATTTGCTTCCATGTCTTGGACACTGAATAATGCTGCTATGAACATTGGTGTGCAAGTATCTTCATGGATATGATTTTTTAAGTCTTGGGGTAAATACCCAGTAGAGGGATTGCTGGATCATGTGGTAGATCAATTCTTAGTTTTTTTTGAGGAACTTCCATACTGTTTTCCATAGTGGCCATACCAATTTGCAGTCTCACCAGTAGCGGAGATATATATTTTTATATTCAAATTAGAATTTGAACTCTTGTGTGCCAAGCATTGTTCTATGTCAATAAATATTACTTTTAGAGATCTCAGGTATAGCTAGACATTTTTAAATTTAGAATATTAATGTTCCAAAAAAATGGAGAGATTTTGTTCAACATCCTTGTTTTACAGGTGGAAAAACTCAGGTCTACAGAGTTTAGAATACCTCCAATCCTGGCTAGCTAGTTACATGGCTGTAAATAACCCAAATTTCCTGATTCTCATTACAGACAACTTTCTGCCATATCATATTTTCCAAGTAAATATTTTCAGTTATTCACAAATTATCAAAGATCTAGATATACAGAGACCATACTTTCAAGTCCTATTTGTGTTGATGATCAGGAAAAAATAATTTTTATATATATATTTCATAATCAGGAACAGTTTTGTATTTTTCCTGGGAAAGAATTAAAATTTGATAAGCTAAAAAGTTTATATTTAAAACATGATTTAATTTTGCAAATTTAATTGTTAGAAGTTTAATTGGTTGAAACAGGTTGAGTAAAGTCATTTATGATACATTATATAATGGACCAATCTTGTAGTCATGGCCACACATATCTGTATAAATGACAGAAACAAGCAGATGAACATGTAAAGATGGGGAAAAACGAAGGCAGATATTGAATGAGTAGGACAAATCTAAGCAGATGCTGATGTAAAATACAACCCATAATGGTGCCTAGCTGTTTTTACTTTTTTAAAATAGAAGTAGCCACATGGATAGTATATTAAAATAATTTTAAACTAGTATATGAGGAAAAACAATCTGACAGGAAGGTGACATGTGAGTAAAATCTCTAATGTAAAACCCTTTTGCTGTAGTTCTAGTAGTTCATCAATAAAGGAGAAAGGTTTGGTATTAAAATTATATGAATTTTTAGCCCAAATCCAATGATAACATAAGTGTTAACAAATTAATTATGTTATTCTGGTATTGTCTCAGTTAATGAAGTAAGCATGACTGATACCTGACCTAAACATGGCTGGATCATGCTAACTTGGTTATTTCTGTGCCTATCTTATCACATTTATACTTTGGTTAATATAGAACACTTCTGTTGACATCCGTATATAATTCACAGTTGTTCCTGTCTGGCTTATCTAAATAAACTACTTAGGAAAAAAATGATTACTTTATTCAGAAAGCCCAATACTGTTTTGTTTGATTCATTAGCAGATATCAATCTAAGCAATGTATCAGATTCTTACAGATTTAAAAATTTGTTATTGTTATAAATTAGAACTCCCCTTTCATTTCCCCCCCAAAAGGCAAGGCAGAGTCATTCTAAATATCCATTAGGAGGATGACTCTTAAACATTATTAAATTTTTAAAAATTCTGTTCTCAAAACTCTTAGATTGGCTTGTGTGAGATCTAAGTGAAAATTTTGAAGAGAAATAGATTTGGGGATATAATATATTCAGGTTTGCATAGGTTAAAACTTTTGTAAGGGACTAGTTGATTTCATATACCTAAAATTCCAATTTCTCCAGGATGAAAAAAATATTTGTGTGAATGTTTTATTGTTGGCATTTTCTATATGGGATAAATGCCAACCAGATGGTCTGTGGCAATCTAGCAGAAAGGCAGCTGGACTGTGCTTGCTTAATATGTATGGTTTATCAGCCATGCAAAAGGCATTTGTTTTCTTTGCACTTTGAAAAGTGAAGACAAATATACCTAAGGTATGGCTCACACACTGCAAATGAACACCCTGGGCTTTAAATTCATTAAATAACAACAACAACAAAAATTTTAGTCATATTTATTTGTTTGCTCATGTGACTCGTGTTTTAGCTAGGTTGTCTTCACAGGAAACAAACAAACAAAAACCACTCAAATCTCAATTGTGTCAAATATTTTTAATTTAAAATATATTGCAAAATGGATGACTGAATTCCAGAAGAAAACATTCTTCCTAACCTCATTTGAGGCAAATTTCTGCATAGGGGTATATCTATATTTCACATGTGTAATAATTATTAATATAGCGTTATAGCTAATAAGAAAGTAAAAGAACAGGAAATGTGCTACTTCAGGAAATAGGTTCCTGAGGTCTGGAGCACAAATTATTTTGTTCATAATTCATTATGTTAAGACTTCCATTACATTTCAAAAATTTTAAAGACAAAAACTTAAAGGGTAACAGTGAAAAATTTCTATGGATGCCTAGATTTATGAGATTCAACCAGGCACCTGCAATTTAGACAAGGGGATGGAATTTAGGATACTTAAAATTTTGGTTCTCATACTGTGCTATATATCAGAATAATTTGTGATGTGAACTTAAAATTCATAAACAAAACACAGATTCTGAAGCAGTGCATTTAGGATGGTGCCCAGTAGTCTATTTTTCACATGTATCTCCAATGATTCTGATATAGGTCATCCATATTTGAAAATTAAGCTCAAGTATGTGGTTAGTGTGTTTCATTGCTCATGCTTCCTTAGTATCAATTGTTTTAATTGTTTTACCTATTTTGTTTACTTGCTTGCTTGCTTTTAATAGGCATTAGGACATCAGAAAATGGGAGAACTACTCTGTTTTCCTGATTAAAGGAGAATCCTTTACTTGGATAAAAGATATATGTAGGTGGCAATGTGAAAAACTGTTATGCAAATTGATAAATCAGATGAGCTATAGCTGAGTGAAGAAAAAGCGTTTTGGAATCAATGGGATCTGTTTAAAAATTCGAATTCTGATATGACTAGCTATGTGATCTTATAAGTTATTTCACTGTGATAAGCATTTATTTTTCTGTTACCTATATTTATTAGGGTAAACTAATTCTATAATAGATAAATCTGAACTTTCAGTGGGTTTAACACAATAAAAATATGGCAAACATAAAAAATAAAAACTGTGTCTCCACACAGTTATTCAGGGACCTAAGTGGACAGAATCTTGACCAATTAGCAGGGGATTCATCAGCAGTGGCTTCTGGGCATTGACTTCTAGCTGCCAGTTGATGAAAAAGAGAGAATGGAGGATCTTCAGATTCTCACTGATTGTGGAGGTATAAAATTAGAAAACCAGAATATAGTTCTCTGAATGATTTGTGGTAAGCTGTACTAGGTGACTCACTCTAGTCACCATTTGCCTTGCACATTACCTTTCCTATGACAACTATGAGATAGTTTTTCCCAATTAACTGAGTAGGAATGAAGAAAAAGGGGAGAAAGAACTCCAAAAAAGAGAAAGAAATGTTCCGTTTGGAGCATACAAGCTTTGACAAGACAGAAGGGTATTAAGTTGGGGATATCTTCTTGGCAGCAATTATATGATTTGATGCTGAGAGGCAATAGGAAGATTTTATGTGTTCACGTACATAAACGTAATCAACATTTAAGGTCAATGATTGGAGAGATTAGCAACAGTTGAGGGGCAGGGAGAGGAAGAGGAGTAGAATGATAGTCATAAGGAAGTTCTAGAAAGAAAATACAAACAACAGGTGTTCAGTGTTATAGAAAATCTGTAGGAGACCTGGGCAGGAGCCATTGGTTCTGGTAGGTAGATTTGTGGTGATCATCATATAAATACCTTTTTCATTATGATATTGAGGTAGAATCCTGATTGTAAGGGAAATAAGAAATGTTGGGGCATGTGGAAGGAGATGCAATATGACTCTCCTTTGAGAAGCTGATGTTGAAGAAAATGAGAAAAGAGATAGAAAGCTAACAAATAGTTGGAGTAAGAGAAGATTATTTAACATAAGGAGGTTTCAACAGTATGAAATTGAAGTCACAAATGTCTGGAAAATTTTTTTAAATCATGCTTTAAATTGAATACAAATCCAAGTACCCATCCCCCCTGGGGGAGGAGAGAGTCAGTCTCAGTCATTAGACATCTTCCTCCAAGTTTACAGTGTTGAGCCAAGATCCCCAAGTGGGGATAAAATGTTTTGCTGATGCTGGGAATTCTCGTTTCTGGTGTCCAGCATCTCTGGATGATCTAATCCTTCTCCTGTGAGTTCCTACTGCTCCTTCCTAAATCTCTTCCAGAGAATGGAATGTGAGTCTCTAGATCCTTGAGACCTGCTGACCTCCATCCTCCTTGTATCCTTGAAGAACTCTGCCCACATGTGCTATCGCAACACATTCTTCTCTGTCTTTGGGGAACATAATATCAACATTTCAAGACAGGACAATTTTTTAATTTCAAGAACTTCTGATATCTGCCATGCAAGGACAGGGAAAATGTAAGGCAAAGAATACAAATGAAATAGGGACTCTTGAAAAGACAAACACAAATCAATGAATTATCTGATCACATATACAATACAGTTAATTTAACACTAAGTACTATAAGAAAAACAATCAAAAGGATTTCAAGGGAAAGTGGAAGCTGGACATGAATGATAAATCATAATAGCCCAAATACATCATGGGTTATGTGCTATCATAGTTCTCTCCCTTCTCAGTTTCTTTTTTATCCAGGAAAGGCAACTGTGAGAATAAACCCTTGGTGAAGGGAAGGCTACCACTAACTTGTGCTTGGGGTTCTCTGTGTCTTAGGTGGCTGAGAGACAGAGAGATAGCTTTATAAAAATAATTACTAGAGCATTCTAATGATGCATTAGATGTAGAGATGCTTCTAATATTCTCTTAGAGGGTCATTCCTTTGCTTCATTAATCATAGTAGATATGGCCATTTGAGAAGTTTTTGCAGTATTTTAGCTGTGATGGTATTTTAATTTTTCTAAAGCTTTATTGAGGTATGGTTGGCATACAATATTGCATAAGTTTAAGGTGTATATATATGATTTGGTAAACTTACATATTGCAAAACGATTATGACCATAGGGTTAATTAACACCTCCATCATGATGGTGTTTTCTAAAATAAAAAAATTGTGTATATATTCTTAAACAAAATTATCTTGTCTGTGACTATATAAGGTAGTTAAGAAAAACAAGATTTTTAGTTGCCTCCAATTTGCAATATCTTATTGCCTATCTATTTTAGGTAGCTCAAGATTAAAATTAAAACACATTTGATCAGTTTAAAAAATTAGAGTTTGTAAAGAAAAATTATAGTCTCATGTTATCTCAATGCACCACATTACATAGGTGTTATAGTAATACAAAAAAGTGGTTGTAAAATATAGTTCTCTTGTATTTGAATCATTACTTTATAATTGCTTTTACACATTATAGTTACTTATCTTTATATTTTACTTATATTTTTATAGCATTGATAAAGTTTTACTTCTTTTGCAGCCTAGATATGAAATAAATAGTATTTCAGTCCAGGTTATAACAGATGAACAAATTGAGGCTGAATAATAGGTGACTTGACCAAGGACACACAGCTAGGAAGTAGCAGAGGTAAGATGAAGAGGCATTTTTCCACATATACTTCTAATATTCCTATTTCAAAATAAAAACAAAGAGTAAAATAAAGTGTCCATACTCTTAGCCTCTTCAGTTTTAGGATATATTTTCATCCTTTTGCAATTACAGTTAATACCTTTAACAAGGAGAGGTTATCATAGAACAACAAGGAAATATATTTGGTAAATGAAAAACAATGAAACAGGCCTTCTAATGAACTGGAAGTAAGGTAGTGGAAGAACAAGACTCACAACCTTATTATATGATAATGACTCAAATGAAATAAAATAAATTTATGGTTTTAATCCTTAATACTCTCTGCATACCCTAAACTATAAGATATTTAGAAGGAAGAAAGGTTTAGAGATCTAACCTTATATTATTATTAATAAGACGTAAGAAGTAGGTAATAAACCTCAAAGAATTTAAATGAGTTTTAGTCATTTGAGAATGTCTACAGGTATTTTATGAAACAGAAATAACATAGCTGATTGGAAACTTCTCTTTCAGTTTTTTCTTTTTCTTCATTTTTATTTCTTGTAATAGAAAGTAAAAAGCCTGAAGGAGAAAACTTCTGTTATTTTTCATCAAAGAAATAACCCTGAGACGTTCTTCCCACTTCTTTTTTTTTTCCCCTGATCTTTTGTAGAGTTTGTGAAGGCTAACTAAATCCACTTTCAGATCTACCACTAATTGGTGCCCTTGTTGGTCGCCTTAGTAGTGAGGCCAAAAGATTAAGTGGTTGTGGAGACTAGACTTCTGTACTATTTTGAACGTTGCTCTGCAGGTCAAGGCTGAATTCTATTGACAGGATAAAGTTGTTCAGACAATCAGTTTTCTAAACTATCAGCGAAGTCCCAAATGGTTTCTGAAGCATTATAGTAAGTGAACTGCTATGAGCCAAATTCAAAGAATGGAAATCAGAAAAATGTGTTCTCAGAGAAATTCTAAAAGTTATTTTAAACCCAGTAGGCAAAAGAAGAGTTCCTGATAATGGATAAATAAGAATGAAGTTGGCAGGCAGGGAATGGGTGCTCTTGGTGTCCCTTTGTTGGGAGAAGTTCTGAGAGAATGAAAGATACAGACTACTCAGTGACATTTCACCAATGTATGCCAGGCTTCCCAGAACAGGCAATAGATCTTAAAAACACTGGGTAACCAAGACTGAAAAAGGTACAAAAGAAAATGAGATAGAGCCATTAAAAACACATATGTACTTACAACTCAACTCACCTTCTCTATTATTAGCTGGAAATATCCTGAGGTCAAATAGATGTAAATATCTGGTCTTCTAAGTCTGTGTTTTCCATTGTATAGATAGTACAGTGAGTGACTCATTGATAACATTTGGTTATTTTTAATATTTGCCAGTATGACTAATGTGATAGCTATATCATCCTACATATTAATTTGTATGACTTATATGCTTCTTTGGCATTAATCTCAAGGTGTTTAATTGCTGGTTCAATAGGTTTGTGCATTTTAATTTTTGATGGACATTACAAAATTGCCCAGTGATCCATTGTCTTCTTGATAATAGACCTTCAATTTTCCTATATTTCTGCAAAATACTGAATTGCTTTCCCAATGTTTCAGGAATATCAGATTTCCATTTTACTTGAATCATCACTTTTCCAATTTAAATTCTTATTCTCTTACTCAGTTTTTCCTATATTAAAGAATTTATTTTCTTTCTTACTCCCTACTGTCAGAGATAACATAGTTCTTTGTTAGATAGATAGATAGATAAAAATTATCTATTAAATACCATTAATGAGGAACTAAATCTAAAGGTAGATTAAATTGTTCTGGGTACTGATGATTAGCAATAAAGTAGAATTTTTTAGTAGGACACTACAGTTTCAAATTTAGTATGGCTTTGGTTGTATTCTTTATGGCATAAACTGGTCTCATCAGTATTTATAAAGGTGCACTTTTAGTCATTGAAAAGTAGAAAACTATGTAAAGAAATTGTACTATACTATAACTTCTTCTGTTATAATTAAGACCAAGATTAATATTAAAGGGTTAGACTAAATCTAAAAATACTTTTTGGAAAAATTTGTAAAGAATATTTGGTATAACAGATGTTTTTCTAAGTTCTTGTGTATGTAAACAGGACTTCAAACACAATGACAAGTATGTCATTACCAGCACCTGCACAGTGTATAGATACAAGTTAGCACTAAATTCATGTACTCTTTTTGTTCCTTTCCATTCATGTATCTTAATGATTTCTTTAGGGCAATAAATGAGACCAGCCTTGTGTTTTCAATATCTATTTTTTTTGTTATCTTTTTTTAATTCAATATACAGGGGTGATATTGGTTAATAAAATTATATAGGTTTCAAGTATACAATTCAATAATACATCATCTGTATATTGCATTGTGTGTTCACCAACCAAATTCAAATCTTCCGTCACCATATATTTGATCCCCCTTTACCCTTACCTACTTCCTCCCTTCCCCTTTCCTTTAGTAACCATGAAACTGTTGTCTGTGTCCATGAGTCTGTTTGTCTTGTTCATTTGTTGACTTTAGTTTTTTTTTTTTCAAGTATACAGTACATTGGTTAGACATTGATATAGTTTATAAAATGATCTCCCTAGTTACTCTATCTTCTGCCCGTCTCTACACATAGCCATTATCTTACTGCTGTCTTCATTCCCTGTGCCTCGCTCCCCTTGTATCCCATGACCCTCTATCAACTACTAATTTGCACTCCTTTCAACACTCAGCACTTTCTTCTACCCCTCCCACCCCCCTCACCTCTAGCCATCACCCAATTGTCCTCTGTATTCGTGGGTCTGTTTTCGATTTGTTTGTTCTTTTTGTTCCTTAGATTCTGCATATCAGTGAAATTACATGGTATTTATCTTTCTCTGACTTATTTTTCCCAGCATAATCACCTCTAGGTCCATCCATGTTGTTGTAAATGATAGGATTTCAATTTTTTTTATGGCTGAGTGATATTCCATTGTATATATGAACCAGTCATCTGTTGATGGGCATTTAGGCTGCTTTCATATCTTGGCTATTGTTAATAGTGCTGCCATGAACATAGAGATGCATAGATCTTTATGAATTATTGTTTTGGTTTTCTTTGGGTAAATACCACGAAGTGCAATTGCTGGGTCAAAAAGTAGATCCTTTTTTTGTTTTTTTTTGAGGAAACTCTAGACTGTTTCCATAGTGGCTGTTTGCACCCCCACCAACAGTGTATGAGGGTTCCTTTTTCTCCACATCCTTGTCACCACTTGTTCTTTGGTTTATTGATGATAGCCATTCTGATAGGTGTGAGGTGATATCTCATTGTGATGTTAATTTTTATTTCTCTGATAATTAGTGACCTTGAGCATCTTTTCATATGTCTATAGGCATCCATATTTTCTCTTTGGAGAAATATTTATTCAGGTCTTCTGCCCATTTTTTAATTGGATTATTTGTTTTTTTTTGTTGTTGTTGTTGTTGAATTGTATGAGTTCTTTATATATTTTGGATATTAACCCCTTATCTGATGTATCATATGCAAATATCTTCTCCCATTAAGTAGGTTGTCTTTTTGTTTGCTGTGCAAACTTTGTAGTTTGATGTAGTCTCATTTGTTTATTTTTTCTTTTGCTTCCCTTGCCTAAGGAGATATATTAAAAAGAAATTACTAGTAGCAGTATTGGAGTGATTACTGCTTATGTTTTCTTCTAAAAGCTTAATGGTTTTGGGTCTTACATTTAAGTCTTCAATCCATTTGAGTCTATTCTTGTATACGGTGTAAGACAGTGGTCCAATTTAATTTTTTTTTTGCATATATCTGTCCAGTTTTCCCAACACCATTTATTGAAATGACTTTCTTCATTATATATTCTTATCTCCTTCGTCATATATTAAATGAACATATGGACATGGATTTATTTCTGAGCTCTCTATTATGTTCCATTGATCAATGTATCTGTTTTTGTGCCAGTATCATGCTTCTTTGATTAGTACAGCCTTGTAGTATAGTTTGATATCAGGTAGTGTGATACCTTCCAACTTTGTTTTTCTTTCTCAAGCTTGCCATAGTTATTCGAGATCTTTTATGGGTCTATATAATCACTATTTATTCTTATCTTCTATACTTGAAAGGTAGTTTTGGATAGTCATAAAGAAATGCCAGAATGGATGGTTTCACTTGTTTTATAACTTTTTTCTTGCTTTATTATTCTAACAACTCTCCCTTGTTTTTATTGTAACTGAGGAATTTATTGTTTATCTACATTATATGGGCCCTTAAAGTTGACAGTTCAATTTATTAAAACCATTTTTGTTTTTTCAGTTTCTAAGCATTAGGAATTCATGTATAGCTTAGTTGGATGCCTAGAGTCTGTCACAAGGCTGAAATCATGGTGTCAGTTGAGGCTATAGTCAATTGGATGAGAATTCACTTCCAAGTTCATTTATATAACTTGACAGGCCTTAGGGTCTTGCTTGCTGTTGGTTTGAGACATCATTTCCTTGAAACATGGGCCTCTCCATAAGGCAATTCACAACATGGCAGCTCACTTCCCCAGAGTGAGGGCTCTAGGGGTGGGGGTGAGCAAGATAGAAGCCACAGTGTTTCTGTGACTTAATGTTGGAAGTGGCTCCCAATACTTTTTTGTTGTTCTTGTTTTTACATAACCTTTTAATAACTATGGAATAATTTTAGATTTTAGAAAAGTTTATATAGGAAATTCTGAGCTCTTCTAGTTTTCCCTAATGTTAAGATTTCATATTACCATGCTACATTTTTCAAAACTAAGAAACCAATATTGGTACAATATTATTAACTAAATTTAAGACTTTACTCAGATTATACCAGTTTTTCCATTAATATCTTTTTTTTTTTTGGTTCCAGAATCCCATCCAGGACACTGTAGTGCATTTAGTTGTCAAGTCTCCCCAGTCTCTTCAGGTCTGTGACAGTTTCTCAGTTTGTCTTTTTCGTGACCTTGAGAGTTTCATGGAGTAGTTGTCAGTACTCCTCAATTTGAGTTTGCGCACTGTTTGGGGGAATTATAGATTTTAGGGAAGAATACCACAGAGCTGAACTGGTGTTAGCATCCTACTGTAGCAGGGTGTATAAGATATACATGACAGGTCACTGGTGTTGTGAACCTTGACAAATTTCCAAACAGGAAATAAAACAATATTCATCTACTTTTCTGCTTTTTAAATATAAGACTTTTACACTGTCACTGAAGCTTCTGTTAGTACTATTCTCATTCCTTTTGTAGCAAATCCTAAGACAATATTCAATTTCTGACATGTTAAATAGGATATTAGAAAAGTTTTTTTTAAACTTATGTACCCCAAATTAAAACAATTACTGATTTTAAATAACTCAGATCATATAAGACACCCATACTTATGATTTATTATTCCTTTGTACCTTTAAGGCTTGGCCACAGTCAGAACAAGGAATGACATTAGGCAAGGGAAGTCAACAAAACTATGCGCTTTTCTATATTTGGAGAATGGCATGGGAAAAAGAAAAGGAGACAGGGAAATAAAGAAATTAGATATCTGTCTCCCAGTTTCTTTTTGTCTTTAGCACGGGGCCGGGGAGTGGGTGGCGGTGGGGAGGGGGAGAGAGAGAGAGAGAGGGAGGAAGGGAGGGAGAGAAAACATGTGTGTGCATGTGCATGCCAGATAAGCTGAGGTGATGATGGCAGGGAGTTCTTATGTGAAACTCTCATCAGAAGTAACCTTGAAGGCATAGTTATAGCTATATTAAAGTAAGCCAACTTATGCACTATGATCAGAGAGAAAAGCCTGGAGATGAGATTTTCACATGATATCCTCAGTTCCTGCACAGTGTGGATGGTGAGTGAGGCCTTAGCTGACATACTGTGGTGGCTGCAAGTCTGCCACAGTAGCAGCAGAGGACAGGGTGGGATGTAAGTCCAGAGGGCTGAATAAAGAATGTTGCAGACTTATGGGGGGGGCCACCAGCCAGGGGTAGGTAAGGTCAGGATGGGTTAGGGAGGGAGCAGTATCAAACTCTGACAACCCAGGAGAGTAACCCCCTCACCTGCCAATTCTAACCAAGATTACTAGCAAAGATGAGCCCCATGGACACAAGGATGTTTCCATCATCATGTTCCCCAAGACCAGTACATAGTCAGGAAAATTATCACCCCAAACTTCAGAAGGACATTTTGGCCACTGGCTCCATGCTTCTTCTATATGTCTGGACATCATCTGAGGAGATAGTCAAAGGTGAGAGGTAGTTATAAGAGACTGAGAATTTCACTTAGGGATACTGTTTAAAGGATCAGTGTGGACTAAGATGTAATTGTTATACAAAGAGTTTTAAACAAAGAACATACAATTTCTCTGTACATCTGATCGAAGTTTAGATTCAGTGTTGTGATTCTGATGTGCCTTTATCACAAACCTCCTTCAATTGATTAGGCCACTGCCATTCCCTTTGGTTTGAAAAATCATTTAGCTTCTCCTTCTCAACTTGACTCCCCTTTCTGACTTGTGGTTTTGCTCTTTCCACTTCTTGAAGATTCTGAACTATTATCCTTCCTAATTCCACATTGTCCTCTGAAATACAAGTCCCTAGATATTGTCCTAGCCTGATTGGATAAAAGAGGAAAGGTGGCTTCATGCTCAAGATCTTTACATTCCTTTAGAAAACACAGTTCTGACTTTTCCAGACCTGAGACTGTGATTTTTCAGGAGTATAGGAAAATGTGACAGGCCAAATAATCTTGCAAATATGTTTGTATTCTTTCCTGGAACTAGTGTGTCTGTTACCTTTGGGACATTACAGTTGTGATTAGGGATCTTGAGTTCGGAGGACTATCCTAGGTTGTCTGGATGGGCCCACTGTAATCACAAAGATCTTTCTAAGAGGGAGACTGGAGAATCAGATTTAGAGAAAAGATTTAAGGATGGAAGCAGAGGTCAGAGAAAATAGAATATGTTACTTTGCTGGCTTTGAAGATGGAAGAAGAGGGCACAAGCCAAAGATTACAGACAGATTGTAGAAATGGGATAATACAAGGAAACAAGTCCCCTGTCTAAAGCCTCCAGAAGGAACTAGATCTGCTGACCCCTTTACTTTAAAGCAAGTGAAACTAATTTAGTACTATAATTTACTGAGCTGTAAAATAATAAGATAATCCATGCCCCACTATGTTTATGGTGTTATAGTAGCAATGGGAGACTAAAACAGAAGGTATGTAAGATCTATTTCTTTTTTTCAAGGGGATATAGCATCCATAAAGAATAACAGACCCCTATTCTGTACCACTGAGCCAACTATTATAAAGGAGAAGAAACTGAGTTCTCCTATGACTCTGGGTTTTAGGGATCGAGGTGATAATTCTTTCCCGGACTTTCTGGGCCCTGTAATTCTGAGGATCTTGGGTGTGGAAAGGTAGATTCTTGAAGATTTCCATAGCTTATTCACTCAAAAACTAAGTTTTGTTCCCTTTCCAAGGCCATATATATGTTTAATTTTAATCTGGAAACCTTGATAATTTCCTTGGAGTTATCTGGACAAATTTAGAGATAATTCCAAATATAAAAAGCCAGTAGCTCCCTGTATTTTATGAATTTTTAAATTATCTCCATTAAAGGTAAATAGAGCCCAGAAATAAAGGTTGGAAATTAAATGCTATCCACATTTATGCTAATAAAAATGACTTATATTTTTAATAAAAATTATTCAATTTAGGCAAAGAAGATAAATTCAGAAAGATCTTTGGAATGGAAGGTTCCGTGTGAGAGGAGCAAGTCACCTCATCTCTTTAATCTTCCTTAGCCTCATTTTATCTTCTACAAAGAGTAGAATAAATAACCTCTGAAGTTCTTTAGAGCTCTGAAAATTATTGATTTATGCTGATAGTCATTGCTCAGTCTGTTAAAGGAAAATGCCATCAAGAAAGTATGAAAAATTGGAATGCAAAAGCTCTTCTGCTCTAATGAAGTCAGGTGGCACTATTAAGATATTGTGGAAGCTTAGAAGAGACATTTAATGATTCAAAATACCCTCTCCATCCTTACATAGTTTAATTTCAATTATTTGCATATTCATGCAGTGACAATTCCTCCTATCCATCCATAAGGCTCAGTGCCAAGCTAGTCAACAGTCTGGTTGACTGTTTTTGTCTTTTAAAAATTGATCCAACAAATTTATTCTGAGTCATTTTCACCATCTGCTATATAATTGTGGGTTGAAGGAAGGACAATTAGACAGCTCATAGTTTTAGTATGGAAATTCCACTTAGAGGTGTGACTATGGTCATATTGGCAAAAAACCATGGAAACAAATGATGCAGTTGTCAAAGGGCTAAGGTACAATTAGAACGATAGTGTTCTAGAATACTGGCGACTCATTCACCTCTTATCTCACTTCTCCATACTTGATAGGATTCTTAAACCTAACTGAAATGACAATAATGTAATACATTTTCATAGTCCTTTTAGTTCTCCAAATGCTATCATACGTGATATCTAATTTGATCTAATAAAAACTGCTGTATAATAAATTAAAAGAGCAACAAGTATGACTCCAGAAACAACTATTTTCTTCCACACTGAGAAACCTAAGTGGTTTTAGTGAAAACCAGAGGAAGTGATATGGCAACAATCAGTGGCCATAAAAATTAAGTGTTAATAGATACCTGGGGATCTACATGGCTTAGCAAGGAAAGTGGTCAGAGGCTGAAGATTAATGTCTGTTTATAATATTTTACAGCTTCTATAAAATTGACAGCCGTATTGAAAGGATTCTCTGATCAGAGCTTTTTACTAAGGAGAGAAAAATAAAGACTCTTAGGCAGAGGGATTAAGATGCAGAAAACAATTTACAATTAGTGTAAAGCATGGGAGATTTACTTGGATATAGGTATATGTGAGGGAAACAACCCTTGAAGACTACCTCTCAGGCCAATGTTAAGAGTGGGGCTTATAAAGGTGATAGCTATCAATTTTCATAAGGAAAAGTGATTGACTTGTCAATTCAGAATTAGTTTGTTGGAGTAGAGAGCAGCATGGCTGACTGTTGAATACCAAGTCCATTTATGGGGTCTAGATAGCTATCCATAAGTTTGCCATCAGGCTGTTTTTAAATGCTGATTCTAATCAGTTTTATGAGAAGCCACTCTGGTTCCTTGACCACTTCTTTTCTTCTACCCTCCAGGCTTGAGGTCATGTGGTGGGAGAGTTCATATGCCTTGGCTCAGGCTTAGAGAAAATATCCCTCAACATTCCATCAATGACCGTGATAAAAACATGTATATTTACTAACCATTCAATATCTTCATGTGTTCATTAACTCCATGTTGAGTATTTCCTAGTTTTTCTCTGACACGTAGATTGGGCTAGCAGTCAATCAAGTGCCCAGAACTATCCTTTTATATGATGTGCCTGATGGTGTGCTTAAGGGAGTATCATTGTAAAGATAGATCTATTTCCAATTTGAATGCCAAAAGAAAGACTTTTTTTTTGCAAGAATTCTTTAAAACTGCCAGACAATGATTAGAAATAAATCCAGACAATAGAACAGAAGACTTCCTATACCTGAGGAGATTGTGTGGACCAAGCACAGAGCCAGTGTGGTACCCCAATTTGTGCATTCAAAGCACAGATACAGTATTAAAAAACTGTGCTTGCAGTGACTACTAAGCAACCTGAGTCTTAATATTAATCCTAAAGCAGGAGTGAACATTTCTATGTAGAACCAGTTGGGTTTGGGACAAGAGCAATACAGGACATGTGGAAGAGATTTCAAATGAAGCAGCACCAACCTGTATTGGCTAAAGATTATTCTTGGTTTCCGAGAAAGAAGGAAATAGTGATATCAGAGCTTGTAATGTATCTTTTATTGTTAAGTCTATAAGCAACGTATTTTTGTGTGTTTATTGTGTAAGTATACATAATCAGCATATAATTTCAGAATATGGGTTTAATTATTCTTCACAAATATTTTTGACGTTGAAAATATCCAGAATTAAATGCTTTCTTCCACACATCCTTTGGGATTGAAGACACATACAGAATTGAATTTGGAGGTTTCTTGATGATTATTAGAATAAAAATTCTGGCTCTCCATTTTGACAGAATGGATGAGAGGTACACTTAAGCATTTCTTCCATTAAAGTATATTTCTCTCTAGATGTGCTTTAGTTTTTAGTCCATCACCTTAAATTTTGCATAGCTTGAAATTATCTTTATTATGCAAACTGTCTCATCAATTGCCCTTGCCCATTCCAGCCATTACTCTATTTCAGCCAATGTACTACCATTTTCTCAATCAGCCTTTAATGTATTTTTAGTTTCTATTTAGAAATTCCTTGTTTTCTTCTTTATTCGATACCTTTATAAATAGGACACTCAGACTTAGTTTAGGCTGATTTTCAGAAATTGTGGATGAACATTCAGTGTGGAGGTAGAGGTGGGCAGGCTCGCAGAAGCAGGTTAATGCAAACTGGGACTTAAGTATCCTGGGCAAGAACAGTCTGGTCTACAAATTAAGTATCCAATTTCAAGTTCACTGAGGGAGTTTTGTGTATGAAGCCAGACAAAGATGCACCATTACACAAAACCTCTAACTACTCTGTGGCTGACTATGCATTGGAAACTCCTTCCATGAACTTAAAATTTAATGAAGAGTACTTTTCTTTCATCTACAATATTCTAATTTTAATACCAGATGTATCCATGTATTACTCATTAACTAAAATTAAATGTAAAGGAAAGAATACAAAATTTAAATATGAAGACTTAGGAAATGGACTGTTGTAAAACGAGTCTGGAGATAACTTTAATCTCTTTGTGTGATAACATTGACCTAAGCTAGAGTCATGAGACTGGGAGGCGTAAAGATAGAAACATAGAATTATGAGGTAGTCATCAGTGAAAAGTGGTAACTGAAGGATAGAGAGGTGGCAAGGATGACACAAAAGGTTCTTAGCTTGGGTCGATCAGGACTACGAGAGGAAAAACAAGTCTGGGGGAAGAAAGATGATGAGTTTGTGTTTTGAGTATATTGAATTGGAGATATCTGTGGGCCCTCCAAGTGATGATGTCTAACAGGAAATTGGATATACAGGTTTGGTACTCACAACAATCTTCAGCAATGACATAACACACTAACAAACAGCAATAATATCATTCACTCATTTGCTTACTGTATTCCAAGCTCTATACCATGTACTTTCTATTCTATTCTTCTGCCTGTTTCTGATTTGTTAGACTGCACTTTTTTGGACTCTTTCTTTAATTTTTATTAGGGAGCCATCTAAATTTCTGGTCTGCAGTGACAAACTTTTTGTTTTTTTTCTGTGCTGTTCTACTTTTCTCTCCCATCAATTTTTAGTAATTTTAGTGGAATGTCAGGAGGGAGGAGAGATAGATGTGTGTCATCAGTTTGCTATTTTAGACTTGAAGCCACAAACTCTGCATTGAGGTATTATTCTGCTTTATAGAAAATTTAATGACAGTTTGAAATGCATTAAACTTTTGGGGGCAAGACATCATTTTATTCTACCAAATTATACTCTATTGTAGCCTGAAAGAGATAAAGCATGACTTTAATAAAATGTTGATTTCTCAGTTGTAGTGGGAAAAAAAAGATTTTAAACAAAGTTTAAAATTAGGTTTTTCTCCTTATTCTTCTCTTTTTCACATCCAGATAACTGCCAATAAAGGATTCTTTTAAAAAAATTTCTTTTTAAAAAATTTGTTATTATTTATGCCTACAACACCTGGTCTTCCTAGGTGGTCTCCCATCCAAGTACTAACCAGGCCCGACCCTGCTTAGCTTTTGAAATCAGATATCAGGCTTGTTCAGGGTGGCATGGCTGTAGATCATGGATCATAGCTCCACTGGGGTGTGAACCCAGGACCTTCTGCGTGTAAAGCAGATGTGCTAACCGCTATGCTATGGAACCACTGTCCTAAAAAGTTTTTTAAGTATATAAAAATAATAAACATTTATAGAAAGTTTAGGAAATGTGGAAAAGTACAAGGAAGAAAATTAAAAACCATCCTCAATTTTATCACTGAGATATAATCACTATACATATGTGGATATATTCTAGTCCTTTTTCTACGCATAAATATGCATGTATGTATTTGTGTATGTGTATACATATCATACCCATAAATATGTATTTATAAGATTATATCTGATATCCTTTTTCTTCTTACTACTATATCATAAGCATTTCTCCCATGTATTATCTTTAACGATGTGTTTGTGGTACCATGTATTCCATTATATTGATGTTTTAGAATTTAAGCTACCATTGTTGGACAAAAGGTTGTTTTTAGTTTTTTACTTTTGTAAATAATTCTGCAACAGGCATGCTTATAAGTAAGATTTGCATGCACATTTCAGTAAATAAGACATACCACACATTCTCTTAAGGGTATGAGGCCAAGCTGTTTGGGGTATGTAACCCCATTGATCACCAGGATATTTCAGTCTCTCTCACTGGCTAGATATAAATTCTACCTGAACCTACCTGCTTCATATGACATTCAGAGATAAAGACTGTGCTTTGGCTATGGCCTTATGCATAGCTGCATGAAGTTGGTAACTAGTCTCCAAAGATGACTTTCTAACAGACTATACTTTCAGATATTCATGGTCTTGTGTAGCGCGCCATCCACAGTGAATTTAGACTGTCTCTGTACAATCAATAGAAAGTAGCAGAAGGGATGCTGCATGACTTCCAAGGTTAGGCCTAACTTCTTGGACTCTTGAAATGTGCATTTGGGGGAAGTCAGTAAAACAAAAACAAAAATGAAGAAACAACCTTATTGAGACTGTCACATTGTAAGGAAGGTCAGTAGCCATAGGGGGCTTGAGAAAAATGCTATTGATATTGCTTTGGTTTTTTTTTTTCTATATATGGAACTACGTTTAAACTGAACTTCTGAATTTTTTCATTTTGGCTTTTGGTAGTAGGGAAACATACTGTCAATAGCTATGAACAGATGCTACCAAGAGTCAGTGGTCTGGACAGCTTCCATAATTTCCAGCCATCCCAGTTCAAGTTCAGATATCTGAATAAAGTCTTCCTTGACATCCAGTCCAACTGAGTCCACAAATGACTCCAGTCCCATCTACCATTTGATTGTCTCTGCATAAAGCATGATAGACTCCAAGAGGGAACCACCCAGCAAGACCCAACATACCTGTCAGAATTATGAGAGAATAAATTTTTAAGCCACTAAATTTTGGGACTGTTACATGGCATTTGATAACTGAACAATCAACATATGTTTAACAGAAGAGTTCGAAAAAATTTCATGTCTGCTTGTCCTAGACTGGTCCTCTTCTGTTTATATTAATCATGGGTTAGGTTGAAACAAAATTTGAATTCATGGAAAAGATCACTAAAAGCAGCACGTAGAGGAAAGTGGAAATAGGGCCATAACTCTTAAAGCAGTCTTTGGAGACTGTGCTTGGCTTGTTTCAAGAGGAAGATGCTATTCACGTTGCTTTCTTTTCTTTTATATTTAGAAGAAATAGCTTTTGAATTTTTTTTCATTTTGGCTCTTGGTGGAAAAAGACAAAAATTCTGTCAATGGAAGAGAGATTGGGATTCTATTTAGCTCCAGCATGAAACAAATCAACAAATTTTTTGAAAACTGTAAACCAGACTATTTATCAGGCTAATCATAGTAACTGACATTATTGATTAACATTTATTTAAATAATGTAGCAAAGCTTTACTTTAAGTGTTGGGCACTAGTACTGACAGGTAAATTCTTAAGGTCTGAAACTGGCTGTTTTTTTTCTGTAGTGACAGTGGAATCTTTCAGTCATCCTGATCAATTATATTGAAGTTATGAGTTAGGTACTATTTCTATTTCTAGAACTATGGGAGCATTTTGTAATGAGAAAATGTGATTATTGTCTTCGAACAAATTGGAACAGGTAAGACAAAACACCAAATAAGCCTCTAACATGACTGAAATTCTTTCAAGTTCTAAGCGATGGCCAGAATTGGTCAGACATTGAATAGCATAATGGTCAGAGACAGGGTAATTTAAACAGACTCTGAAGGGTAAGACTGTGAATGGCAAGGGCAGGGGAGCCAGACATCTAATTAAAAGCAAAACAAAAAAATGTTTTCCAGGAGAAGTGAATGTGATGGTGAGAGCCAGGAAGATGATCCTGAAGGAGCATTTAGATTTGAAAAGAGGAAGTTACCAGTTCATAGACTCTGTAGGAGAATTGAGGTTGAAAAAGAATAAAGCTCCTGTTGTCTGAAAGCGTGTCAAATGCATTTCATAGTTTAACCTAAGACACACATAATCATTTTTCCTTTCTTTTTACCCGTAAGGGGAACATGCTGTGATTTGCTTTAGCTTTTATAATTGCTGTGACTTTGGCATAGTCCACTTACTGGCCATCCTATTCCTCTTCATAGATCTTTTTCCTGGAGCTGCCCTACCCTACAGCTGAAAATAATACTTTATGAAATTGTTAAGACAGAAACACTCTTTAACAACATATTCATGCTGCCTTCTACAAAAAAAGTGGGTTTGAAGAAGCAGACTAATGGGCCATGCACATCAAGGTAATAATATGTTAAAAAGTAGATTTTTCAATTCTAATAATTTTTTTAAATGCCAGATGCTGAGTACAGTCTCTCAGAGGTGGCAGAGAAAAGTGAAAGACACAAGAACTTCATTGCGAAGTGACACTATGACTGGGAAACACCTGCGGGCAGAATTCCAGCTGGTTCACTTAATGAATATTTCTTGAATATCCCTGTTTTTAGTTACTTTTATTGGTTTTTACGGGTTCTAATCTGTGACTATTATTCTTGACTATAAATCTGCCATATTTCCAACTTTGATCTGGGACATAGACTTTATTCTACCTTCTCCAGGACTGTAACTTTAAGGTTACTGACTCATTTTTGCTAATTCTCAGTTCAGATTTTAAAGGCGTAGAAGCACAGCCTCTGGTTTTGATTTTGCAAACCCTGAGTTATGCTGGGCATGGATTTGATGTGGCATGTAAGCTGCTCTGCATAATGTAGACCAAGGCTGATGAATATATGGCCAAAGGGTTACCCTTTTCCCCTTCTTTCTTTCACTGTAGATATTCCCAATAATCACAGACATTTTTTCTCAGTGATTTAAGATGCAGTGTCAGAATCCTCGACATGACATTCCTTGGAGCCACCACCGATCACGCAAGAAATTGATAAATACCTTAAAACTTCCATTCATGGCTCTAATGGACATGAGAATTGAGGTGTTCTCATAATTTGTCACTTCAGATAATTTAGATTTTTCCTTTCCTTCTTTAATAAGTAGAGTTCCACCTAAACTGTATATTTGATTACTTTGCTCTTCTGGTTATCTATATGTGAAGGTTTAGATATAACCTTCCAAGGTCAGAGAAAAGCTTAAATAAAGACTAAAAAAAAAAAATCAATAAATTTAATTAACATTATTGCTGAGTGGTTAGTAATTGTTTTTAACTTTACATTTCCAAATAATAAAAACAGCTTAAAATATATTATCCTGAAAGCTTTAAAACAAACTTAATGTATACCAAGGTGGTTAATACCTGTCAATTTTCAGATGAGCTATTCTCTTCAGATAGAACTTAACACATATGTAGCTTTAGACATCAGTCAAGGATATTTTCAAATTCCTATTACAATACTGAAAGTTAGAGATCATAAAGAATAATATTAAGGAAATTCAACAAAAGTAGTTTTGCTTTCAATCTTTGCTTGCATGTCACCTAAATGAGGTCTCTCTTGATGTTCTTTTTAAATTTCAGTACCCCTTCAGCATACCCCATTTCCTCATACTCCAGTGCCAACCTCAGTGGCACAATCTCTCCTACACTTTCCTGTCTTCTGGGAATTTAAATTTCGCTTATTTATTATTTCACTTATTTATTATCACATTTGCTGATGAATCAATCCCTGGCACCTAGAACTATTCCTGGTACATAATAGGTGCTCAATAATATTTATTGACTAAATTGAAATTAATGTATTTTTATAAAGGCAATTAGATAATTCTGAAGTAGAAAGAAGAGGTAGGTATACAGATATTTGTAAATTGCATATGTTTAACTGTAAGTTTACCTGCATATCTATACAAGGTACATTTATTTATTCATGCATTCCACAAATATTTAATGGGTTCCTCCTAGGTATCTAACCCCAGTAAAAATGGTTCTTCATCTCAAGGATTTTGAAGATTAGTAGAAGAAGCTGTAATGTAGTTCAATATATACTATAATAGAGATACACTCAAGGTAATAGATTAAATCGAGATATCTTCAGATAGAACTCTCAATAGAGGTTCTATTTTACCATGAGCTAAATATGTCTATGCATTTTTATATAAATATTTTAATATATGGACTTTTATGGTAACTAAATATGTGTGTATATGTACAAATTGTTTTCAAAGGAGATAGAAAGAGAATTGTTACAAGAGTTATTAAAAGACAGAATGAGTTACATACTTTGATAAAGTTTGAAATTGTTTTAATAAGACATTTTAAAATTATTTAGTTAAAAGTTTTATTTCCATTTCTTGTTTATGTGAGTGTATGTGATATTTAAAAGTGCAAAAGTCAGAACATAGTTACAGGTAATGCATAAAGAAATTATGATATTTGGCATAAAATTAGAACTAGAAGTTGCTTTAATAATTTGTGGGGTTGGAAGTAACTTTTCATTCTTTTTAGTTGAGTTTCTGAGCTGCAAAGTCTATCTAGTTTAAAAGTATGCAATTCAGAGTAGGTAGGAACCTTAGAAGGTTTGAGGCTTTATCTTACAGATGAGAACTGAGGTCCAGAGATTCTAATTAACTTGATGAAAGTCTTAAGGAAAAAAGAAATACCACACCACCAAAACTTAGCATTCCGATTTGCAGTTGGGGGATTTCTAATACACGCTAATTGATTTAATATGCTACTCCCTCCACTTTCTCTGTACTTCTGCCTGTAGCAGATTTCCATGTTTGGTGTTTTATATTCATGGGAAACAGACTAACAGAGAATAGCATTCTTTGAACATGCCATTGGAGGTTACAATTATTTTGGATAATTTTTCTTTGGAAAATATTTTTCTAATGAGATTCAATTTTTTTTTTTATATTCTAAATCCCTTGGTGATTTTTAAGTCAGCAAACTATATATTCTTGGGGGAATTTATTTCTACAAAGAGTTGAAATGCAGGAAAATACTGATTTCATCCTAAATTATTTTCTCAGGAAATAACTCATTTGAATCATTAGTTAGTGATTCAGGCTTTTGCAGGCTTGTGAGATGTTCATTTTATACAGATTATAAAAAGGAAGCACCAGAATACCTATTGGATCCACAGACAATTAGGATGGAAAGGCTAAAGCTTGGGGGTGGAGACTGTTGACCACTTTCATTATAGTGTAATTAACATAACACACAGCACTGAAGTCAGACGATGCTTAGTTTATTTTATCTGATGATTATGATGATGATGAATAAGATTCCTATTATCTTTTGAAAAGGTATTTGATCATGCACCAAAACGTGATAAGGGAAGAGAAATGTGCCTATTACCTGATGTTTAGAATTGCTAAAATGTAGCAGACACCTAACCTGACCTTCAAGGTAGTTTAAAAGCGCTTGCTGCTGCTTTTACTTCCCATGTATCAAGTACCACTGAATATAAGGAAATACAGTGCAATTACTCATTTGTTGTCACTGGTTTATTTTTAGCACTTTAAGCTTGGGCGCATCCTGCCTTCACATACTCCTCCTGTTGGTTTATTTTCCATATTGTCAGGAGTCTGACAATTGCTTGCCTGTGCATTATTAGCCTTCTGCTTTTCTTTCTGGAAGATAATAAAGGTCAACTATCCCCCTAGACAAGAGAAGTATTTTGAAATAAAGTTGGATTCAAAGAGCTCCAAAGTAGAATTTATAAGAAAAAGGTCCAGTGTTTCCAGTGCCAAAAGATTGTGAACACTAGAAGGTTTTTTTTTTTTCTTTTCATTAAACACTATTAGTTCACATAAGCAAGGCAATTTCTTTGCCTTTTGAAATTCTCTAATAAAAATAATAGAAAAAATGATATAATAATATCTTTGAGGCACAGGGTTTAGATCATATTGACAGTCCATGGATCAATGCAAGAAAACCGATTTTAGTTTATTTTATTTTAGTTGTAGAAAATGCGAACCTTACAAATAAGTACTCATTAGGTAAGAGGTTATACAATTAGTTTACTGATGGTTGACAATCATTCATAAATAATTAGAAAGTAGAAAAAATTTATATTTTTCATTTAAATAAAGTTTCACTGAAAATGTTAAGTATAACACTTTTAGTTGTATGTAGTGATGGGTTTTTTTTTTTTTTGTAAACAATTGTCTGTTTTTAAAAAAACAAAAATGAAACAATATTTCTTTTATAAGTTCCCCAGACATTTTTTAGTGTTTAATTATTAAAAAAGAGAACAAAATTTAACCATTTAAACCATTTTATTTTTATTATTTTTTTATTTTTTATTTTTTAGGTGAGGTAACCTTTGGTTGACCACACATATTGCAAGAACCTTGTCAGTTTACAATCCCGTATTTTTTTATGCCTATAGCACCTGGTCTTCCTGGGTGGTCTTCCATCCAATTACTAACCAGGCCTGACCCTGCTTAAGCTTCAGAGATCAGACACACCCTGGCATATCTTAAGCAAGAATCCTGTTAGGTGGAGTTCACCAAAACCCCTTGACCTTGGATGTTTCCTTTTAGTAATTTTCAATTCGCTAACTACCCCCAATCCTGCTCCTTGGCTATTAATTCTCACTTGCCCATGCGGTATGCAGAGAAGAGTTCTATCTCTTTCCCTGACTATAAAATTTCATTGCAGTGGTTCCTATACCTATTGTGATGGTCTCAAATAAAGTCTGCCTTGTGGCACTTTAACAAGTGGTATTAAATAATTTTTCCTTTGGCACAGGACAAAGTAAACAGTTTAGGCCTAGCCAATTGGAATAATTTTGATAGGCTTTGGGCTGTGGTCATGGTCTCCACTTATCTGAAACCTGGGCCTAGAAGAGACAGAGGATTATTGCCTGCTGGGAGGTCTGGGACACAAAGAAGAGGTGTGGCTCTGCATTGGTTAGTTTGTATATGGAAGATAGGCTTCTAGCTGAGCACCTTATCTCTAAGAAATAGCTCTGGGAAGGGCTGACTCTTCCCATTCAGAAAGTTCCCAAATGCCATAGCATTCCATACAGAAAACAAGAAAACATAATTAATGTAACTGATACTGTGATGAATAGATGGCTGACAGACAAATACAGAATCTAATGGAACAGTGACATTAAATACACACAGTATTGTGCAACCATCAACACCATCTCCAGAAGTTTTTCATCTTCCCGAACTGAAACTCTATACCTATTAAACAATAATTCCTTATTCTCCACTCCCCCAGCTCCTGGTAACCACCATTCTACTGTTTCTATTTAATTACTCTAAGGTAACATATATAAAGGGAATCATACATTTGTCCTTTGGTGACTGGATTATTTCTCTTAGCATAGTACCTTCAAGGTTCATCCATGTTGTGGCAGATATCAAAATTTCCTTCTTCCTTAAGGATTGTATGTGTACACCACATTTTGTTTATCCATTCATCCATGGATGCACACTTGGATTGCTCCCATCTTTTGGCTATTGTGAATGATGCTGCTATGAATGTGGGTGTACAAATATCTTTTTGAGGCCCTGCTTTCAATTATTTTGGGTATGTTCCCAGAAGTGAAATTGCTAGATTCTATGCTTAATTTTTTGAGGAACCACCATACTGTTTTCTATAGCAGCTGCACTATTTTACTTTCCTATCAGCAGTGTATAAAGTAAAGGGTTCCAATTTTTTCACATCCTTGCCAAATATTTTTTTCTTTTATACTAGCCAATAGTAAAGCTGTAACTAATTGAGATTTTGGTTTGCGTTTCCCTAAAGATTAGTGATGTGGAGCATATTTTCATGTGCTTACTGGCTATTTGTATATCTTTTGAGAAATATCTAAGCCCTTTGTCCATCTTTAAATTGGATTTTTTGTTGTTGACTTGTTACATGTTCTGGATATACTCTGGGTACTAATCCCTTATCAGATAGATGATATGCAAATATTTTCCCATTTTATGGGTCACTTTTATATTTTATGTCTTTCGCACAAAATTTTAAAGCTTTTTCACTGTTTTTAAATGTTTATTTTAAACAATTTTGTTTTTTGTTTTGACAAATATTCTTTGAACAAAAATTTGAAATTTTAATGAAGTAATTTCTTTGTTGTCGTTGTTGTTGCTATGTCCAAGAGGAAATCATTGCCAAATTCAATATCTTGAAGCTTCCCCCAAGTTTTTTGTCTAATAATTTTATGCTTTTAGTTCTTAAATATGGGTCTTTGATCCATTTGAGTTAATTTTTGTATATGGTCTAAGGTTTGGTATTGTAAAAGAGAAGCACTTGTTGGAGTAGAAAAAACACTAAAGATATTTTATTCTAAAAGCTACGTGAAGAAAGTATGTCTGGAAGGCAGAAGCGACTGACAATTTCAAATGCTGTTGAGAGGTCAGATAAGATGTGGACTAAGAATTGATCATTGGACCTAACAATGAGGAGGTAATTGGTGACTTAGGCAAGTTTCTATTTAGTGGTGGAGGTTAAATTCAGAATGCAGAAAGAACTGAAAACAATAATTACAGAAAACTCTTAAGGTATTTTGCTACAGAGAGGAGCAAAAAAGAAAATAAAAAGGAAGCTAGTTGGGGAAATGGTGCCAATAGAGTAAAGATTAAAGAAATTAGAAATTATAGCACATTTATATTTTGATGAGAAAGATTCAATAGGGAGGAGGAAATTGAGTAGATGAGAAGGTCCTTGAAAAGTCAAAGGATTGGTTTTATATATGAACAGAGAATTCACCTATATTAAAAGGAAGAAAAGGAAAGAAGGAAGGTCAGGGTATGGAAGTGCAGATGCTGGTGCATGGGTAGATGTGAGAGTGGAGCTATCTTGGTGTTCTGTTGATTGCTGAATTTTCTGAAAGAATTAGGAGGCAGGGTCATAAGCTTACAGTGAGAGCAGAGCAGGAGGTATTGGATTCTTGAGAGCAGAAGGTATATGATATTCCAGGAGAGTGAATCCACTAGGGAAATGCAGCTCAATGGCAAAGTGTTTTGGGGTCTCTGAGACCACTCCTAGATTCCATGATTTGCTAGGAAGACCGACAGGACTTGGCATATAGTCATACTCACCACTGTGATTCATTACAGCAAAAGGATATAAAATAATATCAGCAAAGGGAAAAGGCACATGAGGCAAAGTCTGTGGAAAACCAGGTACAAACTCCAGTGGAGTCACATAGGACATGCTTGATTTGTTCAATAACCAATTGTGACAATACATGTGAAATGCTGTCTACCAAGGAAGCTGATTAGAGACCGATTGCCCAAAATTTTATTGGGAGCTGGTCATATAGGCACCCTCTGTCTAGAACATATTACAGTGCCAGACTTCCAGAAGGAAAACAAGTATTCAAGATAAACCATATTGTTTGTACAAACAGTTCAGGTGCAATGAACCATCTTCTTAGGGAATGGTTGGAACCCTCCTGGAATTCTAGTTTCCAGATGCCGGTGAACGGCCAACTTTGTAAGTAAGCTTTTCTAAGGATAGCAATCTCAGGCCTGCTATTAACTCCTCTGTGCTCCAGGATATCTTAAGGGCCCACTTGAAGGTAATCAACATTTTAAAGTGAGATGACAGCTGAAAGATCAGCACAGTGGTGGTTTTCTCTAGCCACTGTCTGGCATAGAAAATGGTGTTGGATTAAACCTCAGTAGAAGTGTTGCAAGTGAGTACAATGAATTGACAGAAATGCAAGGACATTGAGAGTGTCTAAAAGGGAGTGGTTATAGATCTGCTATAAAATTTAAGCTTAGTAAGGAGGATAAAGGACATTGGCAGGTTGATGAACAGTGGGAGATAGAGAAATTGAGAATGGGGTCAAAGGATTGTTGGAAATAGAGAACTAGAGAAGTGAGAGGGGAGAATGTGCGGTGGTCAGAAAGTGGGAGCCACAGCATTGAGACTGTAAGAGATAGAGCTGTTGATTAAGACAAGGTCTAGTGCCTACCCGTAAGAGTAGTGACTGAGGGAGGGTAAAGAGCAGGTTCGCTGGAGGAGAGGTCAAGGAACTTGGAAGCCAGGGTACTGGAAAGCTCGTTTGTGTGGATATTACAGTCACCAAGAAATAAGTCAGGAGTAGTGCTAGAATGACAATGAAACAGGTGATGACCTCATTGAAAAATGAGGCAAAATTAATTGGAAATTGGTCAACTACAGAACTATCAAGTATAGGGAATGGTATTTCCGATGACATAAGATTTCTCTACTGATGTGTGTGGTAATCTGGAGATTTAGGGAGGTTGGAGGGAGAATACACCATTGAGGAGAGGAGCAAAAGGGTCAAGTGCCCCAGCCCACGGGAGAAAGATAGCCACGATTTTAGAGGGCTGCGTGGGAAGTAGAGCCCTTAGGGAAAGTCAGGCTTTTGCTATATGTAGCCAGAAAGTGAACAGAACGCTAAGAGATGTTGGTGGTGCCTGTGGTGTGTTTGTCAAGAACTGTCACACTCAAAAAGGATTTTTCTACATGTAAATGATGGCTTAACAAACATGACTAAAAAAATCTGAGAACTAATGAAAAAGTAGAAGCAGGGAGAGAATTTGAGCTGAAAGAGATGAGGCTGAGCTGTTTCTGAGATGGAGGAGGATAAGGGCTACCCTGAGGACACACCCTCCTCTGGCTGCTGCCCCAAAGGGCGCAGCCCTGGGCAGAACATGGCAGACTACATTCCTGGCAGTCATGAGGATGGCCTAGATAGGTGTCATAGTTTTATTTTTATTTTATTTAGATCATAGCTATATATACTCTCTATTATGAAGGTTACTGTAACTGCAGCATCCCCCATCCCATTTTCCATCCCATGAGTAAGCAAATTTTGGTTCTAAAAGCAACTTCCAGGTTGAATAAAGCAAAGCTTTTGTTTATTTCTCATAACTCAAGCTGTGGATATTACTGCTCTGTCTTATAATAGTTTTGCATTATATTCAATCACAGAAGTATTATAAGAATGCTTTCTAGGAACCAAAGTGTTGACTTTGCTCATTTGGTCTGTCTTCAAATGTTCCATTTTATTGTCACTGGAAAACTCATCCCTGTGTAACTTTTAGTATTTTCTAGTGGAGAGTTGCATTGCTTTGCCATTGGTCAGCACTATCTGTGGTGTAGTTTGCCTTCCTAATTAAAATGGAAGACACAGCTGGTGCTGTGGCATCTGGGGCTGCAGTTTCCTTTCGCCATCAATTACCTCATGAACTTTTGAGAATTTCTCACCTGGGACTCCAGAAGACACTACCTGGGTCTGAGATTTATAGATAGAGACAAAACCTAAACCTTTACTAAAAAATCTAGGTTGTTTGTGAGACAGGAAATGCTGGGATGTGAGGGTGAACAGCAGGATTGGCCATGACATTAGATGGACTTAAATTTAAATCCTGGCTCTGCCACTTTACTAACTACGCATCATGTTACTTAACAATTCTGAGCCACAGTTTATCGGAAAAATATACATGCTGCAGCATTGTGAGAATTAGAGATATTTCTTGTGAAGTTCTAGCTATATGGCGACCACTCAGTATTTATTACAAAAATTTATAGTAGCATACGACAATGCATAGACTCCTCAAATTTAAATTTTCCTGCTCTGTTTTCCTTTTGTCTTCTAGGGGAAAATTTTTTGTTTCTCTCCTCTCTGTTTAAACCCCGAGCATAGACAATTATATCTTCTAGAGTTTGTCTCCTTTATGGCTTGTCTGACTTTGGATTAAAGCAGCTGTTTTTGGTGCTTCAAAGCCTCCTTCCTGTGTGGGTATCAGCTGGAGGGTTAGTCAGTGTGGCTGCTCTGATGTGATGTAACAACTGGTTTTCTTTAAAGCCAAGATCATCATTCTATGGCAGTGCCACATTTATGAACATTCCCATTTGCTTCTCTGGTAAAGACACGTGACAGCTAATTCCATATTTATTCATCTTACAGGAAAAGTTGTTTTCCGTTTGTAACACTGAACATTATGCTGTGTCTAAAGTGAAAACTGGATGTTGTTAGTTTTGAGATTTGTTCTGTTTGAAGTTTCGTAGGTAAAAATACCAGCAATATAGTGATTTTTTTTTAAACTCTAAAAGTACAGTAATTTCATTGTCCTTTTGTGAGAAATGAAGAGAATGGTTGCCCGGAGACTAAAATGAATCTTAGGGTACTAGATGAAAAAAAATTCTCCCACTAGTGACAATAAGAAAACCTGCAAATAGAAAATATTCACAGCAGCATTCCCCAATGGCTGGATCTTTTCACTTGGTTGGACATTCCAATAAAACCTGTCAAAAAAATAAAGCCAGATATTTTATGCCTACATATATTTTGGGGATAAAAGACTGTGAGGCTTCCTCTTTCATACTCCTTTTAAAACCACAAAAGGAAAACCTTCAAATTATTTTAGCCTCTAACTTGCCTGTATTGGTTGCTCAACATCAGGAAGTTTTTATTTTGCCCCTGTGTATCATTATTTTTTATTGTTTGTATTTTCTTCATTTTCTTTGTGACCACTGATGCTTTTCAATGACAGGTTTTAGGGCTGACTTACATGGTCCTGTCCACAGCCTGCAGCCTTCATTCTGCTACAACAGCTTATTTCTTGTTATTCTTAGTGTCCCTTGGTCTATAGATGGACTATAGTGTGGTAACTGCCTTCTTCATCAGTCCTGTCTCTCCCCCGCCGCCCCACCCCCAGAACTTAAGTTCTGAGGAATGCTTCAGGGCTTTCTCTGTACGTGAACACAGACTGATTCTTTGCAAAAACATATATTGGTTTTCAAAGAACTTTGATCTCAGTGTTCACTATAGAAAGTGATACGTATTGAATATTGCTCAGTGATCAAACTCAAATATCTTTATAGATCAAGCAGGTAACAAATATATGAAGTGGGAAGGCAGGAACAGAGAGAAAAATACAGAAGAGTAGAATCTGGGCTAATAGAATAATATATGACTTCTGTAAATATATGCAAGTTAAATTTTCTTTTAACACTACCTACTGTTATCTCATCTAGTTGATGGTCATAATGTCTTAATTTAATTCTTAAAGTATCTGACTGGGAAAGATTTTATTTCCATTTTACAGATTAGAAAATTGAGCCTCAGAAGATTTAGATAATTTGTCGAAGACCATGGTGAAGTTTAGGAGGAAGAGATTTAAAATCATGTCCTCTGAATTCAAGTCTCAGGTTAATTTCCCTTATAGGGTGCTGCTTCCACAGCCTGGACTATCCTGTGAAGTTGATAAAACAACTCATTTATCCAAAAATTATTATTTGCTAGGGAAAATTTTAAGCACTGGAGAGGAAGTAAAGAATCAGCCAGAAAAACTTCGGCCTTCATGGAGTTTACCTTCTAGCAAGGGGGAGATTCATCCAACAAAATGTCAGGATGCAATATAATTTTTTATTAAATGGTATAGAAAAAAAGATAGGGAAAGGAATAGAGGGTGTTAGGTAAATCAATTTTTTAAAAAGGTTGGATGGGGAAGACCTCATTGAGAATGTGACATTTGAGTAAAGGCCTGAAGAAGGCAAGGGGATGAGTTTTGTGAATATCTGTGTTTGGTGTTTTCCAGGCTGAGGGAACATGTGCAAAAATGCCTTGAGGTAAAATATGCCTGAATACTGGAAGTGGGAGCAAAATAGAATAATAAATACCCTGTTGAGTCTGAGAAACACCAAAGAGGCCTAGCTGGAGTGGAGAAGTGAGGGAGAGTGCAGTAAGAGACAGGACAGAGTGGTACTGGGCCAGACAAGTCACTGTGAAGACTGGTTTTCACTCTAAAAGAGATGGGAAGCCACTGGAGAATTTTGAGCACAGGACTGATGTAATCTGATTTACATTTTATAAGGATCTCACTTGTTGCCATCTTAAGACTGGATTATAGGAATTGGGAAATAAGGCTTTAGAAATAGCGGTGATTTGGATCCTGGTGATAACAATGGAGTGAGTGAGAAGCACTGGAAATCTGTATGTTTCGAAGGTAGAACTGAAATGTCTTGCTGGCAGATTGTGGGATGTAAGAGATGGGAGTTGATGACAGCTTGAAGGTTTTGGCTTAAGCAACTGAAAGAAGGGCCTTGCCATTCACATAGTATGCAAAGCTGAGGCAGCAAGTTTGGAGGGACTATCAGAAGTTCAGTTTCAGGCATGTTAGGTTTTGGAGGTCCATTAGATATTTGAGCAGAGGTGACAATTGAATATACATGCATATAGAGTTCAGGAGAGCAATCTAGGCTGAAAATATAAAATTGGGAGATATCAGAATGTATAAATGGTATCTGAAGCCATAAGACTGGATGAGATCACCAAGACAGTGGGTGTAGATAGTGAAGAACAGATTATTTATGAATTTCAAATTGGAGGAAAATTAACATTTTTTGAAACTTTGAAAACATTTGATTTTTATAAGTTTTTGAAACCAAATGTCTCATTTATTATAATGCATATTTAAGTTAAAACTTAAAGAAAACTTCTTTACTTTTAAATTTCATCATTAAAGTTTTATATTATGATGCATATTTTAAAAGATATTAAAATTATATTTACTTATTTCTCTCCTTCATGTATTTCTACTACAGAAATTTGTAGAAATATACTTACCTATTTTCCATTTTTTTGGTAAAATATAAACTGAAAAGGAAGTGATAACCATACAAGTTTACTTTTTCGTTAAATTTATGTATGTTTTTATTTTTCATCACACGTTTTAGTGAAGGTATTTATTGATATTTTAACTTGGAATATTACTATTAAGATCTAAATGAAGTGGGCATATACCACGTCAATGAATTTAGTAAATATTTCTGGGTTAATATTTGTCTTGTTAAACAAATTAAAGTAAAAAAGATTTCCCTTTGATACAGAAATACTTGTTACAATGAATAACTGCTGATTTAAAAACGTATCTGAAGAAACACTCCTTCCTGTAAAACATACTATATTTTGGGTGTCATATTTCTCATTGCAACTGTTGGAAGCCATCCAACTCCTCTGTTTGGGTATTACAATTCAGAGTTAATGAATAGATCCAAATATATCTCTATTCAGAACTACTCATAGGCGTTCTAACATTCTGAGCATACCCCGTGTGCTGATTTTTTGCCTCCTCAGAGCAAAGGTAATATTGTCACAATGTGAATATCTTTAAATTGCCCCAAAATAAATAAAAACCATATGATATGGAATTTACTTTCTGTGATCCTTGAAATGAAATGCTACTAGATACATGGCATGGGCTTCTGTTTAAATATGTAGGATTTTATTTCTTTCTGCCTCTTTTAAAACTTTGCTATGATCATTAGGTTTTCCTTAGTTTTCTATCTGGCTCCTGTCTCCACCTTGAAGCAGCCTGTTTGACATATCATTCTTCTCTGGTTGAGGTCCCCTTGTGAATTCTTAAAAATGAACAATCAACTAAGGAGGAGGTTACTAATATATGCCTCACCACCCAGTTTACTGATTAGATTTTATTCTTCTCTTTTTAGATACTTAATTCTGTTTATGTACTTCTCTTTGTGTACTCACCATAGATTCGAGTCAATATTTTTGCTTATTGGCCTCACTATTAATTTATACCCTAACCAAGGGAAAAAAACTGATGTGCTATAAACTACCAAATTACCCCCAAGGGATCCCCTCTTAATATATTTCTCCTTTTGCCTTGGCTGTCAGGAAACTCAAATATAATTTATTGTTCATTTGCCATAGTTTCATATTAAACATGTTTTATTACCTCTAATTCCTTATTACCCGACACATTTTTCATTTATTATATATGATTAATTTTTAAAAACATTGTTTTAAAAATTATAAAGACCTTAATTGCCTGCAGGACATAGGTTGTAGCAATAACTACTCCTGATTTGGCATCATCTCTGGGCACAGTCCTGGAGCTCGAGCCCTAGAAATGTTCCTCTCACATAGGGATTCATCTGTGGCTTGGACAACTGATGAGTCAGGAGCCCAGTCCTAGAGCATTCTGACTTCCTTTCTGGCATTCCTGGGTCTTAGGCAGTGAGTCTTGTGTTAAATTAGCAAAAGCCAAGATAGAGGGGTAGATAGAACATTCTCCAACTTGTCTCTGCTTTAAAGATAGCAAAGATTCAACAACGTTTTGGGAAGAATCTTTGTGTGTAGCCCTCCTGTTTTTTGTCTTTTCCCCCTAATATAGAATTTAGGCAGTCCTTGCTGGGCTAATCTTTAACTACAGCTCTTTCGACTCTGTAGGAGCTTTTTCTGCCTCTCTTCCTGTTTCTCATCCCATTCTTCAACCACAGATATATTTTATCCTCTGTACTTAGGATCTGAGACTGTATCTCTTAACTGACTTAGTTAAGTTATCTGGGCCTGAAAAGAAACGTGTCCTGTGGGATGCTTCAAGCCAGGGTTGGAGCAGCATCCTGTCCTTCTCTTGCTCTGTATATTGTTTTTGATTTTACTGCTCTTAGAATTCCTGGCATGTTGACTTAACTGCTGAGTTCTGTGCTTCAGTTTACTTTGATACATCCCCTATCTCTAAACTGTGGCTCGTACCCCGACCACTACTTATAGTCTATTTTCTGGCAGAAGTAAGATGTGAAACTTCAAGTTTTGCTAATTATCAGGCCCTCCAGTGAAAAGTTAGATTATGGAAAGATAGAATGTGTTAGATAAAATAAGGTTTGAGATTTATATGTTGTTTACTAGTTCCATTTATTCTGTATTCTCCATTATTGGAGGTAATTGCAAGCTGGCAGTAAGAACACTAATGAAGTATATGAAAATACGAGATGCAGTAGAATGAAATTAAGCCATGTCTCCTTGAAAAATGATGTGCTTCTGATGTTTCAGTTAAGCCTAATGCCACCTAAATATGCTTTTTCAAGGAAAGCATAACCTTCTGTAGTAAAAGACATTGGGGAGAAATGGGCAGAGGCTAGAAATCTTATGAGAAAGAAATGATAAATGAAAAGACTTTTTTTTTTCCTATTAGTAATTTAAGTGTATGAATGAAATTTAAAATCATGGATAAATTGTTGCTTATTATTTTAAAGAGCTCAACAAATTGTATATCACTGAGGAGAAATAAAAATATAACTCAGCCTAATTCTAGACAGATCTGACTGGCTTTATGCAACAGGAGCAAAATTTAAATAGTTTTAAGTCTGTGTAAGGGGAAGTACTTTTTCTAATGTTCCTAATACTTTATAGAGCAGTTTGAGATTTGGTGCATTAGTGGTCAACTGTCAAGTCTAAACTGCTGGTTTAACCTTTCATTACAAGTTTCCTAAGTGATACGTATTCTTAAGTGGCTGTAACTTTTATGTAGATGAGTCTTTGAAATAAATGGAGCAAAATTTTCATGATTCATCAATTATTTGACCTGTGCTTTGCTTTGATGTGCAGACCTCTTCTTTTGTTTCTAGTTGCTAGGTAGCAGAGAAAACATCTTCGTCCAAGAAGTTTGGGAAAATACAGAATTCAGTATGTCAGAACACATTTGAGCATACTGATTCATTTATGTATCTAAAGAGAAACCCTGATATATTGAAATGATGAATTATTTCTAGGTCAGCAGAAGACAAATTTAAATTTGTTCCTTCTCATCATGGGGATGCATAGATATGATCCAATAATGATGATATTATAGGTGCTTTTAATCAGTTTTTTTTTTTTGAAGGAAGATAATAGATTTCTTAAATTTACCTTTAATTTTTTAAAAAAATCTTTCATTCTCCCTCTGAATGACAGTATTGCTTATCTCTTTGACAAATACAGTCCTGTGGCTTTAGAATAGATACTCAGGATGATGGAAGAGAAGAAAATGGGAAAAGCAAAAAGTGATTTAGTAGTGGCATTCCCAGAAGCACAGACATTTCTAGAAGCAGGACTCTAATCAACAGTGTGGAGACACAGAAATGCATGATGTGAGCTAACCTAGTGGCTTGATCTTACCCTCTGCTATGGTCATATCCTTGATTTAATCAGTCGTCCTCTGCCTTGATTTAATCAGTCATTCTCTGCTAGATTTTTCCAGGAACGAAGTCTCCATACTTTTGTGTTTCCTTTCAACTGAGGGCTGCAGGTGTGACACATTTTGAAAGCTGTGTTAGTAACAGACTTCTGCTTAGAGGATGCAAGAAGACACAAAACTAAACTTTGAGGTGATTTTCTGTCAAACTATAGTAGTTAGTCACACCAGCAGCACAAAGGAGCATCTTCAAAATCATTTTTATACATACAAGCTTGAGGAATTTCCTTTCTAGTGTGGGGAAAATTAATTATGCTGATATTGATGAGAATATCACTAGAACAAAAGGATCATGAAGGCAGGGGTTTATCTGCCCTGTTGTACTCAATGTCTGGAATAAAGTAAGGCACCCTGTAAATTTTGCTGAATGAATAAATAAGATCAGTGATATATTAATTGTATTCTTATAATACATTTAAATAATCTTGCTATTTTCCTTTTTCTAAGTCTCTTTGACTCATATACAGATATTTCATATGAATTAGAAATAAATAGATCTTTTAAAATACAAAAAAATTTATAAACTGTGGATAAGAATGCTTGTTTTATGTTAGATTTATAGATATTACCTTTAGAACATTTAGTACTTATAGCTATCATATACTCATAAAGAATATAATTTTGACAATCTTTAGGCAATAGTATAATACAGCAGTTGTGTAGACACTCAACAATGTGCATTGAAGCAGAGAGGACAGTACCCTCATAACTCCCCCATAATTCCATGGGTAATTTAGGTGCCTGAAAGCAGCTTTACATAAAAACTGCCATATAATTCAATCAAAAGCATGAGCTGACATGGTCTGTCCATGTAATTGCTCTATTTCCCTTTTCTTCATTGTGTCATAAACGGAATGATTTTTGCTGATCATGAAGACTATTATAAAACACAAATAGAACAATGTGTGCTCAAATTTTGCATTCTACTCAGAGTTTTCCTAAGGTTGGATATCTATTTAGGTGAATCCAAGTGATCAAGAAATTTTACTGATGTTGTATCTCTTTTGAATGTTCCATGTGGTGTTTGGGCTAACTATTTAATCCTTGTAACTTGCAGAAATCTGTAGGTAGCTGTGGTGATTCACACCACTAATATTTGCTCATATAAGTAAGTAGTGGTAAATAGCGTTGACTTAGGTTTCTGACCCACAGGTAGAACCAGGTAGCCATTTGTTACCTTCACAACCTGGGATGAATTACTTACTTTGAAACTTTAGTTTTATATGAAAAGGTACAAACTTGAAAGTACACTCTCCATAAGGTAAATTTGATAAATAAGGGAATGCACACGACTGCCTTAGCCTAAGGCTGGAACATGGTCTCATTTTTTCCTTGCCTTATTTTAAGAAGTATTAATATACACATTTGTATTATAAATAATTTTTTAAACTATTGGTTATGGGCATCTGTTTTAGGATATAGATGTAATTCCTTTGATTAAAATGCATTTGTGCAATTTTTCTAGTACCTATAAATAATCAGATTTATTTCATTCTATCTTCCCTCTCAAATATCATATAAACAAATTTCCCATGAAATACCCTGATATATTAGAAAGAACACTGAATTTGGAGGCTCATGCTTCATCTCATGACCTATATCCTGAGTGACAGTGTGAATCACTACACATAACATAGGCCCAGTTTTCTTATATGTGAAATAGGATAAAAATATCTGCTATATATTATGCAGAGATTGTTTTGAGGATTAAGGAATATATGTGAATCTGCATGTTAATCTTAAACCCATAGAATAAATATAATACAATGAAAATGAAAATCATATATCTCTTCCTTATAACCAAAAAATATATTCAATATCATTCTCAGAATATATTTGACATCATTCTCAGAGTATATTTTCTTATCTGAAGTGTAATTCAAGTGGTATTTGGTAATAAAGGATCTTTCACCATGGTTTACGTTACAAATTTTTATTATAATGATTATAATTATTAGATATATAAAATGAACTATTTTGAAGATTCCTAAGAAAACTTATTCCTTTCTGAGAATTTTTCTTAGTGGATTAGATTAGTTGAGTCTTTTGAAAAATGGGTTCACTAAAGTTTGGATTGAAGAAAAAAATTTTACCTAGAAAATTACTTTGTAACAATAAGACAAACATTTTTTTTATCATAGGATTTTTGAATTCTGTTGAAATTTATGTGATATGTGTCAAAATAGTTTGATTATGAGTTGGTGTTCATGAAGTCTCAGAATAACAAATGGTGAGATGGGCACTTTTCACAGTGAAATTTTCTGTAATTCTGGTTTACTGTATCAAGATTAATAAGCTCATTTTTCTTCTAGAATTTCAATGGTCTTTTCTGAAAATTCTTTGATGCTTCTTTAACCATAATTCCCTCAAATTCAACATTATGCCAAGCAGTTTTTTTAGTTGTTGTTCTTGAAATTATTACACTCTCTTTTTCTCTTAGTGAAAACATCTTCATGTGTGCTTAGTTATTATGAAAAGAGACAATATGGTTCTGAAATCATTTCTTGTTTCAAAGTTGTATTTGCTGCATTTGCTTGTACATTTATGCAATACAGTAATTTTCTGATTCATGAGTTAGCTTATTATAGTTCCTTTAAAAAAAATTTTGTCCTAATTTCAGAAATTACAAGTATAGTACAAAGAAGTCCCAGAATTCCTTCACCCAGTTTCCCCAAATGTTAATTTTTACTATATTTACTTTCTCTCTCTCTCATGAAAACCCTAAAAAATAGTCCCAAATAGAAAATCTTTGATTTAAATTATGTAAAACTAGAAATTGGCAGTAAAGGAATAAAAAAGCAATACTTCTTTTGCTTTATTTTCATTACCTTGTCAAAGAGGAAACCAAAATTACAATTACATACTATTTAGAAAGAATGTAAAAACTCTTTATATTAACACAAATAAGCCTAATAAAACAGGAAGAAGATATTAAAACAGAGAAAACCAGAAATTAATGAAGTAGAAGATAGAACTCTAGAGATTATAAATAAACAGGAGTATAGTTTTGGGGAAAAACACAAAGCAGATAAAGTATCTGGCAAAACTAATTAAATTGAAGGCGTACCTGTACAATATAAACAGTGAAAATTAGATAAAAATCACAATTGCAGAAAAGATCAATATATAGGCCTTGTCAGTTCATTTGAAATCTTATTCATTTTTTAGGAATAAGTGACTATTAAAATTGGAAAATAATAGAAAATAATGATAGACAATGAAAAGAATGAATAAACCCAAGTGATTAGTATGTTTAATACTTGGTATTTTCAGACTTCAGATAGTGGGAATGTTTTATTTTTTAGGAGCAATTTAGAAATATATGTCAAAACCCTTATATAAATGCATACTTTAGCCTAGTAATTTTACTTTAGCAATTTTCAGAAAATAATCTAATACATTTTTAAAGAAGACTGCACATGAATGGTTTTATGTAGTTATTTTTACACACTTTTATGAGTTTCTCCCCCATAAGAACAGTTTACCCAATGATAAGGGTTAAGAATTCACTGTACATTCATATTTGAATTCTATGCAATCATTGAAAATAAGCATGGGCCTAAATTCATAGACAGAAAATGTGTACCTGATGCATCCATGTGCTCAAATAGTCCCCTCTCTCAAATATGCTCTATCTTCCACTCCATTTTGGCAAATCTCTCAAATGTTTCCTTGACCCTTCTCTAAATAGACAGCTCAGAAAATCCTTGATCCATCAGAAATCTGGCCTCTTCTGTTTTTTTTTTCCCACACTGATCCTCCTACCATGTGGTCATATTACCTTTGGTCGTTAGTGTCTATTCACTCAGTTTTGAAGATTTAAGGGAATATTTTTTTCACTAGTTTTGTTGTTCAGTTTTCTATGGTGTGTTTGTTTTTGTTTTAGTATCCTGGTTGCTTTGTCTATTTTTGGTAATTTGTGGAGATTTGAAGTCTCCCTTGTTTATTTCTGCAGCTCTCTGCTAAGAGTTAGATTTCCTGGATCACAGAACCCTTAGGGACATTCAACATCACACTACCATATTTCTCTAATAGTTGTGCTTTCCACACTCTAAGATAAACATTTCCTATGTTCACTCATCTCAAATGTATCATAGTCCTTTCTCACTATATTTTCAGATGATGATTTTGCTTTTTTCTTAAATGAAAAAAAAAGTGATCAGATGTAAAAGCCCTCATTTTATCACTAACAACCTACATTTCTTGACTTTCCCCTTATTCTTTATCACAGTAGAGGATTTCTCCTTTTTTTCTTTCAAGGATTATTTTTCCTTTCTATTTTTTCAAGGATGATTCCTTCTTCTCCGTTTTTACTAACCCATGCCCCGCCAATCATATCTCTGATTTCTTTTTTTGCCCCTGCTTTATTGAAATATAATAGACAATTAGTTACTCATATTTACGTTATATAATTCAATGAGTTTGTTTAATTATACTTGGCATACAATAATATATTTGTTCTGTATGGGTGTACAATTGTATTGGCATACAATATTATTAGTTTTAGTTGTAAAGCATAGTGAATAGGGATCTGTATAACTCACAACATGATCACCCGTCTAAATCTAGTACTCCTCTTTCCCATTTACATATTTATTACAACACCGTTAACTGTTTTTCTTATGTTATAATTTATATCTCCTTGTCTATTTTGTAACTATCCATTTGTACTTCTTAATCCCTGTGCCCTTTTTCATCATCCCTCCAACCTCCCTCCCATCTAGTAGCCCTTAAAATATTCTCTGTATCTATGAATTTATTTCCACTTCGTTATTTTCTTCTTTAGATTCCACATGTATGGGAAATCACATGCTATTTGTCTTTCTCTAGACTTATTACATTTAGCATAATACCCTCTAGGTTCATCAAAGCAATATCTTTTTCCATCCCCTTCTAGTCTGTGTGTGTCTTTTAATCTGAAGTGAGTCTCTGGTAGGCAGCATATGTAGGGGTCTTGTTTTCTTTTCCATTCAGCCACTCTATCTTTCGATTGGAGCCCTTAATTCTTTTCCATCTGAGATACTTGTTGATAGGAATGTAGTTATTACTACATTCTTTATTCATGTTTTTTATACATGTTTTTTCTTAAGTCCCTCCAACATTTCCTGTAATACTGGCTTGATGTTGATAAATTCCTTTAGCTTATTTTTGTCTGGGAAGCTCTTTATCTGTCCTTTGACTCTAAATGATAGCTTTGCTGGATAAAGTATTCTTGATTGTAGATCCTAGGTTTTCATCCTGTTGAATGTTTTTTGCCAAGTCCTTCTGTCCTACATAGTTTCTTTTGAGAAAACAGCTGCCCGTCTTAAGGGTGCTCCCTTGCAGGTAACTGCTTTTCTATTGCTGATTTTAAGATTCTTTCTTTGTATTTAACCTTTGACATTTTAATGATGATGTTTCTTGATGTAGAACTCTTTGGGCTCATATTTTTTGGGACTCTCTGAGCTTCCTGGGGTTGTATGTCTATTTCCTTCACCAGGTTAGAGAAGTTTTCCATCATTATTTCTTCAAATAGCTCTTCAATGTCTTATTTTCCTTCAGGTACCCCTATGACATGGATATTTTTACATTTAATTGTGTCCTATGAGCTCCTTAAATTATTACATTCTCAGCTTCTTCTTTTTTTTTTTTTTTTTTTACCATTCTGATTGAGTGTCCTTGGCTTGCCCTTCCTCTGTGTCAGTGGTTCGATCTTCTTTATCCACTCTGTTGATTCTCTCTAATATACTCTTCACCTCAGATAATGTGTCTATTTCTGACTGGTTCCCTTTTACAATTTCCATTTCCATTTCTGTTTTTTATCTCTTTGTTAAAGTTCTCACTGAGTTCATCTGCTCTTCCCCTAAGTTCCTTGAGAATCTTTATAACCAATGTTTTGAACTCTGCATCTGTTAGATTGCTTGACTCCATTATTCCTGGAGCACTGTTCTGTTCTCTCATCTGGTTTCTGCTTCTTTGTCTTCCCATTTTGGATGCCTTTTCTGTATCTATTTCTATGTACTAAGCAAAGCTCCTAAGTTTCCCGGTCTTATTAGTGCAGCTTTGTGTACTAGGTGTCCAGTGGCACAGAGCTGAGAGGCGTTCAGCTGCAGGCCAAGTAGCCCGAGCCTGTGCCCCTCCAGGACCACCTGTTAAGATTCAGCAAGCAATCCACAGATGCTGTGCTTACAGTTACTTCAAGTGCCCACACCAGAAACCGTGATTAGTTGCTACCAGTGTGAGTCTAGGTGCTGCTCAGCAAGGAGCACTGAACTTGCGGAGGACACATCTGAATATTTCTTGGGTGGGGCCATGAGTTGGGAAAGGTGGAGTTTCAGGGAATCCTCTGAGCAGAGCGACTTCTTATCCAGTCCAATTCAGTCTCAGCAGTAACAGTACTGAGTCTGCATAATGGGAGAGGGAAGGGCTCAACAGAGGAACAGTGGATATGGCCAGCACTGGGAGAGAGGGCCTCTGGCCTTTGCTCCTACAACTAAATCCCTGGTGTGCCCTGGGCAGTCTACCCAGAGCTGGTGCTAAGAGTGAGCAGATCTGTCACAGTGAAAGTCTGCTTGCAGACACAGCCCCTTTAAAAGACGTCTGTAGCTGTGGGCTGCCTCTGTCCCACTCAGCCACTCAGGACTGGGTAGCCTTGTGTTCTCACCCCGTCCTACATTCTACCATTGCAGGGTGATTTCTTATTTCTCTCCCGAGTTTTAGTGCTTCTGTTCATCTAGATCTCAGGTGACTTTGCTTGCTGTTTGCTCTTATTTCTGCCACAACTTTGATTTGTTTGCAAGAGAGATGGACAAAACCTCTATCATTTATGCCATTTTTTCCCCTCTGACTGTCTCTGCTTTCTTTATAGCCATTTTACAAAAGCATGGCAGATAATCTTTGTTTACATTCTAACTTCCTATTTACTTTTGCTCACTGAAATCTGGATTCTGTTCTTACTACTTACTGTTCTACTCTTGTCAAGGTCATTAGTGTTCTCTTGGCTGCTATGTTCTACATCCCACATGGACAGTTTATTATCTTCATTATATTTAACTGTTCAACAACATTTGACACAGCTAATATCTGTACTTCAGATACTTTCCTTATTTTGTTCATGCAATATTGCAATCTCCTAGTTTACTTTCTGTCACTCCTGAGTACTTTTATTTGAGTCATCTTTCTCTACTTGATCTCTAAATTTTGTACTACCTCATTATTCAGACATTGCTTTGTTCTCTTCCTCTTTCTTTGCTTGTTTTTTTCAATGATCTCATTCACTTAGACTTAACTATAAAGAATATAGTTATAAATTTAAAATTCCAAATCTGTATTTCCATTTCAATACTGTGTGCTCTAGACTTGGATCTCAAATTGGATATCTCACATTTAATATGTCAAAAACTGAACATATTTTCCATCAGAAAACAGTACCATCATCTACACAGTTCTATAAGCCACACATTTAGGGATCATTCAAGGCTGTCTTTTCCTTGCCCACTATATATAAGTCCTGTCAACTCTACCTCAGAGATAAATCTCAAAACTTTCTACTATCTGCACATCCACTGTTTCCCACTTAGCAACCATGATCTTTACCCTTGACTGGTACAACAGCCTTCTAACTTATCTCCTTTGTATATGTTCCCTTTTCTACATCATTCTTTCCTTAGCAACTAGTATAACCTTCTTAAAACTTAAATCAGATAATGTCCCTTGTTGATAAAAATTAGTGCTTCTTTTTATTCATCTAATAATATTCACCTCTTTTCCTGAGGCGTACTAGGTATTACATAATTTGGTTCCAGACTATCTTTTAAGTCATCATTTGCAACTCTCCCTTTTGCTTGCTGGCCTCCAGCCATACTTTTTCAGTTCTGTAACCATACCCAAAATGCCTAAATTTGAGCCACAGCTCTAATAATGACTAGCTGTGTGACATTGGGAATTATCTATGTGTGTCTTGGTTTCCTCATTATTAAAATGGAAATAATAATGGTATGTGTATAGTGCTCCAAACAGTATCTGGTGCACATAAACGTTCAAGAAGTAACTATTCTCCTGTTGTTGTGTTTTGTATTGTTATTTTCTCTCTCTCAGGGACTCTGTCAGTTGTCTTTTAACCAGAGAAACAGAACCAGGAAGAAATATGTATTTATTGCAAGGAATTGGCTTATATAATTACGGGGCTGTCTAGGGAAGTATGAAAGAGAAGTCATGAAGGGAAGGCTTGAACTCTTAGGCAGTTAAAAATATAGTCCCCAGGTAGAATTTCTTCTTCTAGAAAACTTTGAGTCTACTCTTAAGAACTTTCAAATGACTGCAACAGGCCCACTAAGATTATAAAGAATAATATCCTTACTTAGAGTCAACTGATCATGAACATTATTCACATCAACAAAATACCTTCACAGCAATACCTAGATTAGTATTGGATTGAATAACTGAGCACTATAGCCTATCCTAGTTGACACATCACACTGACCATTATGGGGCTTTGAATTTACTGGTTCTTCTGTCAGGAAATGTGCCACAATCAGTCTTCCAAGATTAATTTCTTCCCATCCTTGAATCTCAGCTTAAATGCTGCTCTTTCAGGAGGATTACCAAATTACCAAAGTAATACTCCACATATAATTTTATATCTCAGACCTTTGATTATTTTCTTTACAACATTTTCTGTAATGCATTGTTATTTTGTCTTTCTGTTTTAATGTTGCTTTGCTTTGTCTTCTACTAGAAAGGGCTATTAAGGCCAAGCCATTCATTCTTATTTATTTCAGGTGCCCAGTATGGAAACTAAAACATAGTTACTGGATACGTATTTATTGAATAAATGGAAAAAGTAATATGAAGTGGAAAAGTTAAGAGATATTAGAGAGATACATGTGTGTATATGTAAAATATCTGTCCATATACAGACACACAGATATACACATACACACATATATATGAATCTATAAGAATACTATACATGAAGATAAAAGATAATGGTTATTTTTTAGTTATTTTTTATGTATGGTAGAAGTATCAGTAATTTTTATTTTTACTTTTTATAGTTTCATATTTTTCTAAAATAAGCATGGGCTACTTATGTTATCTCTCTCTTTTTTTAAATATAGCAAATATCTATAAAAATATCTATACTAAGGGAAAAGAGCCAACGGAACATTGACTCCTATCCAAGAGAGACCATTTCTTTCTGCTCATACCATAAACATGAAATGACTCAGAAGGAGGAGTTGGTTGTGAGTTTCACTAGCTGAAAGTCTTTATGGGTGAAGATACTCTGAGGAAAGATATGACAAATGGAGGCTTATGAAATTTCAGAACTGTTTATGTGTAACATTTTGTACAGAGGGATGATAGAATGGTGGCCTAGGCCCCAGTGTTAGTTTTATTTTTTTTAATGGTAAAACTTGCAGTAGAGAAATGCCTAACAAGTGTTCATTTATAGAAATAGAGAAAACTTAGCAAGAAGGGTGCTGTCTTTGAATGTTGGCCAGTCTTTGAGTTCTTCTGCTTTTGTACAGAGATAAGAACTGAATATATTCAACTGTGAGAAACACACTTCAGTACCAGTGGTCATAACAGTAAAGTAATTGTAGAAAAAGAAAAGGAGGATGAGGAAACATAGAATGAGCACATGTTCAGGATAATACTTGAATGCAATGTCTTTGCTGGAGAATGAGAGCCCCTAATTCTCTGTCCCTCAATAGCACTCTAGCCTGAAATTCTTATTGTGCTGAGACCCTTCTCAAAGCTCATATATGTTAATTACCTGAGCAGAATCACAGAAAAATGATGTGTAAATATGCTTGTTAAATAATTGAAAACTCAGCTAGGCTCTTCGGAGAAGAAAAGCCTTTACTAAAATGTTTTTATAAGGTAGACATGATTGTAAAAGAGCTTGCTGGAATCTGGGCTACTGATGTAAGTTTGTTGTGAGTATTCAGGGAATATAAAGGTAACTTGTGAGAGAACGAGAGAGGTTAGGAAGCTCTAGCAGAACTGAGAGTACCTTAGTCAAACTTTGGACTAATTTTTTAAAAGCTTTATTGAAGTAGTTTTTTTTTTTTACTCTAAAGTTAACTCATGTAAAGTGTACAGTTCAATGGTTTTTAGTATATTTAGAGAATTTTACAACCATCACCATAGTTTTTTAAAGAGGCTTCCATAACTAAATGCATTTTATTCCATTTTTGTTAAATTTTTTAAGTACTAGAAGTATTCTCCTTTAAGACTTGATATAAAAATGAAGCTATGGCTCTGTACTTTGTGAGATGTTTGAAATCAGGTAAAGCAATTCAGGTGATATTTAGCCCTATTAGTAAGTTTACATGATAACAAATGATGACAAACATGTATAACTTTCCAAGAAATATGGCAGTGGAATTTAATGTGAACTATATAAAATAAATAACCCATAAATAATCATATCAGGGAGAGACCTACAAGATTTTGAATGATCAACAATAGAGAGCCATAAGCCAAAGAAACATTTATTATCCCCCTTGAATCTGTTCATCTAATTAGGCCATCTAGAGTCATAGCACTTGACCTTAAAAGCATTTAAGTAGCAAGCTCCATATTTTATTTGTTCCTTTATTTTTCTGTACAAATTTACCCCATATGTGTCTGTACTCTCTCTACTCCCAAGAGGAATGTTAAATCATTATAGGTCAATGACAGCACTTGAACTTCAAACAAGCCCACAGATGGCAGAGTCCTAGTGTAATTCCCCAGCACTGCCAATGCTTCAAGTAAAGACAAAATAGGGTTCTCTTGCTTACATTCTTTTTGACTTAATATTTGATGAGTCTCTGGGTATGGTGCTTACAGCTTCCCATGGTCTCTTTAAGGAAAGTAGCATTATAGATTATACTTGTTTTGCATGTTACTATGCACACAGCTGGCAGCCACAAGAAGGCAAAGCTTAGTGAATATTCAGTCTTTAATTTCTTTTGCAGGTGTCATTTCTGTGTTTTAGCCATCTGGTGTTCTGCAGAGTAGAATCTCACTAGCAAAGACCTACTGAGATGTGCGAGCTGAAAAAGAATCTCTTCAAAATAAAAGTATTAAAAATGGCTAACATAACAGATACAAAATTTTGTTCATTTCTTTTTGCATGGGGATAGAGATCTGGAGCAGACACTGGCCACAGAGAGGGTACATAAGAAATAATGCTTATTGTTAGGTTATCTCCCCTATTACATAACCTCTATAAAAAAATTGTCTTTTCTAAAGGCATATCAGGCCTGAGAATCAAAGATATTGCCATTCTTCCTCTGAAAATGGACTTGTGGGTGGGAACAAGAAATAAAATGCTATTTTCAACATTTTGATATAATAAAATATTAAGGTATTTATTGAAGTAAGTCAACAGTATAATTCCTCCCCCCCACCCCGCTTTTTGAATTAAAAAATTTAGTGTGAAATAGGCCTATATGGAATCAAAGTAAAGGGAGTAATAAATGTTTTCTTCAATCTTCATTTACACATAGAAGTGTAATCTACTTCCTATAGATGAGAGCACTGGGCCAGAATACAGGATTCAGTCCATCATCCTTTTCTCTACTTCACTGAGCTAGAGATTAGATTAGGGCAAAAAAATTTATGGAGAAAAGATGACCTTTTCATTCTTGTATCACCAGGGGTTTGATAAGGTTGAGACAAGATATGCAATTAGAGATACCTTAAACTCTTGCTTCAATTTTCTCATCTGTAAAATGGTCCATCTCCTAATATAGAATTGAATGAGATAGTTAGTACATGTGAAGTGCTTATCTCAATCCCTGAAACAGTAAATATCCAATAAATGTTCATTATTTTTACTCAATGTCAGGATTCTGTATGAAATTTGAGAGAAAGCAAATGTAAGATTCCTTTTTTTTTTTTTTGACATCTAGTGAAAAATGGCAGTTATACTCTGTAACTCAGCTCTATGCCTTGCTTTTTAAAATCCCTATAACATCTCTTTTATCAACCTGGGATGTTTTAGTCATATATTTCCCTTAAATGCAAAGTAAATTATAGCTTAGCTAAATTTTATAATTTATGTATTAGAGAAATTGAGTTACAAAGAGATGCCTTGTATAGTTGGTTGTTTTACCAAATTATAAAAAGGCATGTAATGCCAGTGGACATAGTCTCCTTCCCAAAAAAGGACACAAATGGTAGTAAGCCAAGGAATCTTCTGCCAAAACAAATTTTTTTTCCTAGCATTTTTCCTATTTAAAAGAAAGACTAAAATATAATGATGTGATTATTAACCATTACCAGTTATATTTTCTCATAGAAGATTACTGGGCTTGTGGAACTATAAGATGTATATGAGAGAAACTTCTATAGAGTTCACATCCCTTCTATTCTAATGTACTGTTTTCAGTAGATAATTAGAAAATGATAATTAACTAACCTCTTTCCTTTGGAGACTGTATTATGAATTTACTGGGTGAAAGTACTTTGAAGAGTAAAAGATTCTTGGGATAAAATTCATAATCTACATTAATTAGTTACTTAGGCACTTTCACTGACAATTTGCAAATATAAAATAAATACCCACTCCCTCCACCCAACACCCCCCCCCAAAAAAAAAACCCATTGCAGTAATTCCTCAACTGTGTCATACCATTGGGTAGTCTCTTCCCACAATAAGTCAGGGTTTGAGGATGTGACTTGATTTGGCCAAGGAGACATTAGCAAATATAAGACCAGCATAGTCTTTAAAAGCACTTATATGTTGGGATTTATTTTTTCCTGCTCTTGGGGACCTTGTGAATAAGCCCAGGCTTCCCTGCTTAAAAATAGAGGGACACACATGTTCAAATCATCTTAGTAGCTCCAGACATGAGGTAGCTGCCAGACATGTGAGTGAGACAATATACTACACTGTCCAGCCCCTGCTAAACTAATCCAAAAGACCCATTCAGATGATCACAATATTGTGAGAAATAATCTGTTTTCTGTTTTAAGCCACTTAGTTTTGAGGTAGTTTATTATGAAACAAAAATTAACTGATACTAAAAAAGTTAAGCCTCAATTTTCTCAACTATAATAATCTTACATATACCCTATCATGAGTTGATTAAGGTCCTCCCCCGCCAAATTCATACCTACCCAGCACCTCAGACTGTGACTTTATTTGGAAATAGTCTTTGAAGATATAATCAGTGTAAGGATTGGGATGAAATTGTACTGCATTCGGGTGGGCCCTAAATCCAATGACAGTTTCTCCTATGAGACAAACACACCACACAGAGAAGAGAAGGTGAAGACAGGTAGGGATTGGAGTGATATACCTACAAGCCAAGGAATGCCAAGGATTGCTGGGCAGCTGCCAGAATGAAGGAGAGATATATGAAACTGATTCTTCCTCAGAGCTTCCAGAGGGAACTCAAACTATCAGCACTTTGATTTCAGACTCTGGCCTCCAGGACTGTGAGAGAATACATTTCTGTTGTAAACTACCAGGTTTGCGGTAATTTGTTATGGCAGCCCTAGGAAACTAACACACACACCATTGCATGTATGGGTATTTAATAGTATATGACTAGCAGATAGGACAGTTCCTGACATATGAGAATCCTCAATAAACTTGATTACTGTTATAATTAACAGTCTACTGTGAACTCCTTTAAAAATTCCTAATCTTCATAACTCTGGTACCCAGCGTGGTGCCCAAAACAGATATTAATAAATATTTTTTAAAATATATAAATGACTTGGAAACATTATTTTGTGGGGATATAGCTGAAGGCTTCAAAGAATTCTGGACTAGGAAGACATGTCATCTTTTAAGACTGCCATGCACTGGGAGCTCTATCTAGAAGTAGCTCGTTTGGCACTGGGAGCCTTTCCCAGGAGTCACTTCTGCTGAAGTGTGGGTCTCTGGCCCTTCTATACCTCCCTATTCCTGATCTTCACCAAGGAAAGTCAGGGAGGAGACAGCAAGGAAGAGACATGGGGAGAAATGAAGAATGGAGAAGCATACGGGAAGAACAACATCTAGGAAGGTTACCTTTCAAAGCAGTTTATCCCCATTAGGTTTTGGCCTGGAGAACAGAGCTGTGCAGGACTGTATACATACATGTTTCCAAGATGGAATGACTCCCTGTTTTCCCAAAAGTTTCCCAATTTCTGTCTCTCTGAGCACCTGCTCTCAAGTCAAATTCCACCTGCATGTTAGCTTAATGAACAGCTCAGATAAATTACTGAAAATGCTGGCTAACGAGCGTGGTTCCCATATGAAGTGAGAGCCAGAATGTCACAGGCAGGACTGTAGTTTTCCATAGGAAAGGAGCTGTTGATTGATTTTACTATTCAATTGTGGTTTGAATAGAGAAATTTATACCATGATTTTAATTCAGAGAAATTAATAAGAATTATTTTAGCCACTGATCAAAAGTACCAGATAATATATAGATAATGTGTTAGGGGGTGTTGCATGTACATTTTATCCCACTTTTTTCTTTGCAACCAATCATGGAGTAGTACCTTGCTCTTGTCACCTCTTTCCTTTCTAAGCTATTATCAGCACAGTGAGAAAATGGGGAATATATTTGGATTAGCATTTATATAAGATTTTCTATTTACTAAGCACTTTAGTAAAGTTTATATTAGTTTTCTTTCCCTTAGCTTGGTGTTTTACCTTGTATTACAGTATTTGCATTTTGCAGCTGGGGGCACTAAAACACAGGAAGGTTAAATAAGCAGCCTAAGGTCACATTGAAAGTTAATGGCAGAGCTGAGATTAACTCTAATTGTATTTTAGAATTGGTTTACTGAGCACAATATCTTCAAATCGACTCAACCAAGCCAGTCATCACTGAGAGGAAGGTGAGCTTATGAAATTCCTGGAAAATTCAGAAGCTTATTTTTAAATAAGCAGTCAGTGAGCCTAAGATAAAAAAAAGTGTAACCACATTTCAGAAACATCAGGTCAAGGGCATCTGGGCAAGAATTTAAAGTGTTAGACTACTATTCCGAGCTTCAGACTCATTTCAACTGCTTACTAGTATCACCAGGTGGGTATCTGATAGATTGCCTGAAATCAGCCTATCCAAAACTGCAACTTTCTTTTTAAACCTGACCTTCTACATTTTCTATAGAAATGAACTATTGCTGAAATAGGCCATCCTAAACTAGAAGACCGGAATCATACTCAACTTTCCTTTTCTCTCAATCCTAAAATATGCTTGGTGATCAGGAGCTGGCAATTCCACCTCATTAATACTGTGTATTTATTCTCTCTTTAACTCTGCTGGTACTGGCTTGGTTTTGGCTCTTGTGATTTGTTTCTGGACCATTGGAATACTTTTAATAGTCTCTCTACCTTTAAGAATCCACAATATCCATTTCTCATATTGACACAGAATGATCATTCTAAAACTTAGATCATATTATGTTACTCCTTTGTTTAAAACACTTCAAAGACCACTCTAGAGAGGCCTAATTATTGAACATGATGTAAACAGCCTTTTGACCTGGTTTCTACTCACCTTTTGAAGCCAGCCCTACCCTATATATAAAATCTACCAGACTATTATGATTCTCTAATATATTATGTTCTATAACTTTCTCATATTCTTGAATTCACCATTTCCTTTATTTTATCTGCCAAGTCATATTTTTGAGACTCAACATAAACATCACTTCTTCTGAAGTTTGACATTATAGTAAGAATTGATGTTTATCTTCTCTACATTTCTATCTTAGCACATAAATATTTTTACATGTACGCACATCACCCTTCTCTTTGTACTAGTCTCCAAGCTCTGCAAGGGCAGCAACTATGCATTATTAATTTTTCTATTTCCAAAACCTAGTACAGAAATTGGCTTCAGGTTTATTCAATAAATTGCTCTCTGAATAAATAAAAAAATAAATATCCAACAAAGAAAAATTCCACAAATCTATAGTGGAAATTCTAGAAATTAATCTTGAAGTGAACATAAAGATGTAACTAAGTCTATAAATAAAATCATGGAATATGGACACTTGGTTCAACTGTTTAATTACTGAATAACCCAAGATAAATTATACAAACTTTGTGAGCTTTAGTTTATTCATGTGTCAATTAAAAATAATTACCTTGAAGGACTATTTATAAGGTAAGGTAGCATTATAAACATTGTATGCATTCAAAAAATCATATAAAATATTAACTCAAAATAGGAGTTCAGAAATTAGCATGATTTAGGTCTTTTTTGGGGGAGGGAAGACTTAATTAAGAAATATCAGCTCTATCTGAAACCAACCAGTCTCAAAGAGATCAATGGTGCTTGTTACTGCTTCCACTGCTGTGATAAACACTATCACACTAGAATGTGCAACCATGTAATAAGACCTTTGGCCTGCTTTGTTCACTATTGGGCCTTCAGCAACCAACAACACTGAAAAACATGAAGATAGATTCATCACACACTCAAGAATGACAGAGAACTTGCGCTATTAACTGTTTATTCAGACAACTTTATTAAATAGATCACATGTAGTTTTTGGTGTTAATTTATATTGCATATATTTATCATATGCATTGGGTCATCTAATAATATCACAAATCTAAAATTAATGAGCTCCAAATTAAACAACTTCGCTTTTATTTAAAGAAAAATATTTTAAAAGGTGATATTGTTTATAAAATTTCCTGGTCATGGTCACAAATAGATATTGGATATTAAACCCTAGAAATAAAATAAGGAAACAGTAAAAAAATTAAATCTTCAGGCTTTAATAAATAACGAATATAGTATTTCAATATGAAAGTTATGATATTTTAACTGTTAGAACTTTTCAGGAATGTCCTCATTATGATACAAGAGAAGATTTTCATAACGTTGAAATTATTTGCTTAACTTCTACTTTAAAATAATATTGGAACTTCACTTCTAGTCTCACATTGTTATGTGGCTTTAGAAAGTTATATCAATTATGCCTCAATTGAAAAAATGAAGAAACACATAAAAATTGGCAGTATAAAATAAATTGTCTGTAGGCAGAATTAAGATTCTCTTAGTTCAAAGAAATAGCTAATCATGTTTTTGAAATTAATTTTTTTGTATAAACAATTATTGTAAAGGCATTTATACCACTGTAATTTCTTCAGAAAAAAAGACCAAATTATAAAGAAAATCTAAGCTATTGATGGGTTATTACCCACAAGTTGCTTTCTACTTAAGCTACATACATCCAACATGTCATTTCTCTATTTACTTAGCTTCTGTTCTAGATTTTTACTTCATATATCTGTTGAGTAAAATGAATAATTATGGTCATAAGAAGCCTAAGTTTCATAAGATGATGTGACTGAGGCATATAGATATAATAATATCAAATGCCGAGGAACCTAATTTGTCTCTTTCATCTAAATTATAAAACCAATAGCAAACAAATATTAAAAGTATGAAATTTTGGCTATGTATCCTAAAGTAGTGACATAATGGTATAAAATTATTTTATAATATTTATCCTTTATTGGCATAGAAACTTTCATATTGAAAGTTCTATTGATAGAAAACAACATATTTGCTTTTTTGACATGTTTTGGGGAAGACAGAATGCACTGTGTGAGAGACACTCTTTTATTTACATAAAAGATTTTGTAATTATGAATTATTGCTACGCTCTTGGAGGATTTTCTTACATTAAAGAAGTTGATATAAATATACCTAAAGAATGTGTAGAATATTGAATATTTACATAAACAATACATACTATTTTTGTTATATACAAGTTAAAAAGTCTATGACTATCTCAAATTTACTTTTTTGGGGAGTCTTAAGCTTTTGTGCTCCAAGATATGAGTAAATACAATCCCTTGTTCTACACTGGAAATGTTACAGAGAGGGTACAGAATTTCAGAAGACAAACTAATGAAATGAAATATTGCTAAACTAGGGAGAAGAAGAGGGGTTCTTGTCATCTTAGCCCTGGAAGGTAATAATCATTGGTCTATTTACTGTACACATATTTATTGAACATCTGTGTCAGGAACCCTTTAAGATACTTGACATAAAAGCAGTATACAGGAACAGATCAGAGAGATCATAAAAAAATTGATATAAGGAGGTCACTGGTGAATCACAATGTTAAATATTTATGAGTTAGGATGATTAAACATACAAATAATATATCAACATCTCCATATTTAAGATCATAGAACTCAGAAAAAAAACCTTAGTAATTTTTAGAGATTTTATCATATTTACTTAAATGAACTAGAGAAATGACACTCATACTATCTTAAAACAACCTCCCACCCCCTCCAAAAGAAACCCATAATTTACTAATGTAAATAAATTCTTCTCAGAAATTATCTGTGAATTTCTGGTCAGTTTGAGGTGGTACCAAGAGAGTCCTTGCATTGAACCTTGTGGGGAAAGAATATCTTATGTGAAAGCTCATGCGAGTTAGCACTGCAGAACTGTTTATATGAGGAAGACTTCAAACCTAGGATCATGCTTTATCATGTGTGCTACTGAGAGATTTTGTTCATTTTGTCCACAGTGAATATACTCTATCTTGACATTTTTTCCTGATATTCTTATTCTTCAACCGTGACCTATGACTTGTAAATAACTAATTTTAGAAGCTGAAGCCTGCTCTTCAAAAACTGTTAAAGTTCCATTTTTCCCTCTTTTTTATAGTTTTATTTAACTCTTATAATGTGCCAGGAACCTATGATAGGTGTTCTCACAAACATTTCATTTAATCTTCGTAGTAACACTATGAGCTAAGTGCCATTATATTTAATTTACAAATTAAAAGAGTGAGTGTTTAAGTAATTTGTACAAGTTCATGAAGATAGTAAAATTAGAATTTATAATTTACTTGGCATCTCAGACTTTCATGGCTGTACTTGTTCCTAAATACATTAGTACCACATTCTCTAACATTTATTAACAGTTTTATTAGCAACTGCAATATAGTTCAAGTGAATATATTATAAAATTGCTTTACTTTTTGTGTATGTTTTTTTTCTACTAGACTGAAAGTTTCTTAAAGATATAAATTATGTTATATACAAATGAATTTAAGGCTTTATGTTCATAGATGTAATAGGATATGTTACTTCATTGATCAAATACTACTTTGCAAGCTGATGGATTAATAAATCATCCTGAACTTTATGAACAGATTGCTCTTCATAAGGGATCTGGGGCAAGAGTTTTTTGAGTGTTAACTTCCCAAATTCTTTTTTTGACAATAGGACAGTAGAAAACGACCATCTGTAACTATCAGCTTACTGATTCACTTAATTTGAGAAAGAGAAACGAAATAAATGGCCAACATTTCCTATATGTGTAGATAATAAGTATTCTAGGGAGATTCTTAGGGTTTATCCAGTAAGGCAAATCAAAGAGAAGACATCACTAAATATTAGTATCTCTAAACTGAAGTGCCAGTCCATAGATCACCCTAGCTTATTACTCTTATTATTTTCCTGGTTGGACTAAATCAGGGCTCTAATGTACAGTATTGTGATTACAATCAACAGAAGTGTATTATATACTACAAAGTTGCTAAAAGATTAGATCTTAAATGTTTTTACAGCAAAAAATAAATGACAATTTTGTTACAAGAAGCAGTATTTGTTATGAGCAGTGCTGAGGCCAAATTGTGCAGGTAATTTCCTTTCAGAAAGTTCGAGGGCCATTTTTAAGTATTGGGTTTTGGTGACTATTTTAATAGGAAAAATTTATTTTTAGAAATATGTAAGTATAATAGATAGGGTACATAATAACCTTTAGTTATCTCCAAGAACTTTTACTACCTGATGTAAACTCACTAGTTCTAGACCTAGAGGTCATACTCCAAAAAGATATATTTACTGGGAGGTTATTGTTCTTTCCCTGTGAACTTAGATATACAAAAACCCTGTGTATACTTAGAGGTTAGAAGTCAATTATTTTGCGATGTTTGTAAATATATATTATACTTTCCTAAATTTCCACCAGAATCTTTCTAGATTTTACTATTCTACTCTGAGCACATCCAATGAACAGGAGCAAGTATTTCTTGACAAGAAAGAAAGAAATCAGCTGACTAAACAAAGTAACTTGTTGAATAAATCAAATTCGTGTTTTTCAGGTAGATTAGGAAAAAAGTCTGGGATAGATAACATCTGTAAAATTTATATTTCTGCCTCCTCTTGAAAGATCAGAAGATCTTGCTATATTTGGCATGAATGCCTTCAGGTTAACAGTTGACTTGAAGTGAGAATAATATATCCTTTTAAGACAGGGCCCATGTGTTGCATTTTGACACATATCCTTTCAGTCATCTTCCTACCTCTGAATTGGGGTAGAAATTATAAGCATTAGTGCTCAGTTGTTTCTCTTATGATAGAGCAATTTTTTTTTCTTATAACAGTAAATGTTTTCTTGTGCAAGAGCAAAATTTTCTTCAGATTTATATTTCTATCAAAGTTAGGGAAATAAACTAAGAAGGCAGTGTGTTCCAAGAAAAATGAGGGAAAATGTTTGTTACCCTACACATGTCTCAGTTTGATTACTTACATTATTTATCAGACTACTGTAAGTTTTTGGTCAGCTAGGCTTGATTCTGAAATTGCCTTTAGTTCTTCTTGTTTAACCCCCAAGACCAATTAATCTTCATGTCTACTAGTACTTTTTGAATGTTATTCGCATTTTTTTAATCTCAGTATCATCACTCTTTTTTTTTTTTTAAATGCCTAAACTAGTTGACTAGTCTCTCTGCCTTTGATCTTTTCTCACATAATTCATCCTGTGTAGTTTAGTCAGATTAACCTTAAAACTTGCCACTTTGATCCAATAACTCCCTTGTACTATATTTGAAATCCTTCATACTTTGGCTCTAATCTGCCTTTCTAGTCTTATCACACAACAAGGTGATCACAACTACTTAATATGATCCATTTTTTTTTTGGCTCTCCTGTGCTGGTACCCTGCATATACCCTTTACCTTATATGAAGCTGCTTTCCTCTGTTTCTACCTAGGTGTGAACTATTCTGACAGATTCAAATAAAATATCACTTCTGTAAAACCATCTTTAAGGAGTCCAATTATTAATGATCATTCAACTTAGTCTTAAATTAACTTTTCTCTAACAGTTATTTGCTATGAATCATTTAATTTGTTATTGTTGGTTAACGTCACTGTTTTCACAAAAGATACCATAAATATATTCCAGCTAGAAATCATATATTTTTTTTTATTATTTTCCTCAGTGCTACCATAAGTTAATTGAATATATTAATGATCTACAGGTGTTTATTACTTCTATGAGATAATTGATTGACTAGAGGTATTGAAAAAAATTTAGAACTTTTTCTCATAGGAATTTAAACCTTCGATAGTTTGTCAATGTAACAGTTCTTTTTTATTCTTAAAGAAATGGAGAACATTAATGATTATATAATCAATTGTTGTGCTAGTCAAAAGTCACTCTGCCCCTTGTATGATGGCTGCCTATATGTACTCAGGGAGCATTAATCACATATGCAAATCTCATGCTCTTTTATGGGGGTTCTGCTGAGATTTGGAATGTATCCCTCATCTATTATGGATGCTATCTGTACTTCAAAGATCCATTAGAATTAACTGGGGTGAGGGACCTAGTTAAGGTCTAAGATCTAGGGTGATCATATAATTTATTATCTAAACAGGGACCCTTTTAGAATGAAAGGCGGCACTACAGAGATGGAATACTGGAATAACAGGTGTAAAATGGACTTTTTCTGGGTAAACATGGAAACGTGGCCACCATAGGTAAAGCTTGACAAAGAGGATTTCATATTTAGCTATAAGCCCATTAATGTGCCTCAGGAACAATTAAAGGACTGCCTTCTTCCTCTATATAGCTATAGTTGGCTTCTTCTGGTATGATTCTCAGTAGTAGCTGCCACCTTGTATTCATAACCTTGTGCAAAACTTTCTCTTTTGTGTGGGCCGGACCTAGGGACTTCTAAGAAATGAATTATGGGTGTCATTTCCAAGATTAGGTTTATAAAAGACTGTGGCACAATAAAAAAAAATGCTGGGTGTTGCTTCTAAAGATTATTACATCATGTTAATAAAGTTTCTTTCCTAATTTATTAGCGGAGTTTTAAAAATAAAGAGTAAATGTTGATTTTCATCTTCAAAAAAATGACTTTGTCATATTTTTGCTTGTACCCCTTCTCTGGCTTTCTTGCTGATCATTCTAATGAAGCCCATGTGGTAAGAACCAAGGGGAACCTCTAGTTAACAGTCAGCCAGCATCCAGGTTTGAATCTATATCACCTCGCTGAAGTTTCTTATGAGTTCTAATAATTTTTCTGTAAATTCCCTTAAGTTTTCTATCTAAACAATATTATTAATCATAAACATAAAAATACAATTTTTTCTTTTCTAATATATTGTACTTTTTTCTTTATTTTAAACTTGATAGGTCTTTTATAATGTTGAAGGGAACAATAATGCTTAACCTTCTTGTCTTATTTTTGACTTAAAAGAAAATGCTGTTTGTATTTCATATGAAAGTATGTTTTCCTGCAAGTTAATTTGGATGTAAATTTTTAATATGTTAACAATTTTTGAAGTAGATTTTTGTTTCTTGTGTTCTGTGAATCATTTTTATCATATGGAGGTGGATCAGATACCTCTCCTAAACCTAAGGAGGCTTTCTTTAACAAGAGGCTTTATTTGATCTATTAAGTTTTAAAATGTAAAGTATTTGTATATTTTTCTTGTTTTAAATCATAATATGATAATTCAGAGGATATATTACATCATATGCACAAACTTATCAATAGTTATCCTCAGAGAGAAAGAAGCATGAAACTTTTTTACTCCATAAATCAGTGGAAACCCATCCCTCAACTTGATGCCTGAGCGATCAGCAGTTTGCTTCCTTGCCAATATATTAGGCTCTTAAAAAAGATCTTAAAAGTAAGATAATCAGTATTACACTCACTAGGAGTTTTATAAAAAACATTTGCCTCCCAGCCCTACAATGTGATGAGATGAATAAATGTTTTTCTTTTAAATATATTTTAAAACTTCTACTGCAGATGAAAGTTGACCTAGAGACTGACTCATGTTTTCATTTGCAAAAACTGGCTTAGTTTAAATATGGGAGCTTAATGCATCTAAAAGCATTAATGTGGTTAATCTACTTATCAAAGACAGTTCTTCTAGTTTATAAAGTAGCTTAGTTTCAAGTTCTTAATTTCATTAGCAGAAAACAAAGCCGTTTTCTCCTGCTATAAGCTTTTATTATTTATTTACCCAGCATTACTCTAAGTAGATGACTTAAGGCCTTCCTGGCGGATGGTACTCTGTCACATATGCTGGGCCACTCACTGTCCAGTGTTCCTTAGGTTTTATGTCTTCCTAACCATCTTGCATAATCTTGATTTTTCTCCTCATAAGAATGCTTATATCTAGGTGGATATGGCAGTAACCATAAAGATTTGTACTCGCTGCTCATCATATAACCTGAAAAATTTCTCTGAACTGCTAGCGAAGAAATCTAATAACAGATAGAAAAGCAATTACAGAATAAAACCATTTGTAAACTTTCTTGGTTTAATAAACTATTTGCAGTGCTCAGAAGATTGCAATGAACTTACAGATATTTGACAACTGATTTTAATACTAGCATCAATTAAGTAAAGCTCTAAGAAGGCTAGAAATGTTTGCTCTTATTATCATGACTAGATCCCAAAGTCTCAAGGAGTAAAAAATGAGTCTGACTTTTTATTAAGAAAGGAGTTATCCTTCTTCCTTTTGAGATTATAGTTAACTATCAATCATCCTTTTTAAAAATGGATTCATAGAGATACTAAAATGAATGCACATGCATTGTAATAATTCGTATATACAGTCAGGGACTAGTAATTCTAATACCAGCCAGGGAATCACCTGGAAATGTAAAGTGGTAAAGTCTCAGATGAGATGTCCAATTGATAGCTAATTTGTAGAGAAAAAAGAAGTGCTGGATTTAGTATCTTTGTGAAGATTTGTAAGAAAAATGAATATAATATGGGAGTCCTTTTATCATCTTGCTATTAAATTTAACAAATAATTTTTAAGTACCTACTAAGTGCTAAGCACTTCACACTTTTCCTTCCTATGTCTTGCTTTAAAATGTTTTCTATATGATTTTGAGAATTCGTCAGGGTCCTATGAACATGAAATTTTCGGAAAAATTATCCTAGGAAAACAAAGGTATGAACAATACACGCTTTTCCTCCTATGACTGACAAAAATTGTATATATTTAGATTGTATAATGCAATTTTTCTTTTTCAAGAAGTGTACAATGTGATGATTTAATACATGTATATATTTCTGGGGATCTAACACACAGTATGGTGATTATAATTGATAATACCATATTGTATACTTGAAATTTGCTACAAGAGTAAATCTTAAGTGCTATGACCACGAACAAAAAAGATAAGAACAATACATTACTTTGTAGAGGTATGTAAACCCATATAGTTTCAAATACTGTAACTATATTTTTCTATCTCAGCCTACCCTCTATTTCAAGTCCTGCTGCTGCCTGATTGCAAAAATAATGGCACCCAATTCTGGATTCTCCAGCTGAGGTCAATTTTAAATTCAGTCAACAGAGCTTTCCCTTCTCCTGCCTTCTCCCATGCACTGGCTTAAAAACCCAAGAGGCTAAGGGCAATCATTGGGTTTAGGGAGGCAGCAGGCCCCTTACTGAGTCTTCTCTGATTGCTTCTGCTCATTTGTGCATTCTTTTCTGGGGCCACAGTTTATGTCATGTTTTAGTGTGCCTTCTCATAATTATGATATTCTTCTAAGTCCTCTGCTTCTCTATATTACTCTGATTCTTGGCAACATGAGGTGTGTGGCTGCTTCTCAAGCTGATTGGGGACCTCTGTAGGCTGAGTGAGCCTCATTTAGTCCCACCTGCTTATGTACCTCATCTGACCTTGACTCAGTTGCTTGACCTGCTGTAGAAGTCAGGGAATTCTCTGCAAGGCAACTGAAAGGCACACAGGTAGAGATATTGTAGAGTTTTAGATCTCCTTATTTATCTGTGGTTTATTTTTATTTTCTTGTTTTGTCAGCTCAAGAATTTTACAGTTTTGTTCTCTTGTTCTGCTAACAATTGTCACAATGGTGATCTTATGTCCAGTGGCCAGAATAGGGTAGAATTACATGCTATAGAACAGTATGATAGGAAAAAACAAAGGTACAGATTGACTAATACTTTGCAATATTGTCTGGCAGCACTGAGGCATTTGAGTGTAATGAGTAAACATATGGACATAGAGACAGTTTTGGGTTGAGGTTTTACGGCTTGTCATTAATTGACTTTGAGCAAGTAGTTTAGCCTCACTAAAACTTTATCTTTCTGTGTAAGATGTAAATAAAGATAATGGTATCTACGTCATAGAATTGTGAATAAGATATATTACATTAAAGCACTCAGTAAGTAAAGGAGTCGTTTATGGTTTGGCATAACAGTAAGATCACTAAATTGACTTATTATAATTTAATGGGACCCTTGGATTATATTTTTTCCATTACTATTCATTTTTAATTTTAATTTTTTCCTTCCCTTCCCTTCCCTTCCCTTCCCTTCCCTTCCCTTCCCTTCCCTTCCCTTCCCTTCCCTTCCCTTCCCTTCCTTCCTTTTTGAAAAATACTTGTGAGCATTTAATGAACTTCCCTCCATGTGGTTTCATGCTACCAGGACACAATCCCCCACCCCTCCCCCCAACATCCTTAAGCTTCTCCTCAACTCTTCTGCTGAAGAGTCTGGCCTTCACGATGACAAACTGCTTTAGGAGCTTTCCCTTCCTCAGAACTTTGTAGTGGCCTATTCATACCGCATCAGTGATAGGAGTGGCTCCTGTCTTGTTTTTGGCAGCATTTACCCATGTCTACTCACTGACCAAGGTCCATAGTTTATCAAGGTTGACAGCTGGGCAGAAGCTCTGGTTCCTCTTTAAGTTGTAATACCTCATACCAACTTTCCCAAAGAAAGCGGATGATATTTGTTGATCCTGTGGTGATGCATGCCGCCAGCATTACCTCATCCCCCTGGGTGCTTCTGGTGCTTGCCCATAAGGCCTTAGCCGTGGCTCATGTGGCCCCATAGTTCACTGGTCTTCCTCAGTCTGGATGGCATGTCCGTGGCCCAGATCAAAGTTTCCTGTTTATTTTCTTGCACCACTGAGATTATTATTATTATTTTAACAACTTCTTTATCATCTTCATTGTTAATACACTATAGAAATCCACTTTATGATATATTGTATTTTAAATGGTGAGATAGTTTGTAGGTTGGCAACAGAATTTACCCATGTCTACTCACTGACCATCTTAGACCCTTGTCTTATAGGCAATGATTTGGGTGCCACAATTTAGCCTGGACTAAAACTACATAGAATGTTTTTACGTTAAAAAATTTTGATATGCTAGGGTGAGAAAAATTTCAAATCTTTGAAACCCTTGAAAATGACAAACTAGTACATCAAAAATAGCCATACACCCTACCCACATCACCTTGTTTCTAAGGTGCTAGATCAAAAGCAACTCATAGGGGTGATCAATGAAAAGCTTTACAAACCTCTACAATCACATTCAAGTTAAAATTATTTCAATCTTGAAATTTAAAAGTAATCAATGTTTCTGTCAGTCTCAGAGTTAAGAAAGAGTTTTTTCTTTAGCAGAATGGATTAAGACCACACTAGTTGCTATAGCAAACAAATTCAAAATGGGTAACAGGCCAAATGTGCTTATTTTTCATGCAGTTAAAGTACAAAAAGGATGTTTCTGAGGGTGGCTCTATTCAAAGCAGTGCTTTAGGCACTCAGACTCTTCCATCTTACAGTTCCACATCTTCAATATGGGGGTTCCAGGATCACTGTGACTCATCTTCCTAAGGAAGGCCATCATGGTCAATAGAGCTTTTTGTGTCTCTGAAGTAAAACTGACTGACTGGTACAATTTCAAAGAAGGGTTTAAAACTTTTTATATGATGATATAATGTATTGCGGTAGCGTGTGTGTGTGTTTTGTATTTATCTGGAGGACATTTATTAATTCTGTTTTTTTTCTTTAGCAAGATAATTATACATTTTGTGCCTCCCAAAATTTTAGTCAAGTCTCCAGACATAGGATTATATTCTTTTTCAACTCATCATGACATCTGGTTTTCGAGCTATCTTATCAAATGACCTAGTGAAGTAATGCATATTTCAATTGCTCATTTTACTAAAATTATTTGCTGAGAGTATCTAAAGTGACTAACTTGTTGAAAGAGTTTACACTAGTCTTTAAATTATCTAAAGATTCTATCTAGAAAAACATTCCCTCGTCTGTTGTTATGGAGTCTTGAAGAAATGGTAAGATTACATTTAAAATTTATTAGGCTTAGGCATCTTTAAATGGAAGGAAAATATCCAGGAGCTGAGAAGCATTCTCTGTAACAAAATAAAACAAGTTTGCTTAGAATGCTGTGACTAACTATCTTGTCTTTGCCATGAATGTGGTTGAAATAAATCTTAGCAATAAGATAATATGTTGAGAATAATGGAGGAGTCTCTGAGAAACAATGGATGAAATAAGGATGTAGGAATAATTTTAAGGCCCAGAACAGAAACTTTGTATGCTCTATTTTATGTGAATAGTGAGAAAGATTTAAATTCAAAATGTTAACTATATAATATGTTACATATTAGAAGTGTCTAATTAAAGCTAATCTTATGTTTATATATCATATTGCATTAATTACCTTGGGGCCATAACAATGTAATCAAATAAAAAATTTTGTTTTATCTAAATTATCTTTGTTATTCCTTTATTCCTTTTCTTTATCTTTGTCCTCAAAATGAGTTGTTAAATTGATTGCTTTACTTATATCCCAAGAGGAAAATGTTTAGTATGATAGAATTTGACTTATGAAATTTGATTGCCCTTGGGATATTCAGTTTGAATCCTGAGAAATTATGTGAGAAATATTCCCATGAATAACTATTAAATACCCTAAGGTACCTGCTATAAGGAAAAACGAACTCTAGTATGTGCATTATGGAACTGCTCCTGTCAGCTTTAAATAAGACACTTATGCTGCTGCTATACCTAATTCCACAATTTTATTTTTTGATTGTAGTTGTTTTCAGAAAAATTCCATTATATGATAAAGAAACATCATTACTACCATGTGACATCTCAAAAAATATGCCTTTTTTTATTTTTTCAGAAATGAGCATAGATTATGATGAATATCTAGTGCTATAATATTTCCCGAGCTGTTAGGTAAAACAAGAGTAACCAAGTTAATCAACAGTTATGTCTCAGGTACTTTTTTAGGTGCTGAGAATATGGCAGTAAAAAAACAAAACAAAACAAAACAAAAACTCCATGGAGATAAGGCAGAGAGCTTTCCCAACCCAGGGAAGAAATTCACTTTATATGTGGTGAATCCAATGAGGCTAGACCTCCAAATGCAAAGCTTACCCCCTCTCCTTACCCACTCCAAACAACTTAGATTGTTCAAAATAAAGCTTTTGAAATCCTTCAAGGTTGCTCACATTCCAACAGTCAGTTTTATCCTTCACCCTCTTTCTCCCAATTATAATAGCATATAAATGTTCTCAAACAGCAATTGTCAGATAGAGCCAACTTAATTGAATTCTGGGCCTGAAAATCTATGCTTTACAAAATTGTTTCCTATAATAATGGCCCCTAATCTTCTTAGATATGTGTCTGTCTTTCTGATTTTATTTTGAGAAAACTTCTAAAGTAAAATGATACATTGAAAAATGTTAAGGAATAACGACTTTATTTCTTAGCATAAAAAAAAGGAAAACTCTTTGGGATATAGGGAAATTCTCTGACAGAATGCTGTAGTTGGGAAATACTTAGGTTGTCAGCCAAAATGATAGTTCTATGTCTTATGAACAGTAATGAGTTTCTTAGTCTGGTTGCAGAGGTCTAGAGGTTAGTGTCATTATGACAAGTTTTAGAAAATGAGAAACAGGAGACATAGAAAATCTAAATGATATGCCCTAAAACTGTAGGTATGTCACTGGGTCATAGTAGTCATTAGTAATAATTTCTTAAGCTAACCTTTGAATGCTGTCTCAGCAAGACACAAAAGGAGAATGGAATAGCAACTAAGGAAATCAAGAGAATGGCAGTTGTGTTAAGACAGAAGTAAGGATTTAAGAGTTAGAGATGAAGGAGAAATAAGAAACGTGATGTTTTAGCAGCATAATTATGGATCTGAAAGTGAGGGTAAGAAACTCAAAGCATTCAAAATCTTATTGATGTGTACAATATCGTGCTTTTGTTTAGATATAACTCTTGAAAATGGGCCATCATTTTTATATACAACTACATACAATGCAGAAATCTATAGTCAGCATTTTGTCTTCTGCTTTGAATGGATTTGCTTTGACTTCTCTGTTTAGTTAGGAACTTCTATGTATCAATTCAGGTAAAGGACTTTTTTTTTTTCTTTTTTGGTCTGTGCTCCCACAGAGAAGAAAAATTAAACTACAACTACAAGTAAAGAATTAGGTGAGACAAAAGAAGAACTTCTTGAGGGAAGTGGTGATTAAACACTGAAACTTTCAGTCACCTAAGAAAGGCTGTGAAATCACTGTCTTTGGCCATCTTTAAAATCGGGCCAGATCATCATTTATTGTAGGTTAAGGCTAAAAGTTGACTTTGGTAGCCTCCTAAATTCCCTCCCAGATCTGTGATTAATCATTAAAATTTTGTTAAATATACTGTAGCAGAAGGGATATTAGAAATTTTGTTGTAGATTATAAATTGAACTGATATTTTGAAGACAGAAACATTTCCTTTTAATATAACTTTTTCATATTAGCAATTTTCAAAAATCATATAGATAATATACATTTCAGTAAATTTATATGCAAGTTAATATAATATGCATGTCTAAGACACTGGTGTGTAACAGCGGTGGTTCTCAGTAATCATCATTTTACATGTATCTCAGGAATCTTCCTCTGATGTAGCCATAAAATATATTCAATTAGATTTTGGGTTAAACTATATATATAAAGACAGAGTATAAATAAAACCATATTACATATGGAACTTTAGCTTATAATGAATACTGAGTGAGAAACCAATAGGAAAAAAAGTAATTATTCAGTAATTGCTTGGAAATTAGAGTAATTGGATGGGAAAATAGCAAACTATTTTTTCACTAGATTTCACCAAATGTTCTTCCTAGAAAGTTCACACCAATTTACCTTTCCACAAATTGTATGAAAGTACCTTTTCTCCATATGCTGATCAATACTGGTTATTATCAGTTTAACCCATCTAATAAAACATTTTTGAAGACTATTTCATGTTTTAAGCCATTAATATTTCCTTCTAAACCTTTGGTGATTTAGTTAAAAGTCTAAATTTTATAGTTTGTGCTCTCATAATTTGTCTAGAAATGGTTATTTAATTCATATATCAACAAATCTCTAAGCAAGATAATATTTAGAAAACTAAGAACATTTAGCAAATGATTATATTTTAGTCTTTCATGGTTTTATTTTCATGAAAAAAAAATAACTGTTGGTTAAATAAATAAATGTGTGAATGAAAGGCTTTGCATTAGCACCCACTCTAGGAAGAGAGAATGTCCATTCCACACATTTCACAGTTTCACAATTAGGTGTGGTATGTGCATGCATGACGATGGGGCTGGGCACTTTTCTAAATATATATCGTCAGGGTTTATTAATAGCAGTTAAGATGTTTCAAACCACATAGAAAGGGGAAAATGTGCTGAAGCAAAGAAAGATGAACTTGGACAATTTGGATTTGAGTTACAGAACAAAAAGCGTTTCTTATGATCTTATTTTGATCAGCCATATTATAATTCTAAAGAACCACAGGTAACAAGATAGATTCCTTTCTGTTCTCAGAACCTGCAGGCCTTATTGAAACATGCTTCCCTTACTACCCCTGAGCTTAGAGAGTGCTAATTAATAATTTGTGTCTGTTCAGAGCCTTAGTGCGCCAGTACTCTAGGGGCTAAGTTCCCTGAAAGACTTGAGGTGTTGCTTAAACTTTTTTCTAAAGTACCAGAAATTAACGTGACACCAGGCATAACAAAGGCTGACACGAATTTAGGTTTAATAGATGGTTTTTCTTTGACTCTCAACTAATAAAAGGTTAATGTTTTGAGATTTTTTTGCTTATCTAGTTAAAAAAATAATTAAATTAAATTGATGATGTGCCAACTTGTTTTACTTATCTTCTTTACCTTAACAACAGTCCTGTGAAGTAGGTAGATTATTGTACTCATTTTACAGATGACAGAACTGAGACTTGGAAGATTAATTTGCCTAAGGTTTCCTGCTGAGTAAATATTAGAGCTGTAATTGAATCAAAGTTCTCTTTACACTGAAGTCTATGATCTTAACCACTATAATTTTTGTTCTCATTATTCTATTTAGTACGCAAAAGTCAGTTTTCTACAAAAGGCAGTTAATTATGCATAAGCATAATGCTATTTTTTTTTGTTAATGAAGCATTTGTGCTTTAAAGTGAATTGTAGATTATGGTGGAGTCTCAGCTGATAGTAATTGTTCCTTAAGGCAGAAAGGTAAAGTGGGAGCTGCTATAATGTGTAGTACATTACATATTAGTCAGTTGTTTCCTGGGATGGTGAGAGCGACATTGGCTACATTTTGGGGCAACTGGGAGAAAGGGACTCAACAAGTAACTTTTTTCTTCAATTTCTGTCTGTCCTGACCACCTCTCTTCCTTTGAAAGTCTGATCCTTAGCTTTGGTTTTAAAATGTATTTTAGATTTATTAGAACAGTAATACTAATTATATACTGTTTTGATTGCAGAATAAATTAAAATTTGACAAATTTTAATTACAAAATATTGATCAGGGAGGGAAATCTGTAATATAGGGAGAAAATTCATTTAAAAAATTAGGTTATTAAATTGAGGGAAAACTGTGCAGGTCAAAAAACTCTGCAGGTCAGCCATGACTTGAGTAACTTGAGTGAGATTTTTATGGAGAGAAAGGTGGAATTTTAAAAAGGAGAGAGTGAGAGAAAATTAGGCAAGAGAAGTTAGAGAGAAGAGTAATAGAATTTTCTTTTCTTTTTTTTTTCTGAGCTAAGAGTGAAGGCAATGGAGAACCCAGAAGCAATGTAATAAACTTAGTCTTTGCTTAAAGCAGTACTTCTCATAGTTTGCTAGTTAACGTCTTGTGAAGAGGAAACCTACTTTATGGTAATGGTAATATAATTAATAAAACCATCTTCAAATGAAAAATGTAGCAAAAGGCAGGCCTGTTGTTAGACACCTCCCCTTGTGACTCTGCCTTTCTGTTGAGTACAGAGCATATCATTGGCATTTGTATTATAGTTTAATTTATATTATGAAAACAATAAAGCTGGATATTTATAAGGGGAATAAGACTGACCAAATATGTGACAAAATTAGAAAGTAAATTAAATTCTCATTGAGATACTTAAATTGTAAACATGTGCAGGGTCCTACTCAGGGATCTTGTACAATTTGTTGTCTCTAATGAGCTCTTTTGGGGGCATTCTTTAATGCTTCCTCCCTTCCTGAACAGGATAAGAGATGAATTTTAGTTTCCAAGTCGTGACTGTGGCTGCCAGCTTCCTCTCTGTTCTAATGGTTACAGTACACACCAGTTCACAGGGTAGATTAATTCTCTCCCTCATTGTGGAATAGGACTATCTAAAAGCAAGGTTATTTTATTTACAAAATATATTGCAATATTTGTTGAGGCTTGAAAGTAAAATCAACCTCTGGCAAGATTAATATTGTGGCTGATTTGTTTTTAAGCACTTGACCTCCATATTCCCAGAGATACCCGTATATCCACAAAAGCTAAACAAATAAATGTGCTTGATTTGATTTCTCTAAAGAAATTGTGGTACATATGGATAGGAAGTTGGTCTCTTGTTGTTCTTTTAAATGGTAGAAAATATACAAGGCTCTTTATTCATCTCTACTGCAATAGTTTTGTCTCTTCTACTATCAGCAAGATGAGTTTTAGATATGTAAGTGCTGTTGATCAAAGTGTCAAAAACTGTTGGTAATAGAGGAGAGAGAGAGGGAGGGACAGGGGAGGTAGGGAGGGAGGTAGAAGGAGAATGAGAGAGAGAGAATGTGTCAGTCAAATGAAAAATGCCTAGTTGGGCATAAAGTTGAAATGGAAGTAAGTAAATATAGGAAAAACACAAAAACTCTTTTCCTCCTACTGCCCTATACACTTCTGATAATTACAGTAGTCCACGGTAGACTAAAAAGATAAAAGTCTTTCAGAAAGTTTAGGTCTTTTGGATTGAGGATGAAAAATGGCCTTTGGGGAATACATAAAGTTCTTCAAAGGTTGTTCTGTTCTGAATACCAAACAGGCGAGCAGGACAGATTCACTTCAGAAGTGCTCAGAAAAGGTGATGTCTGCAGCTGCCAACATCCATGTGGGAAGACAGTGCTTACTAATGAATGATTCATCTCAACTAATGCTGCCTATAATATTTTTCTTCCTTGAGTTGGGGTTGAGAGAGGTGAAGATACCAAAATTCAAATACATAAATTTCAACAATTTAATTGTTGCCTTGCTATTATGCAGGCCTGTGTTCAGAACCAAGGCCTGTTCATTAATCCTTCCCAACCTGGACTTCAGTATTGCTATCTTCTATATTTTAAAATGCCTCACTAACATCCAAGAGTTTTATTATCACTATATATGGAATGAATTTTCTAGGACATAAACTGCTTTAAATGAAGTCACTTGAGGTTGAAAAATAAACTATTTGTTATTAGACCTCATTTTCCCTTAGTGTTTTATTTTCTAAGTTTGTCTTATTTTACTTTATACTTATTTATTTCACTTGTAGCAATTACACGGTGTGCCTTTTGCCTGAGAATACACTAATTTACCATTTAAATAAATTTCTAGGTCAATCTTATTTTAAATCCCTGAGCTACCGAACACACAGCCCAACACTTAAGTTGTTTAAGGAATTTGTGGGAAATGGTGACAATGAAGTTTATACTATTCTTCACTTCTTCAGTTATTTAACTATTTGAAATACTAAGAGTAGCACCTGCCATCTCTTGAGTAATACTATGCAAATTGGTAATGTTTTTGGTGCTTTTGTGTTTGTTTTGTAAATAAAAATTTTTTGATAAAAATATCCTGAAAGTAAAAATTAATTACATGAGAAGACATTGTATCCTTATTTCCTAGTGAACTGAATTGTTAAGGCTGTGGTTTAAGGCTAGAAATAAGCAAATTTTTGTAGGTGAATACCAGGCCATTTGGGTTTATAGATAAAAATCTTCAATTGCTAAGGAACTAGATTCTCCTCTCCTTGAATGTGCATTAATTTGGTAGAACCTCACAGATACTTAAATCTGGAAAATGGATGAGGAGTCTGACTACACAGTAATAATACTAATTTATAAAAAGTTAACATGCTAATATTTATATACTTAGAATAATTAGGAGGTAGTATACTTCCTTCAGTGTTACTGTTGATATTGACAAGCTATTCTCTATCATGATCATCATCGTCCATATTAAATTCTGTTTAAAAATTGTCTTTGAACCAGAACATGTGCCACACAAGAAATTATTCTTAATATATTGTATGTATACTGTTTTTTTTTTTTTTTTACCCCAGATAATTAATGCCATACTTCTTCCTGGGGTTTGCTTCCAAATGATTTGGCTATTTTAAAATATTACATTTACTTTGAGAGTGAAGCCACTGAAAAGTAAGAAGAGGAATTCCTCAGATATAGCATACCAAGTAAAAACCCAGTGCTGATCTAGGATACTGAATTTTTGTAAGTCTCATTACTAAAAATTCACAATTCAGAATTATTTTTCTGGTACAAATTTATTTTGCTAAAAACTAAGTTTCCAAAGCTTTTGATTATTGAAATGTCAAATTTGAGTGAAGTAATATCTCTAAATACACAAACAACCTCTTATTTAAAAAATAGAATAAAATACCTTTTTATCTGTTACTTTACTTCCTTTGTATCCTCCCTTTAGAATCTCAGCAGAAAGTGTCTGGGTGGTAGTGACACTGAGGTGGGTCTAGGGCCTCATAGAGCCCCCAAGGCCCTAAGTACTTTATAAAATAGGATAGTGTCTCACTCACATTTAATTTCACACAAAAACAGTACTAAGGTGTAACGTGTGTAAGAAATGGAATTCCGATTTCCTCGAGGTAACAATTTCAATAAAAATATATTAAAACTTCAAATTATTTTAAGTTTTTTCTTATATATTTAATGCTTCTTGTTTACCATTACTGTTTGTTTGTTTGTTTCTGTTTGGTCATCCAGCTCTTTAGGAGAGGGGTTTTGGCAAGGGTCACATGAGCCTCGGGGTGAATGCTCAAAAATCATGCACTATCCAGAAACAATGTAAATACAATAAACCTGAGAGGAAAATAATTATTTTTTTTAGAAGTGAAAGAGAACAAAATGTCTTAAAATGCATTTATTTTTGAAGCATCTTTAGAGGTTTTTAGGTAATACTGAATGGTTGCCAGTATGTAACTGAATCATAAAAAATATATTGCGAAATGGTTTGTCTTTGCTCAAATACTATAATACTCCTTGCATTGTGGCTTCAGAGTAACTTGGATTTTGGTTTACTATTTTACATTTAAAACATAAAATACCTAGAAGATGTTCCAAACACTTGGATTGAACTTAACTAGTAATACCAGAGTAACCAATATAAACACGTCTATAATTTTTACATTAACTGTCAAAGAAGAGATTATCACTACATTAAGTAAATTTCACTTTTTATAAAATATCAAAAAGAATATTGTGGCTGATCTGGAACTCTATGCAAATATTTAAACAAAAGATTTGTAAAATAAAAAGATGCAATTGCTCATTTCCTAGAAAAAATTACCAAAAGATTCAATTTTAGCATCATAAATGGCCAAAAGAATTTTGAGCATATGTCAGAGTTGTGCTTCTGGACACTTATTGTCTTTGGAAATGTTTGAGAAATCTGTACTCAAACATGGTTCCAGAAGAAAAGATAATTAAACATCTTAACCTTGCATTTCAAATTTAAAATATAAGATTAATGATAATTTAGCAGAAAACTTTGACATTTTAAATATTTTTACACAGTGACCATACATTAATCTTTCCATGAGATAATATCTTAACAAGTTTGTAGTTAGCTAATGTAATTTTATATCATTTATGTATTAATATTTTTGTTTACTAAAATTTTTTAAAGATTGCCTTTAATCTTTTTTAATACTGTCTCCTTCCTAAAATGTGACTTTAGGTTTCAGTGAAATATCTTACAATTTTATATCTAATTTTTAAGAAATGAGTTTATATTTTAGAATACACAAATTTTTAAAAAAATATACTGAGACTTCTTCCATTCATAGGCTTCAAGCTTTCATGGAATACTTTACTTGCATATATATTTGTTTTTATTGTGATAAGGATATTTAACATGAGATCTACCCTCTTAACACATTTTTAAGTACCCAATGCAGTATTGTCAACTGCGGGCACAATGTCTTACAGCAGACCTCTAAACTTATCTGTGTAACTGAAACCTTATACCCTTAGAACAGCAACTCCCTGCTTCCTCTTCTCCCCAGTCCCCTGAAAACTACCATCTACTCTCTCCTCCTGTGACTTTCACTGTTTTAGATGCCTCATATGAGTGGAGTCATGCAGCATTTGTCTTTCTGTGTTTGGCTTGTTTCATTTAGCAAAATGACTTCAAGGTTCATACACATTCTTGCATTGGGTACATTTCCCTCTTTCATTTTTTAACTTTTTAATTAGCCTTGACATTGAATATTATTTTAGTTTCAGGTGTATAGCATAGTGGTAGACATTTATGTAATTTACAAAGAGATGCCCATGATTAGTCTAGTACCCACCTGGCACTATTCATAGTTATTATTGATTCTGTTCCCTATGTTGTACTCTATGTTGTACCCTATGTTGCAAGCAGTAAGATTTTACTTTTTCACGGCTGAGTAATATTCCATTGTAGTGTGTGTGTATGTACGTACGTACGTACACACACACACACACACACACACACACACACACACACACACTACATCTTCTTTAATCGTCTACTGATGGGCACTTAAGTTGCTTCTGTATCTTGGCTATTGTAAATAGTGCTACAGTGAACATAGGAGTGCATATATCTTTTCGAATGAGTGTTTGTATTTATTTGGATGAATACCCAGAAGTGATTTCCTTCCCACTCCCTCCCCCTGCCTTTTTTTAAAGGCTGAGTAATACTGCGTTGTATGTATATATCATATTTTCTTTATCAGTTCATCCACAGGTTTTTTTTTCATATCTTGGCTATTGCAAATAAGGCTGCAATGAATATGGGAGTGCATATATCTCTTGGAGATCATGATTTTATTTATTTTGGATAGATACTCAGAAGTGAGATTGCTGGATCATATGGTAGCTCTATTTTCAATTTTTCGAGAAATTGCCGTATTGTTTTCCATAGTGGCTGCACCAATTTATATTCCTACCAATAGTACACAAAATTTTAATTTCTCCACATCCTCACCAACACTTATCTTTTTTTTTTTAACAGCAATACTAATGTGTGAGATAATATTTCTCTTTTTTTTTTTTCTAGCATCTTTTCATAATACGTTTGAGCTAATTGTGTGTCTTCTTTGGAGAAATTCAAGTCCTTTGCCCATTTTTAATGGGACTATTTGATTTTTTGCTCTTGAGTTGTGGGAGTTTCTTATATTTTTTCATAGTAATATAAGACACATGTTTGGAAATATTTTTTTCTATTCTGTAGGTTGTGCTTTTACTCTGTTGATCGTTTCCTTTCCTATGCAGAGATTTTTAGTTTGATACAGTCCCACTTGTCTATATATTTTTTTGCTTTTGTTGCCTGAGCTTATTGTCAAGCTCAATGTCATGAAGCTTTTCCTTTTTTTTTTTCTTCTAAGATTGTTATAGTTTCAAGTCTTATGTTTAAATCTTTAATTAATTTTGAGTTGCTTTTTGTGCATGGAAGGTAAGGGTCCAATGTTATTCTTTTGCAAATGGATATTTAGTTTTCACCACAGCAATTGTTGGAAAGACTGTCCTTTCCTCACTGAATATTCTTGGTTCCCTGGTTGAAGATCAATTCACAACATATACCTGCATTGTTTTCTGGGTAATCTATTTTGTTCCATTGGTCTATATGCCTGTCTCTATGCCCGTCTTATACTCTTTTAATAATTGTAACTTATCATTTTGTTTTACTATTGTACTAACACTGTAGCTATCATTCACAAAAATGTCAAAATTACTGAAAGGAATAATCAAGTCAAAAGAAATAATAGTGGCACTCTAAATATTACAACTAGGAATAACAGTTATAGTGAAAATAATGAACAGAGTACATTGCAAATACAGATGCGAGTATTTTTTGTTAGGAGATTCATGTACATTGTGAAATTTCTGGTATGTTATTTTTGCAAAAAGGACCAAAAAGAAGGGAAATATTAAGTAATTAACAAAATCAATTCTTGGATTTAAGTTTTGATAGCTTGCAGTCTACTTCTCCAAAGTTCTGAGAGCACTGTATAAAATATTGTTAAAAAATAGTCTTACAAGCCATTAAAACTTAGCATCAGAGAGAGCATAGTGAATTTTATGGCAAACCCATTAACTTGTCTTTTAGAACAAATACAAAATATTGCTTTTCTGTTTTAGACTTAAGCTGTTCTTCAAAGTTTCACTCTTTGTGTAAACACAGTTATAAGATATGCTATTTTCAAGAAGAGTGTAAATATAGTAGTCACTAATAAATAAGATGACATTTCGTTCAGAGAGAAAGCAGAATGAACTTCTGGTTAATAAGATAGTATATATTTATGTAATTATTACATGTCTTATAATTAGATATTTCACAATAAGTTGCACAAAATTGGCAGAATGTGGTTTTGTTCTTGGCATGTTAAGAAAAAGACCTTGGGACCCTGCTAAGTTCTCTTTTCATGCTAAAGGAAAAGAGTATGATAAGTTTTGTGTAGACTTGAAAAAATTACAATTAGGTTTAATACTGATGGAGTCCAATTACATAATTAGTAAGAAAGTATATTGCTACAAAAATTATATTGCCAAACAAAACTTTTTTTCCTTCATGAAATCTAGTCACCAAGAATGAGGGTTATGTTTTATTTTAGAGAATGTATTTCTGTCCCACCAACCTAAAAAAAGTCATGTTCAGTCTTGGTAATCCAAATGCCTGAATGCCTTTTCCTTACTAACCTCTATTATTTCTCTACTGTTACAAAATAGAGAAAAGGATATGATAAAAACAATACATGAAAATAAGCCAGAAAGAAAAAGTTGAAAATCACATGATATCACTTATACATGGGATGTATATCTAAAAGCAACAAATGAACAGGACAAACAAAGAGAGACTCATGGACATGGACTATAGACTAGAGGTTACCAGAGGGTGGGGGAGCAGAGAGTAGGTAGATGGTTAAAGGGGGTCAAATATAGGGGGAGTAGAGGGAGGATGAAGTAGGTAAAGGGGATCAAATATATGGTAGCTGAAGGAAACTGGACTTTGGGTGGTCAACACACAATAGAATATACAGATGTCAAATTATAATGTGTACCTGAAAAATATATAATCATATTAACCAATGTTACCCCAATAAACTTAATTAAAAAAAAAAAACTACATTTGGATTCATCCCGAGATAAAAGAATACTGAGTCTCTTCTTTTACTGTATCTTGTACTTCAGAGTCTGCATCAAAGATTGGGATCAGGTATTGGGCCAGTAGAAAGTTGTTACTGGGTGCAAAATGGGGCTATATGGCTTTGGAAAGGTGTCAATCACAATATGTCTTTTGCTGATGATTCACTTAGGACACAAATAGTGATATTTGGGTGTATGATTAAATTGCAATCCCTGTGAGCATGACTGTTCAACATGTTTGTGGAGGAATGAGTAGTGAGACCATGGCTACTTGCCCAACTACAGGAACATGGCCAAGGGCAAGGAGTCCACATGAGTTTATGAAGTGGCAAATGATGTCTGATTTGTCTGACCTCAGTGCCATTAGCCTTAACCACAAAGCTTTGGGGTAATAGCAATAAAAAGAACTAGAATAATTGTCACCTGGCCAAGGACATGAGAACTTAATTTTGGGAAAAAAAAAAGATTCACAGCGTTTCAAAAATTTGGAAAAGTTGTAGAATAAGGTCTGCATCCAGCCTGCTGTTGTGATAAAAGCCAAGAAGAGTCTGCTTTCAAATCCTGATAAAGGAAGAACAACTGATTGTATCAACATTTTATTCCTATCCATCACTTATATTCTTTTTAATAGAGCTTGTGTAACTATGGAAATATTGCGTGTAACTTGGACCTTTTCTGAATTGTTTGTGAATTTTTTCAGTTGAGTAGAAAAATAATACATAGTATTATTGTGATTTGATGGGATAGTAACATTTAAATTATAACATTAAGGCAATGATGAAAATGTTTTTATTTTTTCTTTTATTACTAAATAAATTTTTTTGTAATACTTGGGAATTAGAATTTATGTTCTTAGGATAAAGTGAGGAAGAAGCTGCATTACATCAAAGACTCTTAATCAAAACTGCACATTTCAACCCATCTTGAATCTCGCCCTGGAAATTCTGATTTGGTAGGTTTAGGGTAGGACCCAGGCTATTGTGCATAGAAAATATTTCACTAAGGTCTGTTTTCAGTTATGAATGACTAAAGAGAATAAATCTTAAATTTTGTTATGGATATAATATTCTCATTTTCATACCAGATATAGTTATGTAACTTCTCATCTTTTTCCGTTGGTAACACATCTTCAAACTTATTCTTTCTACATTTATTATACAATTTTTAAAATCTATATACTTAATCCTTATACTTTTAATTCAATTTTCTATTTATAACTATATGCATAGATTAATAGAGCTGTTATAACAAGTATATATATGTATACACATACACATATTCACACGTGGATAATATACTCATATACACACATACATAGACTTATACAAGAAACCTTGCTTCTGCCATCCACATTATATTACTTATCCTTTGTTTTTCTGGAAAAAAATGATAAAACCAATTGCTTACATGTTATGCTAAGACTGCTGAGGGATATACCAAAATATTTTAAGGTACCATTTGGGAAAACAACCTTTCAAGCACACACTCAAAACTGAAAATGTTATCTATGTCTAGACTTAAAAAGTGTGTACCTGAATTGAAATATGCCATTTTTAAGTTCATTATTGAAATACTTCTTAACTGCCACACATAATATAGTTCTTATTTTAGGAATGTATTATAAAATTATTCTTCATCGCTACTTTTTAATACTTGCTCTATTATTGGTATGCTCTTTGAGTAAGGCACCATATTTCTCTAAATGATGTAGAATTCTAATCATATTCCATAAGGATACTACTATTATAATTTACTGCTGCTAGCTTGGTTATTTACCCATAAATTTAAATGCATAAATTACTCATTTTAGTGCTGTAGTAAAACAGCTTAATAGTGTAACCAGATATTTTCCATACAAAGCACTCAGGATCCTAAAGATTAGTCTGTATTTTTCACTTTCTTCCTTGTATATGTTCATATGTCTCCAGCAATGTTAAGTATTTTGAAACAACTCTCATATACTTTCCCTCCAATAATCTCTTAAATGCAAGTCTTGTAGAGCAGTAGGCTATTGCAATTTTATTGGACATCTTAATGATACCAAAATCACTAATAATGTTATCTTTTATATTCCTCTTGAAATTTCAAAGGAAGAGGAAGAGAAGTTTGAATAATCCTAACCATCTTATTTTTATATTATTAAACAACTCTAGTCTCCATAAAATCTTGGATGATAATGTGAGGATGAGAGAAAAAGGCAATTATGTACTATTTATAGGATATAAAAATAACTTGAATTTATATTATCTCTTTAGGATGAGATGTAGGTTATCTATTTAAGGACATATCTGGCAGTTTCAAAGGATCAATAAAATCATACATTTTAAAATATTAAAAAGCTTAATTCATTTTGCTGAAATAATTTAATATACATAATATTTTAGGTTGGTAGCCTTTTATTTGATTATGAATAGAACTAGTTTTTATCTCATCTTAACCTCATCTCCCTCAGAATTCTGTTCAAGGATAGCCAAATATCATTAGGCATGTCCAGCTCATTTATGCTCCCTGTCTTTTTTAAATGATCAATTTTAGAAATATTGTCAGTTGAAGATTGCTTCAAGCTTGCTGACTCATTTTTCAGTGATTGATGATCCTAGAAATGTTGATATTTTTATTCACTATTTCACCTCTTCATGCATCATTGAGGTTTGGATTTTATAAAACCTATCATTGGTAGTTGAAACACTTTAAAATCAATGAAGTGTTTCTATTATCTCTTTTCCATTCTCTAACTATTAATAATAGCTTCATTTTCTAATGGGCTAAAAATGGTGTGTGTTGGACCATGTCTAAGAAGTCTTTTTTGCTGTTCTGTGTCTTTACCTTAGCAAGTAGGTGGGCGAAACTATTCCAGTCTGTCTGGGTTTTCATCCTGGCTCTCTTAGTTCCTTACTGTGTGTTGTTGGACAAACATTTTCACCTCTTTGTTTCTCAGTTTGGAATAAGATATGGTGATGCTGATCTCAAAGGGGACTTGTGAGTATTAAGTGAATTATTATGTGCAGAGGTCTTAGAATTGTACCTGACATAACTCTCAGCAGCATGTGCCTTTGAAGTGGTTTTCAAAAAACAAACAAAAAACTTTTTTCTTTTTCAATAGCATTTATGAAGTAACTACTATGTTATAAGTAATTGGCTAGTACTTGGGAATGCAACACTCATGGGCTTTGCAATATTAATATTTAATCTATTGAGAGGGCAAACAACAGACAATCATCTAACATTGTGGTAAGTCTTTTAATGGGGGAAGTATAAGGTGATTCTTGAGGGTAATTATCCCCAATTTGAGCATTAAGTGAGGATTTCCTGGAGGAAGTGGGGCAGATTGGAAACTATTTGACACTCTTGTTCCAAATGATCCAGTGATAATATTTTGGAATAATTGTTAATATACTCAGTAAAATCTTTCATGTCACTTTTTTGGATTGTGCCTATTATCCAGCTGCTGAAAATGTGGTTTTATTCTTATGCCTTCAGATCAAATCACCACCTACTCATTATTGTTAGTTATCTACCAACACCTGGTCATAAATCTCTGATTTCTTGAACATTATGACTCTTAAAACACTCTTTCTACATCTAACTTTATTTCCATTATGTCTTAGTGATTTTAATATTCCCTTATTTTATTCCTCTCATTTCCTAGATGTCTTCTGCATCAATGATCATGTTCTTCACTGTAACCCAACCACTAACTTCCTTGATCAATATATAGGCCTTGCTGTTATCAATGCAACTCTTAAATGATCTCATTCTAAAACTGCTTAACACAAACGTTAATGATATCAAAGACTGATGGTCAGAAATCTGGTGCCCTTAGCTGGATGTTTCTAACTTTCTAAACTCACTGATAGGATTTTTCGTAGGCCTCTGTTCTTTGCTGTCTCTTGGTCAGAGACACCAGTTCTTTGCCATGTGGACTCCTCCAAGGGCCACTCATAACATGGCAGCTTGTTTCTCCTAGAATGAGGGCCAAGAGAGAGATTAAAACCACAGTCTTCTTATAACCTAATTTCAGAAGTGACACCCTTGATCTTTTGCCATGTTCTATTTGTTAAAAGTGGGTCACTAGGTCCAGCACACATTTAAGACAATAGGTACCAGGAAGCATAGATCTTAGATGAATACCTTAGAGGCTCTCTCCCCACTTTTCTTTCTCTCCTCAAATTTCTAGAACTCCTTTTTTTTTTTCAGTTCTCACTCTCATCTGATGATCTTCATTTCTATTTTATGAAAAATTAGAGACAACCATAGACGATCTTCATAGATTGCCACTACATTATGTACTTTTCACTGTGCCAATATTTTCTTATTTCTGTAACTATGGATAAGTTTTCTTTCCATATATAACCTAAGGCCAACCTTTCCACTTGTGCCACATAGTCCAAGCTGTCTTGCATACCTAAAGCCATTGCTCCAAAAATTTTTCCCTCTTTTTTTCTGCATTATCAAATTCTCTTAGTTGGATCATTCCCATCATCACGTAATTTCTTACATCTTCGAAACTCTCGATTTCACATCCCTTTATAGCCACTGCCCCATATCTGTGCTTGCCTGCTAGAACATTATTTTAAAAAAATGTTTCTATTCTTTATCAAAATTTTTCTCTTCCTGTGCCCTATACAACAATTGCATTGCACTAGGAATTTTCCTTTTCAGTGATAAATTTAATTGTAGAAATGATGTTGATGTAATACTTTACACAAGATAGAGAAAGCAGATGGATATGAGCAGATTAAAAAATTTCAAAATATCCAAGAGACCAGTGTATATCTTTCTTCAGTGTATATAGCTTCTGTAGAATAGTTAAGTTCAGTTCCTAAATTGGAATATTTTCAGTTTATCTGTGACAGATTATTCTTTGGGTATTAATTAACCCTGCCCACTGGTAAATGCAATTTTTGTGTTTCATATAATAATGACAATTTCTTTAAAAAAATTTTCTTACTCTCTTTTAAAAGAGATTTTAAACTTCCAGCTGTCATTAGTTGTGAACAAGTCAGACTCCTTTCTACCCTGGAGTGATGAATGTGTTCATTCTTAAATAAAACTTATCCACGGTAGTGCTGAATAACACATACATAAAACACTCGCATCCTGTCCTTTTTCATGTTGTGTTTACCAGGGTTTGCCCTGAAAGTTATTTGAGGCTGGGAATTGGTCTGTTATGTTTTAAAGATGTTCCGATGGATTCAGTCCTCACAGGACAAAAGCAGTTTTCTATGGATCAGACTGATGTTATTTAGTCAATATGTATGACCTCCTGAAATTTATATGCCCCAAATGACCTTATAAATTGTCATTTAAATAGGGTTCCAAGGCGACAAATACAATTCCCATTACTGTCCTAGCTGCTAAGTCTGAATATTAAAATAGAATGTAGTTTAATTTATTGCCCACTGTAAAATCAGAGTTCTTTTTGTTTAACTTGCCACAACATTCTTTATTTTTAAAAGGAACAACACACACCTGAGAAAGTGAAATGGACAACTGAAAAGGGGTTGTTACTAACTCATCATTTTCAATGATCCTTATTTTATAGCATTTCTCCATGCCAAATATTCTCTCTCTAGAATTCTGATTCCTCACTGCAGTACTTTCAATCTTGACCCATATGCTATGGTTTGTGTTACAGAACTGCTCGAGACTGCTAAGCTGTTGGTACTAAGAATTAAATTATTTCTTAAAGGCCCAGGAGAATCTGTTCTCCCCTGAGTGAAATAAACACTTAAAGGAAAATAAAAATGTACAAAAATATGGCAAATTACATATTGTAAAAAAAAATAAAACAAACAGTAAAAAGTCATCTGGACCTCTGAGGATTAGTAACATTTTCTGCATCTCGAAGGAATACTCTGTTTTTTGGTGGAGTTCCCCAAAACACGAGGAGGGTTTGTTTGCTACACAATGACTTCAGATAAGTACACTTGTTTTGTTGCTTTTTGTGAATATTGATTTACTCAGACATACCTTCTAGATTCAACTGCTGCGTAATATCCATTCCTGGATTATTTAACTACCAGACACTGTCAGTATTTGCCAGTGGAAACAAACATTAATGCGATGGCAACAGAAAAGGGCTGAGACTGTGCTGGGCTGGAATCTAACGTAGTTAATCCTTTGGTTAATATTCCAACTCAGCATTCAAGTAAATTAAAAAGGGAGTTTATTTATTTTTCCTTTTGGTGTTCATGCTACATATTAAAGCAATAGTGCATTCCATAATTATGCTCAGAAATGAATTGTGCATCTTATCTGTTTTAGACTAGTTTAACATATGACTTGTTTCTTGATAGGTTGAAAAATATTAATAATAAAGATTTATTAAAAATTGTTTTTTTTTTTTTGTGAAGCTCTATGTGAAGCTCTATGGGGCACATGCAAATAATTTAGTTATAATTATGAAATCTTTTCCTCAAAATGCTACAGCCTTGAAAGGGTGACAAGAAAAGTAATTAGATTTTTTTATTATATAAAGCAGGAAGTGATTTGTCAAAGAGAATAAAGGGAAGATAATTTCCTAAAGTGGTGCTCTGTGCATGTTCTATAGAGCAGAGTGGATAATTTTGATTGTGCCTTCAAGGATAAGATTTGTTTTGAACACGTGGCTAAAAGGATAAGGAGATGTGGGAGGACAGTCCAGACATGGAAAAATATCAAGAAAAAAATCACAGAAGATACTAAGATGTAAAGAAGGTAGGCTACACAATTTCTTTGGTTAGATTATAAAGTGAGAAAAAATGAGTACAAGATAATTTTGAGAAGACGTGTTGAAGCCACATTTGGTCAGGCCCTGAATGGTAAACCTAAGAGCTTGGATTTACTCTTTGAGCAATGGGGACTTTGTAATTTCTCTACCTCCTGAACCCTTGCATTTCCCAGCTTCCCAAGGCAGTGCCAATTAGTGGGCTGAACCCTGATCCAGACTTTACTCTGCTCAGAGAGGGAGGTGTTATCAGCACTCTTCACACCACCCTTCAAGAGGACTTGGAATCATATTGTGTTGCCAAAAAGATCTGGTGTCTGACATATGTGTTCTGGGTCCTGTGGAGTCCCACAGTTGTAGCAATCTCTCTCCATGTGAGTCCTGTCAAGCTGAAAAGTTAGAGGTGGAATAAAGTCTTAGACCTGCTGTGAAGACTTCAGTTATCTGGATAAATACCTCACTTTCTAATCAATGCTGACACTCTTTTCTGGATTGCAAGGTACTTTTCTGATATCCTTAAAATCTTCTGAATGCTGTTAAGTCCTCTCCTTTGGAAAGGTGGGCCGCTGCATCTTGAACTTCAGGTAAAAGGCTGATGATCTGCTATAAAGGCAAAGATAACTTGAAATCTGCTTGTTCACATAATTCTGTTCCTTCAGTCAGATTATAGTCTTCCTCCCTACCCCAACCTCTTATAAAATCTGCTTAAACCCTACTTGACATTGCCGCATTCTGATATTCTGCATGAGACTTCCTAGGTACCTACCCTATGGACAGTTACTAGAACTGCCTTTCCTGGGCCCAGCTTTTGCTTTTTCCTAAGAAACTGTGGCCATCATGATAAAGGAGGTGAGCACAACTAATTTGTAAATTTGATTGTGCCATGGTATCCGAATGACTTTAAGTAAGATTTTTTGAAAGATTACTATTGAGAATTTTTAAGAATATAAGCTGCAAAAGTATACATGTGTACATGAGTAAAGAAAACATATTTACAAATCAGAAAAGGAAATGGTCCTGGGCAAGGAGTAGCACCTGAAAATTGTCAACTACAGCAAATCATATATAGTCTACTAAGATTTTTTTATATTATATGCAAGTGTGAAAGAATTATGCAGAAAGTAGTTTAGCAATTTTTACATCAAGCATAATTTACTTGTGTGGCAGATTTCCTGACATATGTGAGTCTATTGTTTGTATCTTTGCTTTAATTATTGAGAATTTTCTACAGTGAATTCACATAATACTATTGCCTTTAACAAGTAGAAATGTTTTGATTAATGGCAATGATTATTCTTCATATGCTTCTTGAGCAATTTCTATAGAAATAGTAGGTAAAAATTTCATATGAAAAAATACCTTTAAATGAGACTCATCCATAAGATGTTAAAATCCCCTATATATTCTTTATTTTTTTTGAATCTAAGATTCTTTGAGCATTTTTATATTATCAGATAATCTTGTCTTTAGTGTTCCTCCAAATTTAAATAATTGCTTCTCATGGGGTCTCCTGAATAAATAAGGAGAACACTCATGGAATTTACATTGCTTTTTCAGAAATAGGTTAGGCTTTAGGGGGAAAATACACCATGCTTTGTCGTATAGCTTTTTTTTTTTTTTTTTTTTTTCTGTCATAGCCTTCATTTACCACCTCCAGTAAAATAAGCTACTGCACTGCCACATCACTGGAGAAGGGTGTCAGCTCCATCCAATTCAAAGTGACTGAAATTCCACATTATTAATCAGCTTGTGGTAAAGCACAGGAAAGCAATACATTTTAGAGCATTTGTTTTCTGTGTCCATGTACATTATCATGCAGAGTCCACTATCATTTTAGGGAAATTGCATTCTTGTTACAATAGTTACATACTGGAGTAAGAATTGGTAATAGCTATGTGAATACAGGCTTTTGATGAAAATCTACGAAATAGTAGACTCCAAAAATTTGGGGCACGTGAGAATCATAGTAGCTTTTGATGGGTGAATCACGAGTGAATAACAATCTTTAAAATATTACTAATATAAAAGACTCATAAACAAATAGTACATAAGTTATTTTACAGACACGTAACCATGTTATAAGTCAGTGGTGTATAACTATCCAAAGCTGTTGTATAATTTAAAGATGATACTGTTTTGTTTGTTATAGATCGAATGTACACCCCCGACCCCTGCCAAATTTTTGTATGTTAAATACTGATGACCAATGTGATGGTATTTAGAGGTAGAAATTTTGGGAGATGACTAGATTATGAAAGTAGACCCCTCATGAATGGGGTTAATTCCCTTAGAAAAGATACTTCTAAGAGTTCTCTTGCCTCTTCTGCCATGTGAGGACACACAGCTAGAAAATGGTCATCTATAATCAAGGAAGTGGACCCTCATCACCCACTGAATCTTCTAGTTGCCTTGACCTTGGACTTCCCATCCTCTAGAGCTGAGGGAAATAAATTTCTGTTGTTTATAAGCCACTCAGTCTACAGTAGTTTGTTATAGCAGCCCAAAGGGACTACTAAGACAGTTTGTGATGTAGTCTGTCATCATCTTTTTTTAAATCACAGTTTGAGATGGCAATTTACTAATTATGCTTTTAATATGATTGCTACAGTTATCTAGCTACTATAATTTAGAACCCAGAGAGGATATTTTGGCATAATTTATTTGTACTGGCCATCCTCATAGGACAAATTCAATATTTATTTTGATCACTAATCAAATGCAATATTGTCATGAGGGCATTTCAACTTTTTGCATAAAATAACCAATATTTGCTGCAGTGCTTAACATTTTAAATTATTTCTATGAAAATAACAGTGCACATAGGAAAATTTTTTTAGCAGAACAAAGAAAAATTCGTCTCTCTCATTCTCAAGATATTCATGCTACTCCTCAGAAGTAATTTTGTGTCTTCTTTAGGAATGTTTTCAGATAAACACATGGATAACTCTTGTTTTATACCAGTGGGATAATACATACAACCTGTTTGGTTGTTTGCTTTATATCTTGGAGAAATTTTTAGATTATCATAATAAATTTACTTTATCCTTTTTAACAGATATATATTTAGTCATCCTTTCTAGTTCATATATTATTTAACCAATTGACTGCTGAGAAATGTTAAAGTTGTTTACAAGTCTTCCCCTTCTCCTTATACAAATAATGCTGTACAAATAATTTTGTATACATATATCTGAGTTGTACACAAATATATTTGCAGGGTAAATACCTCAAAGTAGAATTACTAAGTCAAAGGGTTCGCACATTTTACAGTTGTGTAAATTCCTATTCAAAGAGATTTTACCAATGAATAGTTTTAACAATGATCTATGGAAATATATTTTTTTCCATACCCTTGATAATACTACATACTCTCTGTCTCCATTTATTCAAAAATTTTTATTATTACCATTCTTTTCCTGCTTAGTTTTCTTTCATAGCGCTTATTACCATCTAATGTACATTCACTTATTTACTTGTTTATCTGTCTCTACTCTTGAGAAACAACATGGAGCAGGTTTTGTCTGACCTGCTCACTGCTATATCCCCTATGTTTAGACATGTACCTGGAACTTATTATGTGCTGCATAGAACTTCAACCACATATAAGATGAAACTTTTGAAATAAACGTGTTAGAGCATTCTTTAGTGACTGAGATTTGTGCCTTCTTAGAAGATAACTTTTGACTCCAGAATAAATTTTTACGACTACATTTTTTCTTTCACATTATTTCACATAATGTTTTTATTTTTATCTAATTTTTTAAAATAAGAATTGCAGTAGAGCTCCAGCTTTAGTTTCTCTGAGTTCTCTATAACAATTTTTTTAATCTATTTTTTTTTCTGATTTAATTGCCATCTTTATCACAAACTAAACTCTATATGTTCTGGATCTAGTCTATTAAGGCTTTCATTTTGGTCCATTGATCTGCCTATCAACTCTGGTGCCATGCCACATTATTCTACTTACTTTAATACAATGATATATTTTATTACTAATTAAGGCTGGTTCCTTTTAAATGGTATATTTTCTTTAGACCCTTATTGATTAATTTGTTGATTTCTTTTAGACTGGGTGTCAAATTGCTTGTCATGTTTTGATAAAAATATTTGACCAGGTTTATAATTTGTGGAAAAATTTTTGGGAAATTCAGTTATGATATATACCATTGAATCCTTTTAATCAAAAAAACTTTTTATTTAAGTATTTTTAAAATTCTATTTAAAAAATTTCATACATTTTTCTTAATTTTATTATAGGTATTTAATATTGCTTTTGTTTGTAAAATTTGTCACTATATTTTCTAAAAGCTGCTTTTTTTGTATAGTCCTCCTACTGAACTCTTCCAGTTCCTCAGTCGATTCTTTTAGATTTGCCATGTATAAAACTCATCACATCTAAAAATAGTGATAATTTTATCCTCTCTGCAGTTATTCTATTTTTTAAAAAAATATTTTATTGCAGTATATAAAATTCTCTTAAAAACAACTAGAATTTTTTGAAAATCAAATTATCAGTTTTATATGGACTCTAAGGCAGATTCTATTTTATCAATATTTATGAAAAATCAAGCTTCATATATTTGTTTAAATTAAATCTATTTAAATAATTTCTTATTCAAAGAAATTTACAAATTTTGAGTTTCCAAGAAAACATGAGATAATTAAACTCTTTTTGAAGGAAAACATTTAGAATTCCTGGAAAACAATATCAGAAATCATCTATGATAGAGACTTGATTTCTAGTAGAAATGTATCTCAATTTTAATAGCCAGGCAATTAAAGTTTTTTTTTTTTTTAACTAAAGGCAAAGAAGAACCACAAAAGAGGCTTAATATACAATTATCTAAAAACCAAGAGCTACTTTTTATATTTGGCTTTCACTAGTATTTTCCACATAGAGTTTCTTTGGTATGAAGTTCAGATTATTGGTGACTATACTCCATGTGCAAATTCTATAAGTTTAATTTGGAATTAGGAAAAATTTTAATAATTCATTCTGTAATCATAATTTACTTTTACAATAAGTTGTCATTATAAAAGCAAGAAGGTAAACATTTCTGCATGTAGCATTTAATGTAGCAGCCTTTCTCAAATTTAAGATAATTCACAATAGGTTCATACAGGTCATTTAATAGTTCTGCATCTGAATTTTATCATGTTCAAGGCTAGATTATTTAAGTAATGCTTTTAATAAAATATTTGAAAGGTGAGAGATATATGTACAAACTAATGTAATTCAAATGAAATTCAATATAGATTCAAAGGGATAATTACAGGCCCTTGAGGAGTTAAACTTGCTGGACTTGAGGCCCTTTTACCAACTTAAATTGGGAATACTGCAATGTGCATTTTGTATTTTGGTGATAAATGTAAAAGAAGACATGACATTGCAAACAGATGAAACTATTAGTAGATATAATAAAATATCTTCTATTTCTTGATGAAATAATCGATATGTAGAAAATTTTTTTTACTTAAATATAACATGTAGAACATTTACTTCACCCATCCATGAACTTAGGCAAAAGACATTTCATTTAGAATTGTTTAGATTTATTTGCAATATTGTAGATATACTGTGGAGTGTGTGTGTGTGTGTGTGTGTGTGTGTGTGTGTGTGTGTGTGTGTGAATATGTGTAGCAATTTTCTGAAGAGACAGCAAATCCTAATAGTTAATATCTTCAAAATTGTACTCAGAAGTTTTTCATAGCTAAAATCTGTGTGGCTTTAGATAAATTTCTCAGCTTTTCGAAGCCTCACTTTTTCTTATATAAATTGGATAAAAACCAGGACATCCTTTCTAGGGTTATCAAGTTTAAGAGAGGGTTATACTTACATAATTTTGAGCATTGTGCGTAAAATCTAGCACATTATTCTTAGTAACAGTAGTAGTAGTAGTAGTAGTAGTAGTAGTAGTAGTAGTAGCAGCAGCAGCAGCAGCAGCAGTAGCAGCACACAGATGGCTTGTCAGTTACAACATGGAAAGAAGTAAGAATATTGGCATGTGAAATCCAGTTCTCAGTTGTCTGAAGTGGCAGTTCTCACAGGCATTGGCTTGTTCTCTCTCACCCAGACGCACACAGAGACATAACACACCCACTTTAAATCTACAACAGGGTGGTTAGCAGTAGAAAGGGGTTTCTTAATAGTAGAAATGGCTTTCTGTTGTAGTTGTCAATTGTAATTCTCCTTTGCATCAATACAGGAAGAAGGGAAGCTATTATTAATCTCAGTTTTTAATATGACTAAGTAACTTATAAATTTTTATCCAGAAGATTGTAGTTTGAACTGCACTCCAAGTCTCTTAGAGTGAAGTTCAGATTTACATGTTGGAAACTGAAAAGAATTGGGTTAGTGAATGAATGAGAGTCAAACAAAGAAATGGACAGAAGCCTCTATTGGGGAATCAATTTGAAATCTTAATGCTTATAGGAAAAAAGGAGGGGTGTTTAAAGGTGAAAGGAGTTTCAGTGTAGGAACAAATGGGTAGAAATTAGATAAGGTGCAAAGGGAAAGACATAGTGACTAAAGGTTTTTAGAAAAACAAAATAGGGGGTAAAAATAAAAGATGGTAACAGTGAGCCAAGAGAGCAGACCAGAACAAAACAAAGGAAGGGCATTATTAATGGTTATAGGCCCTCACTTCATTGGTTATGTTATAGGTTTGAACTTTTTTTTTTTTAAATTGTTTTCATACTATAAACTGTGCTTTGATTTCATTTCTTCAAATCTCAGTTGCGGTGGGGTGCAACCAGCAGTGACCACAAAGATGGTATAGTGCAATGATATCATTGTTAAATGGACTCTGGGAGTTGTAGATGCTTAGGATTAGCATAAATTGAAAAGAAAGGTTATTCTATAGGAGTTAAATACCTTTAGAGCATTTCTTCTGCTTTCATGTAAATGAAAATGACTGTGCTTAGGTTGTAGAATTCCAAATGGATTTTAGTCAGCTAAAATTAGTGTGTAGTGTAAACATAGGACATTATGTTACATGCCAGAAGTCAGGTTAGCCTTCAACCAGTTAACCTCAGCAAACATAATGGCAGGTGACTTAAATGTTCAGTACCAAGGGATACTGTACTGTGTTTGCTCTGTACCCTGAGCATTGACTTCGTATGTAAGTTGAGTATGTTTGATCCTGAAGTCACTTAATTTTTCTGTTAAGAAAAGTCTTTTGGGAAATACCACACTTAGTATCTCTTCTATAAATAGGTGTCACTAAAGAATTGACAAAATGTTGGGTTTCTGAACCAAAGTCTTCTCACTTCCTGAAAACCTTAGCTTTTGGATTCAAAGTGGAACCTCAGAATAGCTCTTTGCCTTTGCTTTGTTGACACTTAATAATTCTGCTTCAAAATAATATCTCATGTTCCAACTTATTATCTATAAGTAAAATGGTATAAAGAATAAGTAACACTTCAATAATTTTTACAAGTTTAAAAATATATAATTAATAATAGTATTTTGATCTTTTTACTATTTGCATAAAATAAACTTTTTATTTAGTCATTTTCTAGTCCCTGGGTAATTTAGAAGTATATATTTTTCCCTAGTAGTAGGCTTGTAATGAACATGTAGCTTTTCTTTTTTTAAAAAAATTGTTTATTGAGGTAACATTGGTTAATACAATCATATAATTTTCAAGTGTACATTATCATTTGACATTTGTATATTCTATTGTGTGTTCACCACCCAAAATCCAGTTGCCTTCAGCTACCATATATTTGATCCCCTTTATTCATTTCACCCTCCCCCTACCTCTCTATATTTGACCTCCTTTACCCCATCTACCTCTCCCCTCCCCCCCCCACTAGTAACCACTACTCTATAGTCCTCTGGTAACCACTAGTCTATAGTCCATATGTCCTTGTTCGTTTGTCCTGCTCATTTGTTGCTTTTAGGTTTATATCCCCCATATAAGTGATATCATGTGATTTTCAACTTTTTCTGTCTGGCTTATTTCACTTAGCATAATTATCTCGAGGTCCATCCATGTTGTGGCGAATGGCTGTATTTCATCTCTTCTTATGGCTGAGTAATATTCCATTGTGTATATGTACCACATTTTCTTTAGCCAATCATCTATCCTAGGGCACTTCAGTTACTTCCATGTCTTGGCCACTATGAATAATGCTGCAATGAACAATGGTGCGCAAATATCTTTATAGATATGAGTTTTCAAGTCTTTGGGGTAAATACCCAGTAGAGGGATTACTGGATCATATGGTAGATTAATTCTTAGTTTTTTGAGGAACCTCCATACTGTTTTCCATAGTGGCTGTACCAATTTGCAATCTCACCAGCAGTGTATGAGGGTTCCTTTTCCTTTGCATCCTCCTAACATTTGTTATTACTTGTCTTGTTGATTATAGCCATACAACAGGTGAGAGGTGGTATCTCATTGTAGTTTTGATTCGCATTTCCCTGATAGCTAGCGATGTTGAGCATCTTTTCATATGTTTGTGGGCCATTTGTATGTCCTCTGGGGAGAAGTGTCTGTTCAGGTCCTCTGCCCATTTTTTTGATGGGATCATTTGTTTTTTTGTTGTTATTGAGTCATATGAGTTCTTTGTATATTTTGGATATTAGGCCCTTATCGGAGGTGTTGCTTGCAAATGTATTTTCCCATTGAGATGGTTGTCCCTTTACCTTGTTGACGGTTTCTTTTGCTGAGCAGAAGCTTTTCAGTTTGATGTAGTCCCATTCATTTACTTTTGCTTTTACTTCCCTGCTTTTGAGGTCAAATTCATAAAATCCTCTTTAAGTCCAAGGTTCTTGAGTTTCATTCCTTTGTTTTCTTCTATGCATTTTATTGTTTCAGGTCTTATATTTAGGTTCTTAATCCATTTTGAGTTAATTTTCGTGTATGGTGATAGACAACAGTCTAGTTTTGTTCTTTTGCATGTGGCTTTCCAGTTTTCCCAGCACCATTTATTGAAGAGGCTTTCTTTTCTCCAGTGTATGTTTTTGGCTTTTTTGTCGAAAATTATTTGCCCATATAAATATGGGTTTACTTCTGGATTCTAAATTTTGAACATGTAGCTTTTCACATTTGCCCAACAAAATATTCTTAAATGTAAATACTAGTTTATAGTAGAAAAAAATTCTAATTCTTTATATATATTCCATATTTTTTCTATGTAATGATTTAAAAAGCTTAAATTTTCTTAGTGGCTTACTATGTATTAGAAAAAAATCAGCTTTTGTTCATGATCCATGTGGACTTTAAATAAATGAAGGATGGAAAAAAATTAGAAACAGGTCATAATAATCTGATGTGTCTCATAAGTTAATTAAATTTGTTCAATGCAATTTTTAATCAGAACATTTATTTCAGATGACCATATTCTGAGGGACTAACCACACAATAGATATTAAAATAAACATTTAATAATTAGAAATGAAATAATCTGTCATGACTAGTTTTTGTCTCATACTGTGTATGCCTTTCTGGTGTGTTGAAAGAGCACTTCTATGTTGACAAGGGGTGTCAAGCATCTGCAGTACCATCTTTTAAGTGCAATATGTCTATAAGTAAATTTCTAACTGGGTAATAAAAATGAAACTGAATTACCCAACTTTCTAAATAATTTTTAAGATATTAACATGCCTTTATATGCAAATCTCAGAAAAATTTACAGTGAAAAATTTAAGACAGATGATTATGCAAAGTTTGAGTTTCTCAGAAAGAGGAATTTCCAAAAAAAGCCACCAGAAATTATTGAATACGGGCATGGGAAGATGCAGGGAAAACTAAAATCTCTGCTTCTTTCTTGTCTTGGATTCACTTGTATACTTTTAGAAAATTCTTTCAGGGTTGTTTGACTTAAAGTGCTCTTGGAAATTCAGTTTAATTCCAGTCATTCATAAATTACTGATAAAAATTACTGATAAAATATCTTCAAGTTTTTTATTACTTACTATGTGCCAGGCATTGAACTCTTTTACATACACTTTCTTATTTAATCTTTGTATAAGTGTGAACACTATTGACCCCATTTTTTACATTGGAAAATTAGTGTAGAGAGGTGAACATTTTGGTCAAGATCATTCAGCTAGTAAATAATGGAACAGATGTTGTGTCTAACCCCACTCATATATAGTTGTATTACATTTACTATGCAATTGATAGTTACATTAAACCTAACTTTCCAAAATATTTCTTTTATGTTCTGTCCCATAGCTATTACTGGTATTGTTGTTCATCTGAAGGCTCTCTATGCTTTCTAAAAGTTTAGTTGTTGGTAATCATGGAAAATATAGCTTCCAAATTTCTAATTCAAATCACTTATTTAGTGTCACACAAAATTCTTTTTATTTTTTATAAATCATTTAAATAGAATGTGTCACATACTGGAACCCAAAGTCTTTTACCAATAATGTGAAAGTATATAGTCAGCTACCTTTTTTTTTATCCCCATATGACTATAGCTTCTTTGCCCTGAACTTTAGCCTGCTAGTAATTGTATTATTTTATGCTGTCAAAAGTCTCCATGCTTCCTTTTCTAATGTGCCAAGGTCACTTTCTCAATTATTTTCCTTTCTCAGTGGGTTACATTTAGGAAGCACTACTCATATTATATGCAACTAAAGTAATAGAAGACCCAAATCCCCATATGATCTAATTATGTAAAAATTTGGCTAGTATTAGACTAACCATGCCCTTCGACCTGAAGAAAATATTTCTAAGATGTTTTGTTCTTTGAGAACACTAAATGAGATACATCAGAAATTTCTTAACTAATTGAGAAGTTTCTTAACTAATTGAATGATCATGTCTATGTGACTGCTACCTACTGGAATAACATTTTACTGGTGCTGTAAAAGAAACTTTGGAATTTAATCAGTAAGGTGGAGCACTTTTAAGCAAGGGGTTTTAAGATTAAAGTAAAATGTCATTGAAATCAGCTTCAGAAAAGGAAGAACACACAAAACATGATCAAAGATTTAAGCACAAAGATATTTTTAAAGCAGAGAGATAGAATTCACTTAATTAGACCATGTTATTGAGGGAGATAAAATCTCTAGTTTTAAGCTAGAGGAAAATAGGCTATTATGACTTTATTTGTGTTTAAGCATTAAAGCATACATATTATAGAAAATGATTGTACTTCTGCCTGGTGGTTGGGAGGTAAAGGGCTTTGATTTCATGAGGTATATGTGGTACAAGTTTGTAAGCCAATTTATTTCAGCCACTTCCAAAAAAAACACCATACCAAGGATTCATGGGATCACTTCCTTCCGGGTTCAATGAGATGCAGAAGATATAAGTTTTATAGGGTGAATAGTTAGCTTAAATGGTTTTGCTGTGTTCTAAATGATGACAGGGGCGATTTAGCTTTTGATAGAGAACTCTGGTCCATGGGGAAAAAAAAATACTCTCTTGACCTTGGCTAGCCATCTTACTTATTATTTCTGGTCATGATTACAACTGGGCCCTAGAGTAAAACAACTCTGAAAGCAAAGCCTGCTTGTAGTTCTCATCAGCATTATTAAATGTAGTAGAACTATATGGTGATTTAGTTTTGTATGCAAAGGAGAGCAAACAATTAGAGACAGAGAGATGGAGAGAAAATACCCCAAACCTGACAGGCATTTTCATAAGTCAAAGAATGTTTTTGTACATAAAATAGGATGTAACAGATAACTAAAATTAATAATCTTCAAATCATGCTCAAATCTTTTATTGAGTCCTTGTAAAAAAGGGAAGTGCTGTGGGAAAGGGGAGAGGGTATTTCACCCCACCAAGCCAAATGAGGGAAGATACTAAGAGAAACATCCTTAGAGACACAAGATACCTAGATACCTAGCAGAATCTTGTTGCTCTGTTAGATTGTTGAGCTCTACATTCATACAGTATAGAAAAGTGAGAAGTCCCTTTGGAGAGCCTGAATTGTGTACCTGTGATTTTAGAGGCATAACGAGTATGAAAAATCCAAGTGCAGAGGACTGAAGAAGCACCTGAGATGGCAGGGAGAGAGGGAAGTTTTCCCACCACCCTGCCAAGCTAAGTAAGCAAAACTTCAAATACATCCTCCACAGAAATTAGAAGTAGGGATTGGCAACCCATTTCCAGGTTGGATATTGGTTTTTGGAGCAGATTGCTGATATACTTTGTACAGATTTGAGCAGGGAAAAAGGGAATGAAAAGTGATCAGGGTAGAGAGAGAATGACTGTCACAGATTTAAAGTTTTAGTGGAGGATTCTAAGATGCAGATTAGTATGCAGGCCATTGATTGGGAAGTGTTCTTGGGAGCAGCAACTATGGAAGACAGAGGAAGGAAATAGGATTTGGCAGAGGGAGAAGATGAGTTGCACTGCAAACCGAGTGAAAACCTAATCTCTGGAGCTGGGACAGATTATCAGAGTTGTCCTCAAATGAGATGAAGGCACTGAGCCTTTTATACCTCTGTACTGAGCAGTCATTAAGGAGGCTGATCCTGGAAGCAGGTGAAACAGAGGACAAGATAGTTTTTTCTTGGGTGAGTTATTCCCTAAAACAGCTGACAACTGAGGGCTGCCTTCTGGTGTCGCCTGCAGCAGCTGCAAGAATAAATTGTTGGTTTCAGACCTAAGATCTGGATGACTTATTGTGTCCACCACAACAACTTTCCTTCTTTTGGCTTGGTAGTCCTCAATGCTATGAATGGTTGTATTAGTCAGAGTCCTCCAGAGCAATAAAATGAACAGGGTAGGGGGTGTGTGTGTGTGTGTGTGTGTGTGTACAGACATACATATAACAGAATGTGTATATAGAAAATATGTAATTTTACATGGATTAAAATAATATGTTAATATATTTTATAGGTAATATATGCATAGGTATATAATTATATATAGCATTTATATATTATATGTGTATATTATATTATGTATATTATAATATATGCATATTTATGTTATATGTATATATTATATTGTATGTATGGTAACATAATATATATACCACATATACCATATATTTTGTATATAGGTAGATAAATATAACTACACAGAGACAGATTTATTTTATAGAATTGGTTTATGCAATTGTTTAGTATACATGAATTAATCATCTGATGGGTAATCCAGGAGGCTGGAAATGCAGGAAGAATTTCAGTTTGAGTCCAAAGGCAGCCTGCTGGCAGAATTCCTCTTGCAGGAGGGTGTTCAGTCTTGTATCAGGTAAAGCTTTCCACTGGTTAGATGAGGCCCACATACACAATAGAGTATATAATCTGCTTTAGTCAAAATCTACAGATTTAAATGTTAAAATCACTCCCAAGAAACCTTTACAGAAATATACAGAATAATGTTTGACCAAATATCTGGTCACTGTTGCATAGTGTTGCATGATTATTTAAATAAAAATAGTCTTTAAAGTAATTCATTTGACATTTTGAAGTAACCTCTTTTGACTCAGGCTTCTATTTTTCTGTGTTTAATTACACAAAATAGTTCTGTAGAGAAAAAGTTATACTATAACTAAAATTATTGTTGATAACTTTTCAAATTTTATAAGTCAAACAACAAGAAAAGCATAGAAGTTGCAATGTGTGTTATGAAAAAATGTATAATATATTTTTTCAATACCAACTGTGTTATAGGTGACAAAATTTTATAATGGATATAGAGGAGAAAAACTGGAGGGAAATCCAGGAGAGTTTATTTTTAAAACTGAATTTGTAGAAAGTCAAAATACTCTAACTTGATAAAACAGAAAATAGATTTAAGTATTATATTGAATCATAATTCCGGAAAGATACAGCAGAGACAGCAAGAGTATAGAATCCTTGTGTATCTGAGTGGCTGTGACATAATACTGTCTAAATAGCTGTCTGGTATGAAACATACTTCTCTTTGCTTGTCCTTCTGTACTATTCTTTACGTGCTCTTTTCCTATTTGATAAGGAGTTTAGCTTTTTTATTTCTTGATTGTTCTTTTAGCCATTTGTCTGATTACTAAATCTGTTATTCCATAACACATATTTACAGGTAGGGGTATTAAATGAATCCCAAATTACATATACTGTAGAAAAATTTCCCCCTCTCAATTCTAATATTTATTATTGGTCAGGCAAGTTATTTTTCAGTTATTGAGGACAGCCTTTTGTTTCCTGATTATCTTGAAATACTAAGAAAGGTATTTAATACTTTATATCTTTTCATTTTGATAATTAAAGAAGCCCAGAGGAATAGCCATAGTTTTCCTTATTTTTTGGTGAAATAGTTGAAACTGTAACAGGTCGAATCTTCAACCTTCTAGTATTCACAGAAAGGAATACATGTTTTAAACGTATCCATTTAGATTTGTGATTCCTCTTTGATTTAGATGACAAAGGCCAGAGGCTTTAATTGCCTGGTCACTTGCTAAGAGATTCTACAATATTGACCAGATCCCAGTCTTTGAAGAGAAAGATAGTTATATGTTCCTCGGGTCAAAGAATATTAGGTGGATATTTTAGGATTTAGTTGGGGGAAGATAGTATAATAACATAAGTAAACAGGGGCACAAGGGAGTCATTTTTAGGCTTATTCTAAAAACAGTGCACAACAGGCTGCAAACATTTTTGACATGATTAGGCATTAGCATAAGCATTTTGTTTACTTTGGGTAATGCTAATCACGTTTTCTTTGTGGCTGAATACTAGCCAGTGAAGCTGATTTTTTTTTCCAAATTACAGACTGTGTAAACCTTGTTACCCTTTTCACATTAAAACAAAGGAATGGTGTTACAAGGTCTTCTCTTTTTCAATCAAATAATGTATGATTGATAACTTGAATCAACATTGAAATCAAAGTCTAAAGAGTCCCAGACCTGTCAAATAGCATTGAGAGCAAGAAAAGTTATGGGTAACATTTTAAATCACTATCAGGGCAGATTGCCAGTCTCTGTTATAGAAGTAAATTAATAGGGATGTTTTGGCTGAAATGATGAAAAGGGATGTTGAATTCTGTTGTACAGTGCAACAGTATCCCATTTAGTTCTAGTTGAATGTGTTTGGCAACTTCTTCCACATGTGTTAGTTTAATACACTCTACCTCACATAGCCATCTGGAGTAAAAAGAAAATTACCTACGATTTACATATGTTCATTCTCTGCTGTCAGGCAGAGATCTTTTTGAACTCATTATGGCTTGAAATCCCTTTGCCCTCTTTTTACCCTGAATTTCACATGTCCTTTTAAAGTTCAAGCTGAGTAAATGTGTATGTGTTGTGTGTATGTGTGTACGTATGTGTGTGCACACACATTTTTGTGTGTCTGTAAAGCAAATGAGTTCATCTTTTCTAAGATATGGAAATTTTATTTTGCAAGTTTTAAGATTTTCCAATATATAATGTCACAAAATTATATGTTTAAAATGCTTAGGTGAGTTTTGCTTTTAACTGAATGGATTTGAGATATTTTTCAATTTTCCATTAAAATTCATCCTGATTGAAAAAGAGAAACATTTCTTTAAAGCTTTTAAACTTACTAATAGGCTTCTCATAATATATGTATAACACAATGACAAAAAAAGGTTGAATATAATAAATCCATAGAAAATATTTTTTTGATGGAGTTAACATAAGTTTATGTATTTTGGTTTTATACATCCAAAGTAAATTCTTCAATTTAAAGGAAATTAAAAATGAGAGAAAAAGTCTTTACCCACATATTCACCTCTTCCGGCACTCTTCATTCCTTTGTGTAGATCTAAGCTTCCGTCATGTATCATTTGCCTTCTACCTGAGGAACTTTCTTTAACATCTTCTGTTGTGCAGGTCTGCTGATATCAAGTTCCCTCAGCTTATCCGAAAACATCATTATTTAGCCTTAATGTTTTATATCAACACATAATTAGAGTTATCTTTAGATGAGGGGATTGTAACTGATTTTTTAGCTTCTTTTTGTTCATCTAAATTGTTTCATTTTGTCATATTTTTTCTTTATTATGGTAAAATATACATAAGAATATTATTGTTTTTACTATTCATAAGTATACAAACTCAGTGGCATTAAATGTATTCATAGTGTCGTGTAACCATCACCACTGTATATTTCCAAACCATTTTTCATCATCCCCAACAGAAACTCTGTACTTACTCTATAATTCCTTTTCCCACTTTTTCCTAGCCCCTGGTAACCTCTATTTTACTTTCTATCTCTGTGAATTTGCTTATTCTTGACATTTCATATAAGTGGAATCATATAATATTTGTTCTTCTGTGTTGGGCTTATTTCACTAAGAATAGTGTTCTTTAGGTCCATCCATGTTCTAGCATATATCAAAATTTCATTCCTTTTTATGGTTGAGAAATATATTTTCATGTTTTAATTTTTGAAACTTATATCTTCATGGACACAGTAATAACTAATGGGTAAAATAACTGAAAGTATTTTATTAGTAAAGACTTTGCCTCTGAACCCTATCAGTCAACATTCAATTAAATATAAACACAGATATCTATTCTTATGATTTAGTAAACAGTGTTCTACTTATATAGCTATGAAAAAAAAACTGTCTTTGCATTCACCTTCATCTCTAATGCATATAATCTGACATAGCCGTACATTGGGAGATATCTTTTTTAAATGCCTCAGTTTCTTACTAAGTTCAGTCAATATGGGATGCTTTTTTTCTTTCAATTAGATTATTGTATAACTACTGTATATGCTAAGCAACGACAGGTTAAAGTATTATAAGCCACAAGTCATGCTCTCTAAATGCCCAATGTCTAGTAGAGGAGAGAATTAAGTAGGCAATTCGAACACAATGGAAAATTAGTGCTACAGTGGAGTCAGAAAGTGCTAAGCATATGACCAACTAAGGAAGAGGAGATATGTCCCAGAGAACTAACCAATAAGCTTCATCAAGAAGGATGAATAGTATTTCTGCAATTGAATGAGACTAAGGGCGATTCTAGGCAGAGAATCACACACGCAAAGCTATTAGCATAATATGAAAAATGATGGTCAGTAATTTAGCTTAGTAGGAGATAGAAATGTGTAGAGAAAAGGAATAGTATAGATGAGACATCAATTTTCATATTAAAGTGTTGAAGATATAAATGACAACATTTTTTTCTTACAAAGTCAAAATCAAACAACATTAAATGATTTGAATTTAAATAGTAATGCTGTATTTTAAGAATGCTTTACTCTAATAAAAGTTGGTATATTTTGCTTTTATTTTCTTGCTTCTCTTTGAAGGCAATGTGGTCTAGTTAAAAAAGCTTAAGCTTTGGAGTTTTTTAAATTCTATCACTAATTAGCTTGATGTTTTGGGTAAGTTAACTGCAAACTTAGCAAGACAAAACTAAAAGTGTCTCTGAAGATTACCCACTATCACAAAGACTGACTCCTGTGTTTTCATAGAATTTTTCAGTTTTAGCTCCTACATTTAGGTCTATGAACCATTTTGTTAATGTTTATATGGTGTAAGGTAAGAGTCCAGCTTCATTTTATTACATGTGAATATCCCTTTGTCCCAAAACCATCTGTTGAAAAGACTATTTTATTTAATTGACTTGGCAACCTTCTTGAGAACCAATTAACTGTAATGTGAGGATTCTGGACTCAGTTTTAACCCAATGATTTATATATCTATTCTTATGCTAGTACTACACTGTCTTGATTACTGTAGCTTTGTAGTAAGTTTTGACATCTAATATCGTGATTAACTTTTGGTTTCAATGGTTATCTCCATTGTTTTTATCTGTTTTTTTTTTTTTTTTAAATTTCATTTCTGGTCTAATCTTTCTATTTACTTTGGGTTTGGTTTTCTCTTTATTTAGTTTCCGCATATGAAAGATTTGGTCAGTGATTTGAGGTCTTTTTGAATATAGGTATTTACAGTTATAAATGTAAGCATTGATTTGGCTGCATCCAATATTTATATTTTCATTTTGATTCATCTAAAATATTTCCTAATTTCTCTTGAGATTATTCTTTGAACCATTGGTTACTTTGAATGCTTTGTATAATTTCTATACATTCGTGGAAGATCCCAAATTCCTTCTATTATTGATTTTGTTTTAATTGTAGTTTGAAGAATATACTGTTTATGATTTAAATCTTTTCAATATAAGTTAGTGTTATGGCCTATTCTGGAGGATATTTCATATGCACTGGAAAAATGTATATTTTTAAATAAAAAAAAGTTTTTTTTTTTTTTTTGGTGGAGTATTCTGTAGATGTCTATTAGGTCTAATTAGTTCTATTGTTCAAGTGTTCTATTTCCACATTGTTCTTTTGCCTAGTTTTTTGCACTATTGAAAGTATGATTTTTAAAGCCTCCCACTATTGTTTAATTTTATCCCTTCAAATCTGTCAGTTTTTTCTTCATGTATTTTGGGGGTTCTATTGAAAGGGTATTATATTTTATAAAAATATAAAAATATATATTTATAATTGTTATGTTCCTGGTGACTTGTTCCTTCTATCATTATAAAATATTCCCTTTATTGCTGGAAAAACTTTTTGTTTTCAAGTCTATTTTGCATGATATTAGTATACCACTCTCTTTGTTTGTAGAGAATATCCTTTTTCATTCTTTTATTTCAACTCATTTGTGTCTTTAGAACGGTGCTAATCTTACTGAGAATTCTTTTTATGTGTGGAGTCACATTTCTCTTGCCATTTTCAAGATTCTCTTTTTTTGTCTTTTTAATAGTTTAATTATCATGTTTCTAGGTTTGGGGCTCTCTAAGTTTATTCTAATTTAAATTCTTTGAATTTCTTGAATGTGTAGGTTCCTTTTAATCAAATTTGGGACGTTTGGGCCATTATTTCTTCAATAATTCTCTGTTTTTTTTTTCCCTCTCCCTTTTCATTCTGGAATTTCTACTATGTATATGTAAGTATGTTTGATGGTGTACCACTGGTCTCAAGCTCTGATAATTTTTCTTCATTCTTTTGAATTTTTATTCTTTAGACTAAATAATCTCAGTTGATCTATTTTTAAGTTCATTGATTCTTTTTTCTACAGCTCAAGATTGTTGAGTAAAATTTTTATTATATTTATTGTACTTTTTGCCTCCAGAATTTCTATTTTGTTCTTTTATGCTTTCTACCTCTTTATTGAAATTCTTTATTTCATGAGATATTTTTCTCATATCTTTCTTTAATTCTTTACCCATTTTTCCTTTTGTTTGAATATATTAAATTTATATTCATTTAGTTTTGAATATATTTGGAATATATTTAATTTTGAATCTATTTACAATGACTGATTTAAAGTCTGTCTATAAAGTCAACATTTTGGTTTCCTCGGGAACAGTTTCCGTTTACTGCTTATTTTCTTATGTATGGGCCACATTTTCCTGTACTTTTGCATGTTGTGTAATTTTGTTGTTAAAAACTTGACATTTAAAATAATAGAACTGTAAGGTTTTTTTCATTGTTATTCCTCTTTAGTGAGTTTCTTGGACTAATTTCCAAAGTTTATGTTCTTTGTAATATATGGACACCACAGGCACTGCTAAGTTAACTAATGATTTGACAGAGGTTCCCTTAAATAGATTGTACCAATCAGTCTCTCACCCTTTGCCGAAAGGCTCTGTATGTGTGCTGGTGCATGCTTTAATGCCACTGAAAGCTGATTGTGGTAGACCTTCTCAGCTGTGGCAATTGGGTGAGGAGGTCACCAGGGGAAAGTAGATGTGGGAGTAGGGTACCAGATTGGTCTGGAACTCTGTAAGGTCCACATTGAAAGCATAATCAAAATGCAGGGAGGCAGTGATGGAGGGCACAGTCTGGCCAATGAGCCAGTTCTAGTTGATACAGCTAGGGTGCTCAATGTTCAGGTTGTAGCAGCAGATACCATAAATGGCCTCATTGATTCCCAAGAAGGCATAATCAAGTGCGTCAGGGTGGTGGTATTGGTCGAGGTGGAGTTGTAGGATCCTGTAACTACTGTGGACACTTGGGGGACTGGGTAGATAGAAAACTCCAACTTGTGTTTCTTGCCATAGTCAACAGAAAGCTGCTTTGTCACGAGGGAGGCAAAGCCTAAGCCAGTAACAAGAGAGGTCAGGAAACTCTGAAGTCAGCAGCACTGGGCACCTCTGCTTCAGCGTTCACTTTCTGCTTTGACACAGCCTCAATGTCAGCCAGTGGTCAGAGAGTATAGCCTTTTTAAATCTTTCCTAAGCATGTGCACTGCACTGTACGTATACACAGCCTTCAACATTTCCACAAAAAAAATTTAAAACTTTATAAAGCTTGGACATCTCATTTCCCAGATATGCCTTTTAAGGTATTCCCTGCCCCTACCCCCACCCCCACTCCCACCCCCAGCTTCTTGTTTGACACCACTGATATTACTGCCTCAGAAAGCTATGATGTGAAACAATTGCTATTGACTATTTCCCCAGATGTCTTGAGGACTGGACTTTGTGTCAGGTCCAATAAAGACAAGCCCCATGAATGTACCTTTCCAAGGAGATTTCAGACAGGTCAAATGGCAATTCTCTGTGGATGGGTTTTTTTGGTGTGTATATGGGAGAGAGTCTTCAGTCTATTCTGCCTTGCCTACCAACTGGTAAAATGTTGTTTTCACACTTACTATTATCCCAAGGTTGCTGCTTTTTGAGGTTCAATGGAGTTGGGGAGAAGATAGGAACAGTACAATTTAAAACAAAACATGTTCTTACTGAGATTGAGATATTTTTCTTGTGTAAGCACTCCTGGAATTGTTGTAAACCTTTGGATAATTTCCAGAGATCTGAAAAAAGTCAATTTTGATAATTTTTTTTTTGCCAGCTTTCTCATTGCTTTTATAAAGGAGATGATTTTTAGAGGTACTTACTCCATTATTTTGGAAGTTTTTCTTTTAACAGGTTTTTGAACATCTGTGTACCAAGTGCTGTGCAATGCTCTAGGGATACAGTGGTAAACAGAAAGTCTCTGTCCTTACCTTCAAATTGAATCAAATTACTTTATGCTATGAAAACTGATACTGGATTTATTCTTCTCAATTCTACAGGAGAATAAGACACAGTCTGAAGTAAATAGCAAATGCAGCACCAGTTTGGTTGCCTCTGACTTTTACTAGATTTATTCTCTTCCAAAGATAGCTGGATTTTTTTTCCCCATGGGCAAATGAAGCTGTGCAGTATTCATGTAATGCCTATTTAATGTCAGGAGTATATCTGCTCTGTTTATGACCTGTCCCTGATGTCTAGCAATATCTAGCACAGTGCCTGGAATATAGAAGGAAATAAGTTCATTGAATGAATACAAAACCTGTGTATGTTCAACAGAAAAAGAATGGGAAGAGAAGAGCTATGGAACTAATAATTTGATTCCTAGTAAAGCAGTGCAAAGATGTTGAGATAGCAATATGCTTAATTAAGACTCTCCACACATAATAAATCTTGAAATGCATGCTATCCTTTTAGCAAAGGCCAGTCTTTTTTTTTTTTTTTTTTTTTTTTTTTTTTTTTTTTTTTAGATCTCATGAGTGGTAGCAGGTGCAGCACAACTGAAGGGATACCATGCTGTCTGTTCCTGCTCATAGTTTGACTGAAAAATTAATTTTAAGCTCCAAATTAATTAGAAAAGTCCCCTCTGCCATAAATGATGAAACCAATGAACTACACTAAAAATAATTCTGTTTCCTTTTACACCACACAGATTAGAGATGTGTTCTCTGATATCGTTTTCCTAAATATTTTAAAATAGTCACCTAACTCTTGTCTCTATTTAGCTCAACGGGAAGTCTCACATTCCCTTTCATTTACATGTGCTTTTCTGCAGAATGGAAGTATACTTTTAAAATGCCAGGTTTAATAACATTCCATGCCAATTATGCACATAATTATCAGTTTTGTAGTTGTTCCTCAATTAGTTGGGACTGAGTGAGCAAAGCATTCAGACTAATACCTCATTATACCATCATTACCAGTTTATTTCCTTTCAACTCTGAGAGATCATAAACATATTAATTTTCTTTCCTCCTTTGTACTTCATTTTTTAAAGGTAGCATATCTTTATATCCTGAAAGAGCCATTTGCCTCCTGAGACTTTTGTATCTATCATCCATAAAAGTACTCCTGAGTAATGAATACACTCATGACATTCAAAGAGGAGGCATATATTTAGGTCATACATTTTCACAGGAAATGAATCCCAGTGCATTCTTGACTTAAATGCTATTTTCTTTTGATTCCATTTTCTTTGGATAACCAACTAAGATTAAGATGTTTTGCCAGCTAGAATTAGTCATACTTAAATAAAGCATAACTCTAAATATGTTGAGATATTTAATTTTTATTCTGCTGTGTGTAATGCATGATTGATCTTGTATACTGGGTCAAAGAGAAGGGCAGGAAAAGATGTAGAAGACACAGTTTTTACTCTGAGGTGATTATAGAAGAAGCAACTTGATAATTGGGAAGAACCATGATTGGGAATTGAGAAATTCTAGACTTGGATCATGCAACTGAATTGGTTTGGTTTATAAACCATAATTTGTCATTTAATTGCTTTTGGTTTTAGTAGCTTATTTGTAAAATGTCAGGATTTGACCAAGGGATCCCTAAAGGCCATGTTATTCTATTATCTATAAGTTGTTTTACTTTTATTTGGAGTCTTGGCTTACACATTTTAGATTTTTATAGAAATGACAAGTCCAATTGAATTTAAATTTTATTAGTATTCTAGAGACCATAATATAAAGGGCTTGTAATCACTTATTTTGCGAATAACTTACTTGCATAAGTATTAATAAAATACAAAATAGTAATGAGCAAAAATCGTGAGGCTGAACAAAAACAAAACAACCAAGATGTAGAAGTATGATTTCATGTATGTAAAACTAAAAAGTATGTGAAAACATGAGAAACAACCTTATATTTAGATATATGCTAATCTGTGGTGTGAAAAGGAAAGGGATAATGAATAAAATAAATCAAGGTAGTGATTACCTCTGTGGGAAAGAGGAGTGAGGAAGAAGAGTAGCTTCAGAAAGGGACACATAGGCTTCCAAGGTATTGTGATGTTCTAATTCTTTAACCAGGTTGAGAAAACATGCTTTTAGTTTATTGTTATTGACATCTTATACCTTCATTATATCTATTACTTTGTATTTTAGAAATATTTCACTTCATAATAAAAATCTAGAGATGGAACAGCTGCTTATTGCAAAGGAAATTGCTACAACTATTTTGTATAGCAATTTGGCAATATTTAGGAAAGCTGAAGGTATGCATAGTATGAAACAGCAGTTGGTCTTAAATGTGCGTACTTTAGAGCAGTGGTTTTCATCCAGAGCCGATATTTGTCCCTCAGGGGACATTTGGCAATGTCTGGAGTCATTTTTGTTCATTGTAAAATAGGGGCTACAACTGGCTTCTAGTGATAGAGACCAGGGCTGCTACCATGCATCCTATAATGTACAGGACAATTCTCTCATCCCCAATTTCAACGACAAAGAATTATTTAGCCCAAAATATCCACGGTGAGAAGGTTGAGAAACCTCATCCTGGAGAATTTTACATTCTTATAACAAGAAGGCATGAGTAAGAATGTTTATTATAATACTGTTTATAACAATGAATAAATTAAAATCTAAATGTTTATCAATTATTGGGCATATATCAATAGATTTTGTTACATTCAATCAAAGGAACTGGGCAATAAGGAAAATGATTAAACTAAAGCTATTATATCAGTTTGGACAGTAGTTGTTGAATAAAATGTATATATTTTTCTATAAAATTAAAAAACATGCAATACAAATGTAGTTACAGAAAATAAGGCACTGGGTTATATAATTTATGCTAAAATGATTGGTAAAACTTTTTCTTCAAAATCATTTTGTATGATTTCCAAATATATTCTTGTCCTGTTTCATACTAATATCATGTATGTTATAGAATAGCAAAGTCTTATGTGATCCTTTTTCAAATGATCCTGGCCTGAGGAGGCCATGTTCTCACCAAGATCCCTGCCTTCAAGGGCTCTCGTGTGGAGAGGCAGAGCCCCGAAGTATTGATTGATGGCGAGGAAGAAGGTGCTCAGTAACCTTTTACTCTTCTCCGGGCTTTAGTGGACTTTTCCCCAGCCAGATCCATCCCCTCAACCACCACTGCTTGCACTTAGGACTAGAAACCCTAAATTTCAGCTTTTGACCTGTTTTCAATAATATTTTTTTTGTATTTTAGTCACCTTCTATTATTTTAGAGCCTGTAAAATGTGGTTCTAAAAAAATGTCTGACCAGTATAGAATTTATTGGTATTTTTTATATCCCTTTTTCTATTGTATTTATGATGGTATAGTACTATCTCCTTGAATGGACAATTAATACTTTGGGCTCATTTGAATTTTAGGTCAAAGAAATTTAGTGTCAAAAACAGATGAATTAGTTTGGAATCAAGTGTTTCTCATTAGATTTGATACAATTTGATGTATTGAGCAATATCTATATGTAGCATTACCAAATTTTAAATATGCATGTATTCAATATTTAAAATATTCTTATTTAAAGAACTTTCAAGATGTCTGATTAGATGTAATGGAGTAAAAACTAAAGGGACAGGTAAGCAAAACTCATAGGTTATAGGTAATATAAAAAGAGTTTACCTGTTATTTGTGGTATCTATAAATGCGGAAAAAGGGTGCTTATTCCCAATTATAGAGTAGCTAAATTATGTCCATTAAGAGTTTGTTAGAGCAGTGGTTGAGAACATGGATCACATAGCCAACTGACTTGGATTTTAACCTGGATTTACATTTACTAGCTTTGTGACTTTGAGCAATTTAAACTTTTCTCAGCATTGGTTTCCTCATCTGTGTAATGGAGATAATAACAGTGCCTACTTCATAGCATTATTTGCGGTGCAATATGATTTAATTTTTTAAAATACTTAATGTCTGGCTCAAAGTCAGTGCTGCATATTTTTAAAAAGTAAAATAGAGAAGATTAATCTAGAAGAGTGATGCCAATAATTTTTAAAGAAGATTAAAAATGGTAACCAAAGTAACAAAAGTAAAACAGCTGAAGATAGTTTATATTTCAGAATACCCTATAGATTTGAAGTTAGAGGCACCAATACCAAAGAAAGCAAGAGTATGGGGTGTCTTGAAGGCAGAAGACCTGGCAGAAGGCCATATAAGAAGACATGCCAATTTTCTCTTCAGCTACCTGTTATTAGTAACTTCTCTTCCTCAACCCAGAATAAAAGAGGAAGATCACTCTCTGGAGAACCTGAACCAGAGAGACTCTGACTCTTGAGCAGTAGGCAGAATGGAGGTCAGGGTACCATACTGAATATAGGAATTCACTCCACCTACAAAGCAGAGAGAAGCACAATTGCCTGCTTCCACTCTATTCCTAATACTATAGCAACTAGTTTTTTTTATTTCAGCAAATGACATCATATCCACCCAGTTGTAAAAGACAAAAATCTGCATGTTTTCTCAAAAACTTACATCTTTTCTCAAAAATTTACATCTTTTCATTCATTCTTCACTAAATTCTGTGCGCATTACCTCTGGAATATATTTTACATCTGTCCACATCTCCTCAATTGACCTTTGCCGTTAAAGTTGAAGCTACAATCCCACTTCCAGGTTAATACCATAGCTTTTAAGTAGTTCCACTTTAACTCATTTGACTCATTCAATTTCCATTCAGTCTCCAACCTGGAGCCAGGATGGTGTTAAATGAATAGGGACTCATGCCAAGTCCTGATGAAAACATTTTAATCATTTTCCAGTACCTTTAGGATGAAAAATGAAATCTTTACCACTGCTTAAGAAGCCCTTCGTGATTAGCTTTCTACCTGTATTTTCATCCTTATCTTTCACAATTCTCTTCCTAGACCACTACTCTCTAGTTGTCATTTTCTTTCACTATCTCAAATGCACTACACTTTTCCCATTTGGATCCTCTTCCCATAGTGCTTGCCTAATTTTTAACCTACTTGTAACTTCCAAGCATAATCTTTCAGAACTTGCTCAGATAACACTTCCTCAAGAACTTTCCTGGTCTCTCAGGCTGCATTATGCTCTACTCTCAAAGCACCTTGTAATTTTTCTTCATGGTACTAGATATATATTATAATTATATTTTTAGTCTTGAGACTTTTTTTGTTATTAATACTTATTTGCTTATCTAAATGATAAAGTCCAGGGAGCTCACTTTCTTATCTACAAAATCTAGCACGGTGTTTGGCCCACAGAAGGGTAAATATTTAATACATAAAAATAATCAGCCAAATCAGACCATTCCAAGGCATTTTCTTTATCAAAACTACTTACATTTCATGTACCAAATTTTAACACTAGAGTTTAACAACTCTGAAACAGTCATGTTCTACTACCCAATATAGGGAATACTAGATTATAAATATAGAAAGGCTTTTTTTACTAACATTAAAGGCCAGACAGTCATATAATATATTACGCTTTGTATTTATAACATATATCTCCACTTCAATAATTGCTCTGTATTTTCCCTTATACAGAAAGACTAAAAGCCTACCAATATCAACAGTATTATCTGAGTGGACATCTTTTAACATATCATAAATGAGATTTTAACTAATGCATGTATTTCTGGGTTCCAGGGTCATTTCACTAAGAGAAACAAGTTTTCTGTAAAAGGCTTTATTATAAAAGAATGTATTATGCAATGAGACTTAAGACAGCTTTGTGTATCATTGGTATTTTAAGAGAAACCCAGAGAACAGGCTAGAATTGTAAAATATGACATCAATTAAAACACATTTTTGTTGTTATTAAGACATGTGCACACGAAAGTTTGCAAGAGAAAACTGCTTTTCATTAAAACCTTTTCTTCCACCTGCCCACTCACCCTCTTACCACTTCAGGGACATGTCCTGTACACCCAGGCCAGTTTAAATTAAACACATCAATCATCCGAAGGCTCAAGAATGACCTAATGCTGTGATGAATGACTCCTGTGACTTAGCCTCTTTAGGGTTTGCTCTTTTAAGATTTGTTCCGGATGTGCATTTGTTTTCTAGACTGAGGCAGTAAGTCTGATGCAAAGTTGCAACAATTGCCTATTTTTTGCTCAGATATCTCCAGTATAGTGCTTGGCATTCCCACACTGCAGATTATTTCTTTGAACAAAGACACTATCAGAAGAAGATCTCTGTTCTGATTTAAATACATTTTCTTGGTGAGGTGCTAAGATAAAGAGCCTGTCATAACAAATAAATCTGAAGAGTAAAGTCCTGAAGATTTAAAGGGCAGGTGTGTTTGGATGGTGGGGTCAATAGAACCATTTGAAGCATGAGGTCTTCGGTTCTTATCTCTTAACTCCTAAAACAAAAGAGGAGATAGAGGGTCACCAAGAACCTAAGGTGTATACAGAAAATACAAGGTTGGTTTTAATTGGAGATGAGGGGGATCCCAGGCAAAAATGTTCTTCATTAGGCTGGTCTTGTTTTTATACACTGAATTGCTGCAAGATTGATTGTTAAGCAACCATATTTTTTCCCCAGTCAAGATGCAGATAATATGTATTTTTTTAAAGTGGGATGACCTGAGACTAGAAAAAAACAGAATGTTGCTTTTTGAAACAATTTACTTGCAAAAAAGATTTAAAGGGATTTTTAGAATTTAAATAGACATGGTAATTATATGTCTTCTGTAGTCTGACTGGTTCAGCTTGCAACATGTAGCTAAACAAAGGATGAAGTGAACTTATTTAGATGAATGGCTTGAAATTCATACTCCGATCTCAGTGGAAGCATGATACATCTGAATGTGTCTTTTTTATCTATTTGGTTTTGGTGTGGGAAAATTAATATATAATTTTCTTTATCACTGTCAGTCATGCTTTATCTAGAATAAAAAACAAAAGTGTACCAAAATACTACCTAGGAAAATGGTGGGCTGCCTTAATGCAGCTGAAAAAAGAGAAAGCCCATAAACAAAGCTTGGGATGTGCTTGTAGGCGTTGAATACAGTTATTTTGTAAACATTTGGAATCTTTCCCAGTTTGGGTAATGAGGTAGCCATTTGCTGGACTGAATGGTCTTTGAAAAACCTTCTGTTTAGTGAAAGATATTTCTTGTTGCTGCCAGGTAATTCTTATCACCAAGCCTGTTTGGAAAAAACAGGTCCAGTCTGGATGGCTGGAAGGAGAGAGTTTCTTTAATCATCTAAATTGACTTTCTTTTCTTTTCTCATCAATCTATATAAAAAATGGGCACAAAAAAGAACCAAAGACCAGTCTTCACAAATATCCATTTTTTATTCTACTGTAAACAATTTCCAAGCAGCTTTTTAGCAACATGTAGAGTTTTATCAATCATTCTCTTAACCAAGCATGTCAACTGCCAAGCCTCAGAGCCAGTATCTTCCACCTGGCCTGATTTTATATTTTTTTCACTTGCAGACTTCAGTCCTGCCTGACTGCAGTAATTTCTCAAAACTACTGTTAAATCAGTTTGACCTCTGCCTTAACCTTGCCACCTGCCTCCTTTGTACTACACCGTGACTTTTCAATGTCCTACAAATTTGAACCAGGATTCTACTTTAAATTTATTTATCCAAGTGTCCATGATTCTTTCAATCTTTGTGTTGTTTGCTTTCAATTATCTCTGTCAAATTTCTACCTTTCCTCCTGGACCACTGCTTCTAAAGCTTGCCTAACCATTTGCCTTTTATCATTTAAAAGCTAATCTCCCAGCCTCAAGAATGTTTTCTCCAATCAATTAAACCTATAATAGTCATTTCCTAACACAGCTTCCAAAATTTTTAAATTATCAATTGCTGTACCTGTGTGCACATAAGCATTATTTTAGATATAATATTCTAATTATATATGCATACGCCAGGTTCAGATTTTTATGTTTAAGAATTCACTTAGCCAAGTATTGTAACTTTATTTTTCCATAGATTAATTTAATCACTATTTTGCCTTTTCACATTATCACTTCTCTCCAATTCCATGGTCTTATGCCCCGGAATCTAAGTGCCACCCTAAGAAGGAAAGGTAGAGAAAAATCTTATACTGGTTAATTTTAAATGCAAAAGTTAGTGTGCAGAGAGAAGAGGTAAATTATATTAAACTGAGAAATGTAAAATCTATAGCCATTGTAGAAAACAGTTTGGCAGTTCCTCAAAATGTTAAATATAGGGTTACCTTATGATACAGCAGTTACACTTCTATGTACACCCTCAAGGAAAATAAAAACATATCCATATAAAAACTTGTACACAAATGTTCATAGCAGTATTACTCATGGTAGTCTGAAAAGTGGAAACAACCTCAATGTACATCAAGAGATGAATGAGTAAACAAAATGTGGCATTTATACAGTGAAATATTATTCAGTTATCTAAAGAATGAAGTATCGATACATGCAGAGTGTGTATGACCCTTGAAAGCATTATGCTAAGGGAAAGAAACCCGACACGAAAGGCTCCCTAATATGTAATTCTGTTTATATAAAATGTTTAGACTAGGCAAATTTATAGAGAAAGAAGGTTAGTGGTTACCTAGGGCTGGGAAGTGACTGCTAATGGGTTGGGAGACTTCTAAAATTAGATTGCAACGATGATTGCAAAACTGTGACTATACTAAAAACCTTGTGTTGTACATATGCATGTACTATGGTATGTAAATTATATTTCTCTAATTTTATTTTTCTATAATGTGTCTATCTGGTTTTAGTATCAGGATTATGCTGGCTTCATAAAATGAGTTTAGAAGTGTTCTTTCCTCTTCAATTTAAAAGTTTCAGAAGGCTAGGCATCAATTCTTTGAATGTTTGGTAGAATTCACTTGTGAAGCCATGTGGTTCTAGACTTTCAATTTTGGGGAGATTTTTGATTACTGCTTCAATTTCATTGCTAGTAATTGGTCTGCTTAGATTTTGTACTTCCTCCTGGTTCAGTCTTGGAAAGTTATGTATTTCTAAAAATTTATCCATTTATTTTGATTGTCAGATTTGTTCTCATAAATAGTATGAGAACTGTGGTGTCAGTTGTAATGTCTCCTCTTGCATTTATGATTTTACTTAGTCTCTTTTTTTCCTTGAGTTTGGTGAATGGTTTCTCTTTTTTATTTCTTTTTTCAAAGAACCGGCTTTTAGTTTTATTGATCTTTTCTATTTTTTTTTCCTATTTTGTTTATTTCTGTTCTGATGTTAACTATTTCTTTTTTTCTGTTTGGGTTTTGTTCTTTTCCTTATTCTTTTAGGTATAGAATGAGATTGTTTATTTGGGATTTTTCTTGTTTCTTGAGGTAGGTTTGTATAGTTATAAATTTCTCTCTTAGAACTCCATTTTCTGTACCACATAAATTTTGAAAAGTTGGATTTTCATTTTCAATTGTTTCAAGATAGTTTTTGATTTCTTTGATTTCCACTTCGATCCATTGATTGTTAAGTAGCATGTTTTTTTTTCTCCGCGTATTTGTGTTTATTATTTTTTTCAGTTTTCTTTCTGTAGTTGATTTCTAGTTTCATGTCATTGTGGTTGGAAAAGATATTTCATATGATTTTAATCTTTTTGAATTTACTGAGACTTGTTTTGTGTCCTAGTATGTGATCTATCCTGGAGAGTGTTCCATGTTGCACTTAAAAAATGTGCATTCTGCAATTTTCAGATGAAATGTTCTATAAATGTCTATGGTATGTAAATTAAATCTCAGTAAAACTGTTAAAAAAGGAAGGAGAGGTTAAAGATACATGGTTAAGAAATAATTCCTGAGGAAGTAAGGGAGATGGAATTAAAGCACATGCAGAGGTACTGTCTGACTTTTTAAAAGTGAAATCCAGATAACAAAATTAATCATTTCATAGTAAACACTTTAGAAGCATGTAATATATTCACAGTGTTATGCAACTACCACTTCTATCTAGCTTCAAAACATTTTCATCACCCCCAAAAGAAAACCTGTACATATCATGTAATTATTCCTAATTTCTCACTTCCCACAGGCCCTAAAAACCATTAGTCTGCTTTCTGTCTGTATGAATTTTCTTACTCTGGATATTATATCTACATATGGGATCATACAATGTGTGACCTTTTGTATCTGTTTTTTGTTTATGTATTATTCATCCATTGATGGACATGTGAGTTGTTTCTAACTTTTGGCTATTGTGAATATTGCTTCTATGAACATTCGTGAATATATATTTAAGTACCTATTATTATCTTTTTAAAATTCTATTGGATAAATACCTAGGAGAAGAATTATGGGGTCACATGGTCTGTGTTTAAGCTTTTTTAGGAACTGCCAAACTTCCTATAGTGGCTGAACCATTTTACATTCTAGCAGCAATGTTTGAGAGTTCAAATTTCTCTACATCTTTACCAATGTTATTTTTCAGTTAAGTTATATTTATTCTAGTGGGTGTAAGATAGTATTGCATTGTTTTGATTTTCATTTCTCTAATTACTAATGATGTTAAACATTTTCATGTTTTGGCCATTTGTATATCTTTGGAGAAATGTTTACACAAGTCTTTTGTTATTTTTTAATTTGTTGTTGAGTTTTAAGAGTTCTTTTTGTAGTCTGTATACTAGATCCTTATCTGATGTATGATTTGCAGATGTTTTCTCTGCTATTTGTGTTTTTATAGAGAAGGCATGCTTTATCGATTTTAGTGAGAACAAATATGAAGGATGGGTTAGAAAAAGATTTTAATTAAAAACTATGTTGTTCTTTAAACTGTTTTACAGATATAGATATAGATTGAATTGCTATAACTACATACACTTATTCAGAACCTCATGTGTCTTGTGTGTGATTAGGCATTTGTTTCATAAACATTAAAACACGCTAAGTACCCCATCTTAAAATGGAAATTGTCGTTCATTAATCCTTGGTTCAAACCAATGGAATTATTTACAAAGCCATGTTCCAATTCAGTTGGCCATTTGCATTAGAGGTAATTGAGAACTTTCAGATTATCTTATACTTAACTGTCATTAGACTGTAGCTTTGACACGCATTAAAAAAGTGGCCCCTTTGCCAAGGCAAGTCAGCTCTTCTCCACTGCCCCAGGATTGCCATTAGTTTTCTAATTGTGAATTCCTAATCTCCTTATACTATGATAATTCTGAGATACTATGTGGAGAAAAGATTAAAAAATAATGTTGCAGACATTCTGCAAAGTGCCACTTTTTCCATTTTTAAAAAGGCAGAGAATCAATAATTTATGATTGCATGTCTCTGTTTCTCCTTGAGGAATTTATGAGACAATGGTAACTTATTTTTTTTAGAACAAGAATTTTAGATCAATGAAGGTTAAAAGTTCAATAGGATAAGGAGTTTAGTGAATTCCCTGAAGCACCACACTGACATTCCAAGACAGGGCTAGAAAAGGTCTCCCTTTCTTGATGTCAATTTCAAAAGAATGTATTATCAAAATGTCACCTATTTGGAATATTCATCTCTACTCTGTATCCATTTATAAGTCTCATAGGGTTCTGTGGAATGTTTTACCTGGATTTCCATATTTCCAGTGGCAGTTTACCTCAGAAGAGGTCAGCCAGATGCATTGCAAACTGTCACTGACTGAGTTTAATAACAGACACGTGCCACTTCCTTTCATTGGTATTTGTCATAAGGCACACACATACACACCAAACACAAACACATAATAAATCTAAGTTGATTTTCCAAGTTAAGGTGATCTTGATCAAGAAGGTGGTCTAGAAGCTTTGGATTTGTTTACTTACTACTTGCCTTGGGCCAAACAAATATTGCTGCATTTTTTCCTCTCTTCACTATGAAGATGATAAAAATCTCAAAATCTTAAGAGTTTCAATGAATTCTAGCAAACATCCAGTTTGATAATTTTGTCTTCTAACTGATTCTTGAATATCCAGTGAGGAAATTCACTGTGTCCTGGGATAAACAAACATTTTAGCCATTCCAAATTTTACACACACACACACACACACACACACACACACACACACACACACACACACACATTTTTAAAGAAATTTGCTTAATAAAAGGGATTCAGTCCTATACAGCCTAGTTTAAGAATCCACTCTTTTAACTACTATGATAAGCTGCTTCTCAATGATTTTAGGCATTTACAAATCTACATGTACATAATTCAGCCATTTGCCTGATTTGTTTTTGAGAATCACATATTGCTAACTTCTCAGAAATGAAAAAGAAAAGCCCTACCCTTTTAGAGATCAATGAGATGAAAACTCTTTAAAACAAACTATTTTTCTTTATGAGAGACTTAAGTAGAGTTTACTCTTCACAAATGGAATGCCCTTCCCTAAACTTTATACTGATGATGGTATTGTGGGAGAATGACTTACATACTAATTCTTAAAACAGGATCATTATCCAAACAACATCTCAGAGGAATAACTCTTTCATATGAAGTATTGCATTATATATTGAAAGCTATTCTTTAAATTGTGCAAGAGGACTTCAGTTATTATTATACAATTTATTGAAAGAGATATACTCTTATTATAATCTCTCACTAACCTCTGTGAACCCCAAGAAGAAATATGTCTGTCAAAATGGACTTCTCATGGTTAACTGGGCCCAAATTCATGACCAAAGTCTAGTGGCCAATAATCACAGAAGCCTCTCAAGCACTCTGCATTTGGGAAAAGCTATAGACTGAGCTTTCATTTTCCTGTACTGTGCCCTTGCCTGTTTTCCTAGCCTGAGACAAACACTGCATGATTGTTCCTGGTTTCATTCTTCAGCCAATGGACTGAAACTTACCTCGTCCAATCAAAACTGCACAAATTGTATTCTCATTTGCATCTATACCATCTGAGTAGAACTCCATGATTTGGAAACCTCATTTGCATGAAAAGAACCAAAATGGGAACTATGGACAATAAGTTTGAGTATAAAAAGCAGCCTCTTCTTTGTCTCAGCGGAGCACAATTTATGTTGCTACCTGATCTGTGTCTCCTGGACTGCAACTCTTTTTAGTCAAATGAATGCTTTTATTCCTTATTACAATCTAAATTAATTTTGGTTGACACCTCTCATTTATTTTAGTACTCTGGATTTTCTAGCTCTGAAATAGTAGATAGAGACAAGGACTGCAGTAATGGAGGAAGGTTAGCTTCTGTTCGATGTTATCTCCTTAACTGTGTTTGAATTGCTATCATTTCCTATCTCTTCTGAGACCTTCTGTCACCACTTATTTTTCCCTGTCTCTCTTTATCTACCTTTCTCCTTTGGGGCTTTCCCCCATCATATAACTATATTTAGTTTTATCCCATCTTAGAAGAAATATCTCCCATAACCCAGGTATTTTTTAGCTCTTACCTCACATCACTTCTTCTTTTAACATTCATTTAGCAAGAGTGTGGGTGAAATTTTCTATTTCATTTTTTTTCCACTCTTTCCTTTTTCAACTCATTACACATAGGTGTATGCCACTACTTTACTGAGTCCTCCCATGTTGCTAACTAATGGCTTTCTTATGACCTAATGCCATTGGTTCTTTTAAGTCCTGTCTTACTTAACTTACCCTGAACATTCAGACTTCCAAAATCTTTCTTACTTAGTTTCTTCAAAAATTCATTCTCTACTTTTCCATTTCAGACCCAATTCTTAGTTTTTCTTAAAGATGCCTCTCTCTAACTGTTCCATAGATGTTAATGTTCTACAGAATTTTTTCCTGCATTCTCCTAATTCTACAAACTCTGTCACTAAACCATCTAGAAAAATAAAATGATCTCTTAGCCAAAGACTCTTAAGCCTGTAAACTCCATAGCTTTCTTAAATACTATATCTGTATGTTACCTAAGATTTCCTGAAGTTTTTCCTTTACTTTATTTAAAATCTTTTTAACCATAGGCTTCTCCTTCATTCTGTCTGACTTCAGGAAGCTCATACCATACCAGGTTATCCTACATATCCCCAGAGGGAACTTAAATTGATATTATTTATTGTTTTGAATGTCTGCTTTGTTACCTTTGGCCACCAAATCACCATTTCTATGTGTTTCACAGCTGTGTCCAGGCCTCATTATACTTGATGTCTGTCTTGCTCACCAACACTACCCAACTGGCTATTCCTCTGCTCAGGCCGGGGCAGCCACTATGTTACTGGGACCCACTCATCCTGTTAAGTTCTTGTTTCATTGATTATTAAAAAAAATCTAAATTCTCCTAGTATCAAAATATCTGTTTATGGCAAAATGTCTTTTCTCCAATATATGTGAAGTCTTTTCCTTTATTATTCAAGACATTTTATCTCTTTCCTTCAACCTCTACCTTCCAGGCTAGGCTCTGAGCTTGAGACTTACCTTTGCATACATAAAATACCAAATTAAAGTGCTCCTCTTCAAAAGAAAATTTTCCGTCACTGTTATAGTCTGGCTCTACACCTTAAAATGTGGGGAAAAAAAACCGTACAGATTGTTAACTTGTGTCATCTATTCCCTCACTTCACTCAAGAATGACATTTAGGTTGTATGTACCTTATGGACACACTATTTCCAAAAAATTTTAAATACTTTTATACTAGTTAGTTAATAATCACAGCCTTAGCCCTACTACCACAACCCCTTCCCCACACTGTGCTGCCCAAGTCTTCCTACAACTGAGTAATTCAGGACCCAATGCCTGACACAATAGGGTGGCTCCAGGACTCTGCACTAGCACCTCTCCTCAGCTGGCCTCAGCTGGTGCTTCTGTTGAACTGGTTGTTAATTATTTTGAAAATCATCACCAAATACATTTCTGTGATACTGTAATTTATAATATTAAGTTGGCATCAGTGAAGTGGGATTTGGTAGAATGGCCCCAGCTCACAGAAACATGTGTTTTGGGAAGAGAACGGGTGAAAGGGTGAGGAATGAGAGACCTTTGGTTCCTGGGTGGCTATGTGGTCACCCATGTGTGGGAGTAGCAACTGTGTTGCACTCAGTTACTAAAGGTAAAAGTTACTAGTGGAATTTAGAGATGGCTTCAATGCCTGGGGAGTTGGTTCACTTTAATGCATAAAGAAATGCAAACTAATAAGAAAAAGGTGAAATATAAAGTCCCTCAGTTACTGCTATCTGTAATAACCAAATGAAAATAATAGAGACTGCTAGCTTGGACCTTGATGTTAGACTAAACTTAGATTTTAATCAGTCTGAGATTCTGCCGCTAGGCTCAAAGCCTCCTATAAAGGGAAACTTATGCAGGGGCAACAGAAAGTACCTCTAATGCCTGTGCTCGACAAGAAGGCAGTTAATGTAGGGGAGGGCAAAAATGAGAAAGCACTAAAACAAAGGAATATAGTGTGAGGGACTGGCTCTTTTTATGGAACTGTGTCACTAGCTTCCTAAAGAACCTTCATTGAAATGGATTGTGAGTGTTACTCAGCAAGGGTCTGCTGCCCCATACAATGGAAGCTAAAACTATGACACCATGTTTTTGAGAAAAGAAATAGCCATTTACTCAATGCTGAGTTAACTCGCAGGAGACAGGAGGCCCTGCTCAAATCTGTCTCAGTGATTTAGGGTTTAAAGTGGGTTTTTAAGGGGCTAGGGGAACAGGTATGTGGAAGTGCTGGGGACGCAAGTTTTAATTGGAGGGCCTTGGAATTTGGCCATTTATGTTAAGAAGCTTCAGCATCACATCTCCTGGAAACAGACCCTTTGATTCTGAAAAGTTTCCAGTGTTCAAGTTCCTGCTTTTTCCAGTCCTTTGATTGCATGATGAGGGCAGGTTTTGGTTTTGGGTGCAGTAGAAAGTCAAAGTTTTCTCTTCTGTGCATGCTTTGGCTGCACGACTTGCCTGTTTCATCTCTTGTTTCTGAAAAGCAGCTCAGTATTTTGTTAGAAACAAATTTGGACCACTTTGCAGGAATAAAAGTAACCAGTTTGGGGCTATGTCTTTGATTTTGAATGCTGCAGAAGAGACTTTTTGGCATGATGCAGAACCTACAGCTCACTATTGAACAATTATAGATAGCAACATGTAATTCAGACACACAGGAGATTATTCCAGAGGGTACAGACAGACTGATGAACTGGATAAAAATCACTGTAAGGTCTGTTTACCATGAGAAGTGGGACTGTCCCTCTCCCCATATGAATGCCAGATTGAGTACCCCAGATGAAGCAGCCGATGTGCTTCACATACAAGCCATGTGGGACTGGCTTTCTGATGATCAGGAGATTCACTGGCTGAATATGCCCTTTACCCAGGTTATGATAAATTCTGTGACTGAGGGGGTTTCTGTTGCATGGGCACCCCATATAACTTTACTGCTACAAAATTGAACAGTTCCAGAGCAGAGCCTTATCAGATTTGTTATCTCAGCTTCTTCTCAGGGGTCTTACAGATGCTAATAAAAGTATTAGGTTAATGAAAGAATAGAGACAGGCCCAGGGGAGAGTCAAGAGACTCTTCTAAACTCCTTTTTAAAGGTTGTTGAGATATAAGGTAAATAAAGCAAATATTAAAAGGAGTGAAACAAAGAGGAAACTGAAAGGGGAGAGTCATATGACTGGTTCCAGCAGGGTTTAAATCTTTAGATGGTTATCAAAAAATAGGATGAATAAAAAGGAGATTGATGGAGTCAAAATAAGTTTTATTTAACTACCAAAGGTTGGGCAGGCCAAAGGGACCACCTGCTGGGCCCTCAACTTTAAAAGGCTGCAAAGAAGTTCCCTGTATTCACTAAACTCCTGTTTGGTAAAATTGTAAAAGCTGGAGGCAAAAACTGCAATGAGAAACCTGACTAGCAATCACTTAGAGCAACAGTTAGGCCAGTTATAAAGTTAAAGATTGACCAAAGGGCTAGGCTCCCTTGGCTCAAGCTCTTATTGGTCACCCAAAGCCTTTTGCACAGGGTGGGTAAAATGGTCAGGGGGTGGAAAAGAGGACTCCTTGGTATGGGATTTGTATTAACTGTAAAACCAGGTCCTAATGAAGGCTATAGTTGGGAACATAAGAGTTGATGGAATTAAGGTAAAAGTTTGAGGGAGAATCAGTACTTTTGAAATAGGCATAATGTGAAATGGTTGTATCTGTTTTACTTGATTGTATTAAGGGGATGGAAATTGTATCTGATTGGGGAACATTTTCCCCACCTACTATTGTAAACAGAAGGCATATAAATCCACATTTCAAGCAGCATTAATTGGGCACTAGTAAGATTGCCTCTGCCCACACAGTGTTGTATAGAAGCTAGAATGCTGGGAGGGACAGGTTCTCTGTGTGATAGCCCTCTGTAGGATGTAGCCTGTGAGCACCTCCCAGTGATGACTACTGAAATTTTGGACTAGAGAACTGAAGCATCTAATGAGGATGACAATGCCCAGAAGAGTTCAATAATGAAATGGTTTATACAGGATTGTCATGCCTGGGGAATATAAGAGGACATAGGAGCAGGGAGCCTTGTTTCTTCTGGGACTGACTTTGGTACTGCGTGAGGAGTAGCCATATAAAGAACCTTTGACCAGGAAAGAGCTGCTTGACTTATGGACAGCCCTTCCAAGATGAGTGGGCATCATCCTATTTGGAAGATTGACACTCTGATTCCAGAAGGTGAAAACAGATCAGCTCATTTGGCCTGAGTTGCATACTATTTTCCTAGCAGTGATGGAAGAATTGAACAGCAGTAAAAACATCTATGTTTGGGATTTTACCGTCTCATGAGCAGTGGCCAATGGCCTGGCTGTATGGTACGACAGAAGTGCAATGGAAACCTGGCCTGCTGTAGGAGCATGATCCTGTTGAAATTTGAAGATTGAGTAATGTAGGATATGTTGATGCCCATCAGAACTCCCTTCCAGGTTTTGAAGATGATTGGAGTCTCTAAGCAGATATCCCATGTGCTCCCTTGAGAGAGCCACCTGGTCTGTGAAATGAGTGGACATGAGAGTCTACAGCAATGTAAAGATGGGCTAAATCTAGACATAGTCCTCTTTGTTGGGAGCAAGAAAATAGCTACCAAAGTAATACCCTCGAATATGTGTTTTCCACAGAGCTAGGTTTGAGTGGAACCTTCTCAGATAAACCAATTAGGTACCCACACAGGATAACAGAACACAAAGAGGGGAAATAGAACCTTACATGAAAGGGCAAAGAGATGAAAAATCCTTATTGTCTCCAAAGCCAGCTCTGTTGACTAGTGGCCCAGATGGTTTTACATAGATCCCAAACCAGCGGCTATGACAGATAGAAGGTCAGAGGCTTTGGTCTCAGAGTGCCTATTTGTGATGCTCTTGGGTCAGACTTGAGTATCGTCTGTCTGAGGTGTTCTGCTTATATGGTCCTTACAGGACGGAATCCTTATGCTTACTGGCTCCGGTAGTAAGGGCTTATCGACAGCAGTCATGGCTGACATTTCTGTGGTTTGAGGTCACACTCTAAGGGCATTCTCATTATGTGCCAGTTGACGTTAATGCCATGGCTCCCATGAAATCCATTTTGTAAAGTCCAAAAATCCCTGAGTTTTTTATGCTCTTTATACTCTTGCACCCTCTGAGGCACAGAAAGCCAATACAAACTGTCTGCCAACAAAGGAGACAGAGATTGCAGATGACTATGTGGCACATCCTCTGGTGGGAAGGCCCCGAGCACAGCTGACAAGTGAGACTGATGCTAGTCATCCTGGGAGGCTACCAATGGGCTCTGACAGAAATAGACACTGTCTCTGGACTAGGCTTTGCTTACCCGGTGGTAGATGGAAATGCTCACATTATAAAATAACTGAAATAGAGGATGTTATACAAATTTGGACAGCTGACTGTCCTTTCTTCAAACCAAAGGACACTGTTTACAGCCAGTAATGTCCAACAGTGGGCAGAGAGCTTTCTCTTTAGAGTCATAGTTTAATAGAGAATTGGAATGGAAAATTAAAACATTGATTGTCTAACAAGGGAAAATAAAAATATGAGGGGCTGGCTTACACACCTTCACTAGTATGCTCTCATACTCAACATGAACATGGGTGGATCTTTAGAAGTGTTCCCACTAAAATTTCTATTTTTCTGGTGGAGCTGGGAAAGAGAGGGTGAGGATGGTATGGTATTCTCTTTTCCTATACCACCTCAAAAAAAATTTTCCCTACTTGTTGCAGTGGTCACATGACCAGGACTGTAACTAAAAGAGCTGGAAGCAGGAAAGATTTCTAAGCAGGAAATTATAACTACATTTTTAACCTCTATGTCAGAATTCTCTAAGGGCCTGATGGGGCAGGATGTGCCTTTGTCCCATTTGGCAAAATTGGGGCTAACAGAGAATGCAGCTACATTGCCTGGTGGTAAAGATAGCCCACTAGTTCTGCACCTGTGTAACCTAACCCTATGTAAATAGGAACGGACTGAGGGGGAGGCACTTGCTAGACTAGTATTGCCATCTGCAATCTAGACCAGCACAGTGGCCAATACTAATGTCCCTTTCCGAGGTGGAAAAGTTTGGGTGTAATAGAAAGAAGGAAAAATAGTAGCTGAGAGTAAAGGAATGAATAAATGGATTATGTTATGTAATCAGAAAATCCATATTACATTAACATCTTAAAAGAGGCTCAGGGAAAGAGACTATATTATCTCTCAGCTCAATTGCACCAGCTGCCTAAAAGGGTGAAGCCACATATTGCTGAAACCACCCCTGACAAGGTAGAATAGAAGCCTGTAAAACTAAATGGCCTCACCCTGGAAGACATTTTCATAACATATGATGATGGACCAAATAGTTATTAATGACTGAATGGGAATCTAGTAATTTACCAGTATCTTTCGACTTAAATGATTATTGTGTTGTGAGGCATCCATGTTCAAAGACTAGAGGGCGGACTTTGACACTGTGATTTATAAATTATTTGATTTTTATCTACAGTTCCTTCATCCATCTTTCCTGGCTCATGGCTCCCCAAACCTTTAGAATTTACTAAGTGTTCAGAGTGATCTGAGTGATTAAGGTATCTTTTGTTATATTAATGAGGTGACATTCCAAAAGCATCTAAGGATGGGGACTGGTTGCCAATGAAACCATTCATATGATTAGAGGATTGAAACTCTCGGTTCCACCCCACAACCTCTAGGGACTGGAGAAGAGCTGGAGGTTGAATCAGTTGCCAATGGCCAGTGATTTAATCAATCATGACTATGCAGTGAAGTCTCTATTAAAAACCTCAGGAGGACTGGGTCTGGAGAGCTTCCGGTTTAGTGAATACATGGAGATGCTGGGAGAGTGGCATGCCTAGAAGGCATGGAAGCTCCATGGAAGCCCCTTCCTCAGACTTTGCCCTATCCATTTCTTCCATCTAGCTGCTCCTGATTTATATCCTCTTATAACAGACCAGTAATCTAATAAATAACATGTTTCTCTGGGTTCTGTGAGCCATTCTAGCGAATTACTTCATTCCGAAGAGGGGGTGGTAGGAACCTCTGATTTAAAGTCAGTTGGTCAGAAGTACAGGTAACAAACTGATCAAGATTGGCATTCTGAACTGGAGGGGTTTGTTAATCTTTAATCTGTAGCCGCTCGGTCAGGAGTACAAGTTCAAGCCTAAGCTTGTGACTGGTACTGAGGTGTGTGTGTGTGTGGTGGGAGAATACTGTCTTGTAGGACTGAACCCTTAACCTGTAGAATCCGCTGCTATCTCTGGGTAACGGTGTCAGAAGTGAGTTGAATTCTTGGATACCCTGCTGATGTTCTGAGAATTGTTTGATGGTGTAGGGAAGCTCTCCAGCCCATGTGGGAAATTGTGTCTTCAAATATCAATTTATTAACCACTGAACATCACTTAATTTATCATTTTTCCTATTTCTCTCAGAACAAACAAAATAAATAAAATTAAGAACAAAAAATAATAGGTTGTTATGTTATTATTATGTTAAATAATGAGTTATGTTAAAATAATGAGAAAGCCCCTTGGTCTTCCTTCTATAATTCTTCTGTAAATTGAAACCGACTACATAAGCCAAAAACATCTCATTCCTTGCCTTGAAGGCTTAAATCCAAACCGTCTCTAAGTTCTGTTTATTATACTTCCTCTGTCCTCTTCAGATCTACTCCATCTCTGTCCTGCCAATGTTTTTTAGATTAAACACTGATTGACTGATACATGTACTTCTGCAGTACATAATAACTCTTATCCCTGTCTCCAGTCTTGTTCCTTTCAAATTCATCTTGCTATCAGAGCTATCAAAGGGTTCTAGCAAAAACTCAAATACATCCCTTGCTTTTTTAAGTCCTAAATCATGCCCATCTCCTGTTTCGCTTGCTATTGAAAGCCCTTCACAAACTGGCCAACCATATTAGACTCCTCTTTTGCCATTCCTTCACACTTACACTTGTGCTCCAGCTTTGCTAAGCAACTTGTGATCACAAAGTCTTCTTGGCCTGCAAATCTTCTTTGTCTCTCCTCTCTACCCTCTGCTCTTCATCCTTCAAGGATCCGCTTAAGCATCACCTCTCCTGTGCAGCCTTCCTCTATTTTTTTTCCCTACATCTTTGATCTTTTAAGGAATTTTTCTATATTACAGTTATCAAATGTAACATGAAGTTTGTACTTCTTTATTCACTTATCTCTTTACAGTAACTTAAAATTCTTTGAGGGCAATGATTTTATCTTAATTTTTATTTCTGCAATACCTAGCATATTGCTTGGCACTTAGTAAATTACTGACTGAATAAAAATAGCTTCTTTTATCTTGGATTTGTACATGAAGGACAGTATTTGCGAATTGGGTTTCTATACTCAAAGTAAATTGATTTTATTTTTTCCCTAAGCATTCTGAATAATCAGCTCAACCTTGTTTCTCATGCATGGTATCAGTGGATTTGCAAATGGCAAAGTGAGTGATCATAAATAAGTACGTAAATAATTCTCTCTTGTGTTATGAATTATCTAACTTAATTTTCTAGTTAATTTTGCTACATAGGCAAAGTCTCATATACTAATGAAAAAAGAAATATGACATGTCTTTTTGAAATGTAAGCTAATAAAACAAGGACATACATTTAATAAGTGCAAGGGCTTTCCTTTTTCATGTTATAGTATAAATTGATGGCACAATAATGCCTAGTCATATTCAGAATTTTATTTTAGTGTTCACCAAATAAAAACCTATTTCTCTCTTCTTAGATCTCAGATTCTAAAGATTAGGGCAAAAATGGTTTTTTCAGTCATGACTGCATTATTTATATAGACTACTAGTTTTTGCAGTGATTTCTTATTTTTGTCATATATATATTTCAATATTTAATTAGTCCTTGGCTCCTGTATTGTAACTTGCAGCAAAGACAAATGTGAAATGGAGGAAAAACTAAAACAAAATAGACAACATATTATTGTTCAATATGAGGGAAAAGAAGACATACAACATTGATTTTAAATAATAATTAGAAATTATTTGCCAGTTCAAAATTTTCACTTTTTATAGATAAATTATAAATATTTCATTATAGTTAAGATCCTTAATATTTTTGAGATAATGTTCATTGTTAAGTGCTATATTTTTAATATTGTATTTTAGTCTCTAAAATATTATTCAATATTATGACTATTGAATTTCAGACCAAACTTACTGATGAAATAATAAAAGAAGAAAAACTTTTTGCATGATATATCCAAGTGATCCTTTTAAAGAGGAATTCTATTCGATTATATTTTGCCTATTGATAAATTTTGTAAACTATGATACTGGTGAACCTCGTAGTGCTAAAATAATATTTTTTACTTTATGAAATAAAGTGTAAGTCTATTGGAAATTTGAGAACTGTGTAAAATACATTTTTCAGCACTATCAGATATCGACAAAATCACCCTGCATGGTTTTATTTGTAGATTGTGACAAAGCTTTTTGCCTTGTGGACATTCATATTTTTTCCTTCCTAACAGAACTTTAGTTTTATCCATGTGTCCATCCTCTTCTGAATACAGATGCTTCAGGGAAGTTTGGTCCCAGCTCAAGCCCCAGGTGTGAGCTTTGATTATTCTAAACCAAATTATGGCATTTCTATTTTTTGCCAATGATTGAGCTGAGTTTTATGAGGATGTGATGGAATTTTGTCCAAAGAGACATGAGAAAGCCTGCTGGAAGGTTCCATCTGTATGCGATAACTGGAACTGCTGTAGCCATATGCTACCAGCATGAGAATGATACCAACACACAGAGAATGGAACGAAGAGGGTTACAAAGAAAATGAACAGATCCCTGAATTAAAACTCCAGAAACTTGCCATGCCTATGGAATATTTGGTTTTTGAGATTATAAATTCCCTTAGTGTTTAAACTACTTTAAGTCAGAGTTTACTATTACAGATGGTCACCAATTTAGGATGATGTGACTTAAATTTTTTTTTTTTTTTTTTACTTTAGGATGATGCAAAAGCAACACACATTCTGTAGAAACCCTATTTTGAATTTTGAATTTTAATCTTTTCCCAGGCTAGTGATATGTGGTGTAATATTCTCTTGTGATTCTGGTGGTAGCAGCTCCCAGTTGACCACACAGTCAAAAGGTTATGCAACTGATGCTCTGAGATATTCAGCAGTCTCCCCTTATCTGTGGTTTTGTTTTCTATAGTTTTAATTACCTGCAGTCAGTCATGGTCCAAAAATATTAAATGAAAAATTTCAGAAATAAACAATTCATAAATTTTAAATTATGAGCCACTCTGAGGAGTGTGATGAAATCTTGCACATCTAGCTCCTCCCCACCCAAGATGTGAATCATCTCTTGCAGACTGATTAGATGTGGCACGCGAGGGAGAGAAGAATGTTAAGAATGGCTCCTAGGTTTTGATTAAAACAAATAGAAAAGTCCAATAAAATTAATGCTAGAAAAGGAAGAATAAATTTGGTGACAGGAAAATACTGGATTCCTTTCAGATATGTGGAATTTGAGATTATCTTATAATTATGAAAGTATGTGCTATAAGACAAAATAGGACACATAAGGATAAAGGTATTATGAACTTGGACACTGTTATTAGTTAAAATTTTAAATATTTTTGACAACTTTAATCTACATTATTCCATAATCTTTTCTTAGTTATCTTTGTTTCTTTCAGTAAGAATCAGGGTTAGCAATTGCAAGACAGAACCTACAGTGTTTCTAAGGCTTGATAGCATGATCTGAGCAACACATGGATAACTGACCCAGTTTTAATCCCAGAGATCTCAGTTCAGTAGAATACTTGGACCAGGATGTGCTATCCTGGGAAAGTTGAGTGATGGTGAGGACTGGGTTTAATCTTTTACATGTTTATGTGTTTTGTAATCAGAAACTACATTTTCTATATTGCATAACTCTTAAGACTGATTGATAAGTTAAACCTAGCTCAGATGAGATAGCTCCTATTATATATCCAGACCAGACTATGTGTAGAACAGTTCTGTCCTTGTGTACAGAATGCTAAGCTTCCATACGGTCTAATGTGACATTCACTCAAGCAGGCTAATTATCTACAACTGTGTGACTAAAAGAATGGCTGTTTTTAGGGAGACTCATAAGCTTATACTTTGTCCTGATTGTAGATAAAGTCACTGATCCCTTTGCTGTATATAGTGATTGTGCTTATTTATATATCCTTTATGTAAGTTAAGCCTATTTTGATCTCCCAGATGGAGTCTTTGTCTCAATCTACTATGGCATCTTTTAAAATATGTCATATTGCCATTGGCCAATTGCCAACAGAATATCAAGAGATACTGTTTCCTTTTTATTTTTATTTTTTATATTTCTGAGACTTGTTCTTCATCATCTGTTAGAGTTCTCCAGTAGCACTGAATTCTAATAACACATAGTGGTTAGGTTTGATAATATACTTTATTGATTTGCTCCTTGTCTCATTCTGCATTCCTTTACTATTTTCCAAAATCACCTTAGAAAGAAATTATTTACACTTAAATTCTTGCCTCAACATTTGCTTCCAGAATGTCAAAATGTGACCACCAAAACTACATTTTTTTTCTTTTTAAAGCTGTAATTATGACATATTAAAATATTTAATAGAAAACCTTGGAATATTCCATACAATGTACATATATTCAAGAAATTTATGGGAGGACGAAATTTATGAGGTGGGGGGAGAGAGAGGAATTCATAATTATGGAGAGATTGTAAAACCTTTTTAAAGACTTTAAGAACATCTTAGAGAGAAAGCTTTCTCTTAAGATAACCCGAAGACCAGGAGAGCAAACCACCATTCCTTAGGGAAAGTGTGAACCCCTTTTCTTTGACCTGTCACATTTCAAGAAATGTAACTACAAAATGCTTCTGAGGCATTATCTCCAAGTTATTATCACAAAGGTGTCTTAGCCATTAAGCAGTGATTAGAACATGTAGGCACTGTATCTAGAAAAAGTTCTAGAACCTAGAAAAGGTCCTCTATTCAGGGCAGACCATGACTCTTCACTTAGACAAAGATATCTCCTTAGTAGGATATTATTTTATTAAAGTTAACTTTTGAGCAATTGGAAATAGATCTAATTGGAACTCTCTTTTCAGAGTAAACACGGATTACAAAATGGTAGAGAATTATTTGTATTTAAAAAAAAAAAGAATATCAGGAGACATTGAATAAAACCTTACATTTAAATATGTATAATTGTAAATGGCTCTATTTTTCACTTGCAAGTTGGTATCTACATCATAGATGAAATAATTTGTTCCCTATAAAAAATGGAGTAAAATTGAAGCAGAGTACAACTAAAATGTACTATAATTATAGAAACTAAATATTTCATGCATCAGTTTTAGTAGGATTCATCTATACAATATTGAAATTATATAAACTTACTAATATTTTATACCTGAATTTTCTAGCTAATGTTTAAAATATAATCTGACACATTTTCCTGGCTATTTTAAAATTTAGTTAGTTTATCTGAAATATCTTTGTCATATTTTCTAACATCTCTAATTGACATTTGGGAATTTGAATTAATATAGTATGCAGTAACATATGTCTGTACTTATCCAAAGGACTCTTAAAAATTGGGTTTTTGCTGTAGGTTTATTAGTAATTAGGTACAACAGTAATATACATATGAAGTAAAGTTTGAATTCTAATCGTGAGACAAAAGATTTTAGGCCAAACATTAAATGCCTGTACTTTATTGCTAATCAAATACACTTTCAAAACTATACATGTATTTTTATTACTCTGAAGGAAAAATAAAGTCTACAACTACTATTAAAGGAATTTTTGGATTTATATTTGGGAAATCCTTGATTTAATACTACGTAACATGATGTATTATATTGGTAAGAAAATCATTATAAAATGAAGAACTTGTACCATAGAATAAGAAACCAAATAAATTAAAAAGTTTTAAGATCAGGATGGCATTGAGTAGAGTTAAATATTAACTCACTATGTAGACATACATCAATTTTAATTGTACCAAAAATTAAACAAAAGGAAGTAGAGATGGCTTATCCAGGTATATGTCATATATGTTAATCTTAAACCTATAAACTATCTTGAAAGTCATTATAGATAGGCCAGGTAATGGTGGCAAAATGAAACTATTAAACAAAATTTTGAAGACTGACTTCCAGATTTTTCTTCCTACCAAGAAAAGACTAGTAGCTGAACCCCTCCATATTTTAGGAGCTTAGAGAAATGCCAACATTTGCAAATTGAAAGTGACCTGAAAAAAATGGAACCAAACTAACCACCAAATAATACTTATATAACCACACAGAATGACAGGTTGAGAGCAACTCCAGAACAAAGTAATATGATCAAATATCATTAGTGAGCTACATTCTAAGAACAAAGGAAACTGCATAGCAACATTTTTAACTTTAATCAGTTATTGTTTGCTTTAATGTCATATAATTTTGGATCTATTTTCTTGGAATTTCAGATAAAACAAATAATGACTTTTAATTGGATAGATACAATGATTTCTCAGTATTAAAGGTGGCACAAATACAATACAGTATTAAAAATTTAAGTGGGAACTATTTACTGTTAGAATTTAATTGGAAGTATCAACATGGATGCATGCCTTTGTAAGGAAAAAAGGCTTTTTGGGGGGCTTTATCCACTGAAAGGGTTTACCTAGGTGTCCAGATTCTCATTGTTAATTGTATTTTTTCACTCAAATAAAGCAGACTTCCTTGGAGATAAGAATGTTAGAGGCTGGAAAGTATAAATGAGACTGAAAAATCATGTGTCTGAAAGCAAAGAGGCTTTTAAACATTAATAGCATCATGTCAAAGGGTCACAGAAACTAACATTAATGGGGCTCAGACCAAATCTGCGAGAACTTAAGCATCAAAAGGAGACAAATAGCCATGGTCTATTAAAACACATTAACTCTAAAAAGCCATGAATTATAAATTCTCAAGCAAGGCCATTTATGCACCTGGTCTAATTATTTTATTGCATCAGTGAAGAAAATAGAAACTATTAACTATCAACTCAGTAAAATTGTGTTTTCTGAATTATGGAAAATATCAGTTAAAACACATACACATGACCTGGAGTCAGACAATGCCAAGTAAAATGTAGAAAATTCACTTGGATAAAAGATTAAGTATCCTGAAGAATTATATAGTCCTATGAATATCAAGGAGTGAGAGCACATTCATTCAAAAAGTCTTCGTAGTTACAGTTCTGAAGATCCTAGCAATGATGTAAGTAATTAATTTAGGCTTTGATTTGAGGTAAAATCGTACTGAATTATTCTCAATATTGGAACATTCCATGATAACTTTAAATTCAAGGTATTTGTAAATTTAGCATATTGAATTTATAAGAAATTCTATTCAGGAAGATTGAACATGTTAAATCATGCAATATAAATACTGAAAAAGGCAATACTTGAGGTGATCCAGTTAAATTGACTTCATACACAGACCATTAACCACGAACATTGGTATCTCTGTTTCATTCCCTGACTACTACTGCTTGACCTACAAAAAGCTAATATCAACAGGGAAAAATCTGCCTTGGCATCAACAAGCTCACTTTATTCACACTCTAGCCACATCTAGAAGAGATCCTGTATCTCCTAAATTCCATTTTCCTGGCTGAATCTGGCAACAACCCAATTTCATATGTAAGCAAAAGGGAGATAATAGATTAAAAACTGCTTAGTTTATATATTATTTTATACTATAGCAGTTTCTCATTTGGTGTGTGGTCCTCCTTGTGATGCTTTTAACACAGAAAATGCATAAGTTTCATAATAGGACAACACCAGGAATTGGGGTCCTTCACCCACCAGCAAAATAACATTGCAAATTAATTTGACACTGTAATAATTGGAATGTGCCTGTTCTCTAGATGGTCCCAGATTTTTTCCTTCAGGATGACAAATGCTATTTCAGCATATTTTTTAAGGTACACATTTCCTAATGTATATGTGAAATACTAAATAGCTTCAACCATATATTTTACACTACATCTAAAAAATATTGACTATAGCATTAACCTATGCTCATCAGGAAGGCCTTTCTTCCCTGTCTGTCCTGTCAAGGGTCTCTCTTAATTATTGGGAAGGCGTGCCTATAGCATAATGAATATATAGGTATAAATGTGTGATGAAATCTGCTATTCCATAATCCACAGTAATTCATCTCACATTCTAAAAGTTGAACATTTAACTTATAAAGAGATTGTCAATGTTTTTCTACTCTAGACAAACACAGAGACTACTTTATTTATCTTCAATGTAAACTCTCTGGTGGATACTGAGTATTTTTCTGGACAAATGTGATGATCTCTTTTAAATATTTGTTATTACTCCTTTCAGTTAGCCTTTTGAATGTTTTCTGACATTTACCTTTCCCTTTCTACCTGAGTGTTATGAGGCTCTTTCTCCTCTCAAGAGCACAGTGCAGTTTTTAGGGGGATAGAAATCTGAATAACCAACTTAGACAATAATTATCTAGCAATGTAAAGGTGTGCATTCCTCACAACCTTGAAACTCCACTCTGAGGCCCATATCACAGAAGAATGAACTGCCTGTGCACCGGACGACACGTACAGCATGGTCATGACAGTGTTATTAATATCAGCTAAAGATTGGAAATAACCCAAGGCCTATTGAAAGGAGGTTGAATTATCATATGGCAATGAAAATCAATCTATTACAGCTTAAGTGAAAACAGAAATGACTTTAAGAAACATAATGTTGAATCAAAATGCTAGTAATATGGAATTATAACAATTATATATAACACCATGTAAAATTAAATGATACAGTATTTAGCAATACAGTTATCTTTGTACAATTAAAAGGAAAAGCAATGAATTGATAAATGTAAAACTAGTTTCCTGGGGAGGAGCACACAGGGGCTTCTTTCTTTTAAAATGGTGTTAAGTATACTTAGATGTCTTTTTTTTTTCTCCTGGAAGTTTGTACCTTTTGACCACATTCATCCAATTCTCCCCCCATCCCTGCCCTGCCTCAGTAGAAAGAAAATCTTGTTTTAGATATTAAGTATATTCAAGAGAACACCTAAAGTTTGACAAAATTTTGGCAAAATTAATCCTCTCAAAGAAAAATCAGCATATAAAAGTAAAAGGAAAAGAATGCAGCTAAAAGGGGAGTGGGGACTTGAGAGGGAGCTGTGGACACTCATGAGGGTGGAGTCAGATCATCAAAGAGAAACTTGATTCTATTTCACAGTTTTCCTAAGATTTTTTTCCAATCAATACATGTATTTTTACTATTAGGAAATTTAACCTGCAGGAACAATGATTTCTATTCACTCAGTAGAGACATGGTGGATTGGATCAAGTTTATAAATAATTTAAAAGAATCACTGAAAAGTTATTAATACATATATAGAAGACTAAGTGCCAGGAAGCAACCAAATCAGTGCTTCTCACACTATCCTGTGCCTACAAATCACGTGGGGATTTTTGTCAGAATTCAGATTCTGATTCAGTAGATCTGTGGCAAGGCTCTCAATTCTCTATAACAGATTCCAATGTGATGCCCATGTTGCTGGTCCATGCATCATGTTTTGAGTAGCAAGAGTTCAGACTTTTCCCGTACATGGTATTTAAAATTTATAATAATCTAAGCTGTGAAATTTTTAGAAATTTAAGCTTATTGCTTAAATAAGAAGTACTTGCAAAACAATACTGAAAGTAGAAATATAGGCAATGAGGATAAACTTACAACTATAGATATTGAACTTAAAATTCCAGAGGGGTATATTTCATTTCTTGATGTAAAGATTATGTCTCATTCTTGACTAAAGTTCTGCTTGTAATGCCAGAAAAGTGCTGTTTTAGAAAATAAATTGCAAGATGATTCTCAATTAGTGCTTAGATTTTAATATTTTTTGGATAAACCCAGCATCACTTTCCTTCAGAAAAAAATAAGAAATGTTAAATTATTTTCAGAACCTAATTAAGAACACATGGTTTCAATTTACTAATTTTATTTAATGCACAGGATATTCAACTTGAAAAAAATCCTGTTCTGCATGTTACTTTTTATTATAAGATCTGCTTTAAGATATGAGTGATGCTCCTTGTCTCATCTTGTTTAATAGGATATAGATAATTCTGTTTAATCTAAGTTTTTTTTTATTTAATCTTTTGTCCTTGTGTAAGGTAGACAAATTGAGTTTCCCTTGTAGTTTATTTATTCTGTCAGAGATTCTGAATCAGGAGGTTAAAGTCGCTGTCTGACAAGAGCAAGTCAACATCTGTTGAGTTGATTTATTATTTATGTATTAGATTTTATGGCAGTCTTCCTCTGAAGAGCTGAAAGTGTTCTAAACATAATTCTTACACTTTTCAAATACCTTTCACAAGAAACACCTCTAAACATCTCAACATGAAAAGCGGCAGAGAAGAAATCGAATGAGGAAAACAGGAAAGAAGAGGACCCCAGGGCAAATGATCACAACCTCATATAGGTGTGCCTAATAATCTAAGAATTCACTTTGCAAGGCCACTGGGGATGTGCTTGTCTCTCCCAGAGCTTTCCCCTTGCCCATCTGTCATCAATCAGTGCACTGTACTTGGCTCCTAGAACCTCTTTCATACTGTCACCTTCCAACATTCTGTTGATTATGATAACCCAGGAATTTAATGTGGTAATAAGACTTTAGGATCACCAAATCATTCTTGCTCTCTACTCCTAAAAATAGTGGGATTTCTTAGAAGGTGGGTTTGTGGTAGGAAAAAAAGTAAGTGTTCTTAAAATTTGTTTCATCAGACTTACATGTTGCATTGTTTGTGCTAAGGTGTACATCACAGCAGTGACTGAAATGAGCAGGTGTTAGAGATAAGTGTATTTCTGAAATAGAGTATCTATCTTCTTTCATGGTCTCTTAAAACTAAATATGTAGAGAAAGAAACTTGGTATAATACTTATTGTTTTCATTCATCCTTGGTGAAACATTTGGATTTCAACACTTTCCTTACTGAGAACATATTTATTTGAAACAGATGTCTTGCTGAAACATTTCGTAAGATGGATCTGATTTCTCAATTACAAAAAGGCCACCCATACCAATTTAGTACTTTTCAATATATTTCTTTATTACCGTATAGACCTTGGCTTTTTATATAGCATGCATAAATCATTTAGTATATTTCATTCTCTCCATATGTTAAAAGGGAATAACAAGATCCTCTTCCTGCATCTTGGTACTGTTAGACTTCTTTGGAAGATACATTATTGTTGATAGTGTATAAGAAGACTTTATGCTGGTTAGACCATAGAGAAGCTGAAGTTTGAATTAGGCCATAAGGAATAGATAGGACTTAACTGACCTGTTGGATGGAGTTGAAGACTCTCTTTAAAGGGAGTAACACAGAGTGTAAAGTACATAGAGCTTGGGAAACTGGAGCCCAGCTAGAATGAAGAAACCAAGTAGTGAGATTTGAGATTAAAAAGCTGGTAGGAATGGATTGGGCAGGAGGTGGGGCTTAAATACCTAGATGAAGAACTAACAGACACTTGGGAATATTTCACCATTTGTGAGCACAGGAATGAGATGGTGAAGGCAGTACTTTAACATAGTTTTAAGAACTTTGTATGAAATGTGTCCATTGCATACCTCAGGCCAACTGTACAAGAATATAAAGTAGTGTCATTTAGAAGGGAAAAAAAAGGATATATGTGGCAGACATTTCAAAGGAAGCTTCTGTAAGAATTAGAGATTGATCAAATAAATGTAAGGGATAGTGTCTCTTCATAGTTGTCCCAAGCATTCTGCCTAAAGCATTAGGGAAATGAACAATAATAGTAAAATCTAGATGGGTGATGACTTCGCCTTTAAAAAATGTTGATTTAGGTTTTAGACATTTTGAATTTAAGAGAATAAAGGATTCATTGAGAAGAAAAAAGGACAATATGGATTTGGGAATTAACTTTTATAATGTCTAAATCAAAAGCCTTAGGAAGAGAGAAACTGACTGGGCTTTGGATAAAATGAGTGGTGAGCTTAATAAATAAAATTTAGTTTTCAAGAAATAGCATGACATCAATTTGAAATAGGTCTGAGTGAATATAATTTGGAGGTATTGGAACAATTATTGCACATTTTTCCTTGATTATATAAATAAAATATGTCATTATAGAAAAAAATTTAAATGAGAACAAATATAAACAAGGAAGAAAAAAGCAGTCTTAAAATCACAACCAAAAGCAACAGCTATTAACATTTTAACAAATTTATATTCCCTTTTTAATATGTTATTCCATGGTTGATTCTGGATTTCTTTTTTTAACTTTAGTATCTTCCTTGGCTTTATATAAACTTCTGTCATACCATTAAAAATCTTAAACATCATACATTGACTGCCTTCACTGAATTCTATTAGGAGTGGTTTAAGTGGTCAGCCTTGGAACCAGACAGCTTTGTTTGAAATTCTGGAATCATGATGACATATTGCATGATACAAAGTCATTTAACTTCTCTAAGCCTAAGTAATTTCACCCAAAAATATAGGAATAAAAATAGGACTTATTTTATAAGCTTAGAAAATTAAAGATATATATTAAAGATTCAAGATATATAAAGTAAATATTTAGCACGGTATCTATAAATTTTAACAGGTCTGTCTGGAATTAAGTATTTCTGTTCTGGCTCTGTTTTCATATTTCTGCCTTAAGAACTCTTCCATATTTATTCATCTATATTTCTTTACATTTTTTTTCTTTTCTTCTATTCCTTTCCTTTTCAGTAAGAACTACATTTTTCACCTTGACTGGAAAAGAAGAAAACTGGAAAAAAAAAGTCTATAATGAGCTTGACTTTAGCACAATTGTAGGTTTCCTTTCTCATTCCCAGCTTTTTAAAGCAAAAAGGTCACTGGAATATGTCACTCATAGATGCCTCAGCACCCAGTCTAGTTACTGACTTTGTATTCTGGCCTCAAATAATCTTCAACCAGATATTCTTTCTTGCTTTTCTGGATATAAGAACCAACTAATTTGGGGCATGGTTGGTTACACTCCGCCTTTTAATTGACTCTTGTCCCGCCCTGCTCAGGACTTCTGGCCTAACACAGATCTACTATCCACTACTTACTTCTGACCCTTCCCATTGGCTGCAACATCTTAAAAATAGCTTCTCCCATTTCTCTCCTGAATTAGGAAACTTACCAGCACTTGGTTGCTGTAGCAAAGACCTTTGTGGACAGTGCAGCGAAGGGAAAAATCAAAGTTATCAAATTCAGATTCTCCTAAATGTAGCAAACCAAAATGCGATTACTTCTACATTGCCCGTTTACCAAGTGTTTTTAGCAGTACAAATTGAGTAAGCACCATTCTTGAGCTATTAATTTTTCTATTTTTTATTAATGTAGTTAACATATAGTATTATATTAGTTTCAGATATACAATAGTTGTTCAACATTCATATACGTAAGTGATCACCATGATGTCTAGCAATCATCTGACACTATACAAGGTTATTATGATATGGATTATATTTCCTATGCTCTGTGTTACATCCCCATGACTTATTGATTTTGTAACTGGAAATATATACCTCTTATTCCCCTTCAGCTTTTTCACCCTATCATCCACCCCCTTTCCCTCTGGTAACCATCAGTTTGTTCTCTGTCTATAAGTCTGTTTCTGTTTTTTTTTGTGTGTTCATTTATTTTGTTTTTTAGATTTTATGTATAAGTGATATCATACAGTATTTGTCCTTCTCTGCTGACTTATTTCATTTAGCATAAGATCTCTAGGTCTATCTATATTGTCACAAATGGCAAGATTTTTTTTATAGCTGAATAATAGTAACAGTGTGTGCATGTGTGTGTACGTGTGCATTTTATACATTCATCTACTGATGGACACCTTCATTGTGCAAAAGCTTTTTAGTTCAATGTAGTTCCATTTGTTTATTTTTGCTTTTGTTGCCCTAGATGAGCAAGACATATCTAAAAAAATACTGCTAAGACTGAAGTCAAAGAGTATACTGTCTATGTTTTCTTCTACTTTAATGATTTCTAGTCTTACATTTAAGTCTTCAATCATTTTATGTTTATTTTTGTAAATAAAATAATACAAAAGTATAAGAAAATATTCTAGTTTTTCCAACACCATTTATTGAAGAGATTGTCTTTTCCCCAAAGTATATTCTTGCTTCTTTTGTCATGGATTAATTGACCATATAAGCATTGGCGTATTTCTGGACTCTATTCTTTTCCATTGATCTATGTGTCTATTTTTGTGTCAGTAACATACTGTTTTACTATAGCTTTGTAGAATAGCTTGAAATCAGAGAGCGTGATACCTCTAAATTTGTTCTTTTATTATTATTTCTATTACCTTAAAAAATAATCTTGGAGGGGTGATTCTTTTTGGTTTGGTTGGTTTGGAGGGTAGAATAGTGCGTGTGCATGCGTGTTTGCGTGCATGCGTGTGTGTGTGTATGTGGTGTGAGGTCACAGAAAATTAGAAGCTTTTAGTTTAAAACAAAATTTGTGACTGTCTCTCAAATATGGAAAGAAAATATAGAAATGCTGCCTCGGATCACTTGAAGGAAGGACAGGAGAAATTTTTTTGGCATTTCTGCCAATAATTTATGGAATTAACTGACCAAGCAAATTTTACATTTATAGTTTCGATGAGCGGCTGTGAAAATGTCACAAAGTAAACACAACCTGTCTTGCTGTTGTTCCAATGCCCATAAAAAAATTCTTTCTGACAATTTCCATACCTCTTAACAAATCCCAAGGTTATACTTCTCCAGGATTGGTATAATAATGAGTTAGTCTTAAAATGTGTTTCATTTAAAGATGCATTTAGTACCCTTTCTCCTACAGGAGTAAAGCTTTAAACAATTTTTTGTGCCTCATATACAGTTTTGGTGTTTATAGTGATTCTCAGGTAAATCTCAGATATAAGCATGTACTTTGTAAAATAATATAGCTTAAAACCATCAAGTAAATCTGTTGCTACCCATGGTGCTTATTTCTTGTCTTTATTCAAGTCATTGGTTTTTTTCATACGAGTAGAGACAAACACTGAAGTTTGGGTAATTTTAAAGTAAATTTTAAATATTTAAAATTTTTATTATAAATTAATACTTTAATTTGAGATTTAATTTTAACTCTCATTGTAAGTGACCATAACAAATGTGCTTAAGTTTTCTTGCTTTTGTTTTTTTATTAGCATAATAGGTAAAGTGTTGACATTTTACTTAACTTACAGGGTTATATTAAATTTTATGTCAGTCAGTTGCCAAAGATCTGTATTTAGTGGACTTTGGTTAAGTTATAAAGGGAAGCAGCATTAACTGGTTGCCTACCAAATAATGACTTTGTAAAACTGTTCAGGGAAGATAGATGACTTGTCTAGTTACAGAGTTAATCATGTACATAAAATTAATTTTTCTTTTATTAAAAATTTCAAACATATACAAAACTAGAAATAATAGCATAGTGAACTTCTTATGTATCCATCACTCTGTTTAAACAATTATCAAGTCTTGGCCAATCTAATTTCATCTTTCCTCCTTCTCACTTTTCACCTCCTCCTATTTTACTTTGAAGTAAATAATCATATTATTTATATCTGAAAGTGAAAAATTAAGATATTATCAACAGCACTCTTATAGCACTTAAATTATAATTTCTTAATATCAAATATAAAGGACTCATTCCTTGGCCTCATTTTTTTCACTTTGATTGAGTTATGGTTAAAATAAGGGCAGTGCATTGAAATCAGTTCATGCAATTGTTCTATTTTAACCCAAAACTCCCTTTCTTCTCCCTCTTTTTTTTTTTTTTTTTTTTTGGTAATTCAGTTGTTGAAATATGTTTGGCAAAATATTCCACAATCTGGTTACATTCCTCTTATGTTAAGATGTTGTGTTGTTCCTATATGTTCTATAAAGTGGCTATTTAATTTAGATGCCTGATTAGGTAGAGGTTCTATATTTTAAAACAATCATTCTTAGGTGATATGGAACACTCATATCAAGAAGAACCTACTGTGTGATTTTTCTCTTTTTGTAGTCATTAATTATTTCATCAAGAGTTATAGAATTATAATATTTAAATTCTAATCTTTATTACCTGCAACACTTTTATGAAGAAAAAAAATTACCCTTATCAGTTTTAGTATGAGGTACAGTTGGTTCTTATAGAAAGTCCAGATTAATGTTTGATATTTTTCCTTTATCCAATTTTTCAAAAACGTTGAATTAATTATATATAACATCATCTCTAAGTAATCAAGGGTTATTTTTTAAAAAAATTATGACCTTACGGATTTAAATATATTTGAGTTAGTGTCCCATTATTAAAAATATGATATTAATAGGATCATTGTTAGATGAATGGTAGAATTCTACACAACCTTCCTCTACATTGTTTATTCACTTAGGTATATGTACCAAGGATCACTCCATAGCCATATATACTAATTACTTACTACTTTTATAAATATGTATATTTTATTATGTAGATATGAAATAATGTATTCAAATTCCTACTAATGGTTACTCACTACCATTTGTTATTATAAATTATAATGGTCTAATTGACAGACATTTGTGTACATCTTTCAACTTTTTCTATTTCTTTAGAATAATTTTTGAGGAGATTGCTATATCAAAGATCAGAATGTTTACAATTCTGCTGATTATTGTCAAATTCCTTTCTGTAAGGGTTGTGCCATTTTGCATTCCCTCCAGCAATGTCTGAGTGTCCCTTTGTCCTCAGCCTCATCAAGTAAAGCTGTCTACCTTGTGCATTTTTGCCAATACTTTTTCTACTAATTTATTTTTAATACAAAGATTGAGGTGACATTGGTTAATAAAATCAGATAAGTTTAAAGTGCACAGCTTAACAATATGTCATATATTGCATTGTGTATTCACCATTCAAAGTTAGATTTCCTTCTGTCACCAAATATTTGACCTCTTTAACCCCTATCTACCTCCCCCTCCTCCCTGCCTTCTGGTAACCACGAATCCATTGTCCATGTCAATGGGTCTCTGTTTGTCATATTTGTTTGTTGCTTTCTGTTTTATATCCCAGATATAAGTGAAACCATATGGTTTTCAGCTTTTTCACTCTGACTTATTTTGCTTAGCATGACATATTGTCTTCTCTTTCACCTAATTTATATAGTTTGTAATATAAAAGTAATTCTGTTATTTTTTCATGTTGTCAAAACAAGAGTGTGCTTCTCCATTTATTTCTAGACATTCTTGCAGTCTATGCCAAATGTGATTTTACTGACTTTTTTTATACATTTCAAAACCGTACCTGAATACATTAATTAAATTTTTCCAAAGACCATTTCTAGGATATCTCTAATCAGTTTAGTCTATCTCTGTGGTGTGTAACTGATATAGTTAGATCCTGCCTACTTGGTTGTCATGTAGATGGTCTGTTCTGATCAGTGTGATAGAGTTTTGACTAAATTGCTTTTCGGGATATTTCACTTTTCTGTTAAGTTTACAGCACTGCTGCAGACAAAGAAAGCTTAGATGACTTTGTATATATAAAAAAAAAAGTACAGAACACTTTTTTAAGAAAAAATAAAGGCAAGACTAAACAGTGTTGAATTTTTCAGCTCTTTGTGTTACTGATATAATTTCTGATTGTGATATATACTGCTTTCATTTATTGTCCTGAATTTTAATTTTTTGCCTAAAGCTAGCTATTTTTCCTTAAAGTGAATCATTGATTTGTTCTCCCTCAAGCTAAATTTCAGACTCACAACCACCTGCAGTGATAGGCTTGTTGTGACTACAGAATCAGTCAGGGAATGAAAGCTGTTTTGAACTATACATGTGAAAAAGACCTTTTCTCTTTTTTCCAATCAGAGAAATAGCCCAAACTCCCTTCAACAGAAAGCAAACAGAAGCAATAGTTCATGAAAATATTTATGAAATGGGATGTAGAAACCAAATATAGTGGCAGCCACTTAGGCCTTTTAGATTTAAGTGCTTTCGTTTTTAGCAGAAATAAAAATAAACCTAGCTTTCCAAAACTCAGGTTCTGCCTGAGATTTCATGAGTTTTTGCAGAGGAATATGGTTTTATATTAGGGATAAGTAAATGACTTTAATTTCTACTTATTCCCTATAAAACCAAGTATGAAATATGTGAGGTGTTAAGAAGTTAGCTCTCAAGTTAACTCAGCATCTCTTTTGATCCTTCAATGTCCTTTTAAAACACGTCCTTTTGAAGTCTGGAGAGAAATATTCTGTGGATTGTGTTATAATCACTAAGCACCACTTTACTTATGTATCTCTAAAATGGGGCTGCAGTATTTTTAACTATTCAAAACACATTTATTTTAGATTTTTTTTTGTTCAAGCTATGCTTTGTTTAGATATGTATTCCAGACAGAGAAATGAAGATGCCGCTGAATATGAAGTGGGGAACACTAAATTGATGAAATTGATGCTAAATCAGTTTCTGGCTCAAAAAGCCATGCTGAATGTTCTTACTACAGGGGGAATAAGAATAGAATTATGAGTTAGTGCCACATGTTAGAATGTGGTTGAGCCAGTGAGGTGGACCAGCAGGAAGGGGAAGAGGATTTGGATGCAACTTATGACATCTCCTCCTCTAAAGAGAACAAGGGGCCCCCAAAACTTTTATTGTTTTTAGGGAATATTGTGAAGGGAATGGTATAATTAAACTATGTTTAAAAATAAAAGTGATATAATAGGTAAAACTTTTTTTGATGTCTTTATTAGTAAGTCATTTTTCTCTGTCTGCCATTAAGTTTTTCTTGTGAAATGAGCTGAGAAAGAAAATGTACAATGTAGATGAAACCTGTTAGAGAAGTAAAATAAAAATCCACTGACCCTAGGGAATTATGGGGACAAAAGGGAGCAGAGAAAAGAGAAACGTCTGGCTGAGATGTGTGAGCCTTAGTGTCATTTCTCTAAAATAAAATTCTGGATCAGAAAGTATGTCAGATTCAGAGGGGGACATTAAAACTGGAGAGACTTTGGCTCCTCTTCCCATTTAGAGCTCTGTACGGACAACTGGTAATACACTGCAGTCTGGAATTGACTCAGGGCTGTCCTACAGAGAACAGAGTGCTGTAATCAGGTAGAGAGGACCTACTTAGAATCCATGAGTTAAGAGTTGATTGTCTTTGGTTATAAGGCACCAGAGTTTTCTTGTCTCGTACTGGGAGAATGGGGAAACACTGAAGCTGAGAGTCTGTGGGCATGCTATGATTCAGAGCCAAGATGACTCTACAGCACAGGCTGTAAGTCTATGAATCTTTGGTGAACAAAAGGAAAGAAAATCAGAATGTGTTTGCAATTCTTGCAAGAGTACCAAGGTGGGACCTGGTCAGGCATAAGATCTCACTGAGGCCCAACCAAGTTGATAGAGACAAATGCTACAAGGTATTTCAGGCATAAGTTGAGCAGCAGGAACTAACATATTGCTCATGGATGGAAACTTATGCAATAATGCCTCAGAAACCCCAACCAGCACATACACAAGAACCAGCACAAGGCAAGGATGTTTCCTTTATGCTAATACTATGAAGTTTTCAAATAAACTACCTTTAACAAACCTAGGTGCCTTCTTGGAGTAGAGCAAATGTAGAGTCATATCTATATAAACAAGAGGCTGAGTATTCACTGAAACTGTTATAAAAACATTTTACTAGGTTGGGCAAGTTTAACATTTATGTTTACTACGTGGAAAGTAAGATCAGTGATAAGTAAAAGAAGATATATTTTCTGTGCACATTTAAGTGCAGTGTACATAAATTTGTAACCCCATTAGAATTTCATTATAGCTCTCTGTCATCAATTCTTTATACAGCAGTGGGTTATAAGTGACTTGAGGGCAGAAAGCTATCTGATTCTTCTCTGGTAGCTGTTGTGAAGAGCATAGTATTTGGCATATAGAAAATGCTAAAACAGTGTTTGTTAAATTAAAATGAATATATTGCCATTAAGAGCATTTGCTTTAAAATCAAGGTTCCCTTGTGCTTGGGCTAAAATTCTAGTATTTTTCCAGAGGTTCTGAATCTTCTGGTAGGATTGGTTGAAAGGCAGTCTAAGCATAGGTATGAGCAAAGCATAAGATAAAACGAGAAAAGTGTGTTTGTAAAATGGTGAGTTCTCCAATTTGGCTGATTAGGGATTATCATTGTCAGAATTAAATTCCATTAATAATATTAACAGTTATAGTTTACTTAATGCTTTTGCCATTAGCAAGTTACTGCGCTTTGCAATTTAGACCCTTTATTTCAATTAATCCTATGGCAATGGGTAATACTATTGTATTAGTCACATTCCAATTAGGAGATGGAAATCACTCAATAATTTAAACAGGGAAAGTTAAATATAAAGAATTACTAACTATATTATGTGATTGACTAGTAAGAGGAAAAGAAAACTAAATTCCAGAATATCAAATATTGGGTAAAGCCTCTACTCTTAGCTAGGGCTTACACCCAAGAAAGGGAAATCTGGACAATTTCCTTCCATGGAATTGAGATCCAGACATTTTTGGAAAGTGTACAGCCATAGCTCACTGAGGGACAGAAGTTGGATGAGGTGTTGCAAGCAGGTCTCACTGGGGAATCTCGCTCTGGGGTGATGGGAAAGCTGTCCATGGGGAGGTGCAGAGTCTCAACTCTGTGAAAAGCCAAGGGAAAGCTGTTCACAGGGATGTGTGGGGATGGTAGCACCTTCTGCAAAGCCGCTCAAGTGAGTGCCAAAGGAAGCAGCTCATGGAGAGGCGCCACACATTGCTTACTAACAGGTGCCATTAGCTGCCACTCCATAACCTTGTGTGCTGCAGGAATCCGTGAGAGAGGAACACCTAAATCAGGAAGAGAAACATTTACCTTCTCTAGTGTCTCTCTAGCTTCCTCTATTGATAACGCTTAACATCATGCCCTCTGGCAAAGGAGAAACAATTATAGGGTCTAGTAGTAGGTAATGAAAGATTAATTTGGAGCCAAAAGACATTAAATTGATAACTGGAAGAACCATCTTGTATAGGTTAGGAAATCAAGTGTCAGGGCAATTTCTGTCACTTTGCTAGTCACTCAAGTGATCAGAAAAACTTGGGATCCAAACACTTGTTTTTTAGTTTTCATTATCTATTCCTGCTCTAGAAGATTCATCTGGCAACAGTGTACAGGATAGAATGCAGTGGGAGTGAGGCTGGGGTAGGAATATCTGGTAAATTGTTACAGTGAGCCAGATAAAACATGGGGCTTCTGAAATATCCAAGTACCTGGATCTTTCTTGTGTAACCTCTGAATTTTCTTATCTAAGTTAAGCTGGTAAATATAAGAATTTACAGTTGTTTGAGTGTCATACAGTGAAAGTAGTTGATGAGAAAATGCCAAGAGACTCATTTTTAGGCTGCATTTTTATATGTTTATAAAGAATACAAGTTATATTTAGATAGCTGTGAAATGCAAAAGACTCGAGGACAATCTCCCTTTTAGAGGAACAAGCTCCTCCTGGCTTCAAAGCACTGAAGATCCCAACAGGTCCCTTACTATCCATTTGCCATTCTCTCCAGGAATTTGTAGGTTCTTCTTGCCCTTCCCAGTTGCTTTGTTGTCTCTGTATGTGCCTGACTTGCTTACTGGATGCAGGAAACTGTGGCATCCCCAGCATAGTCCTGAGGACCTAATAGGCAGGTTCGCAGGATGGATTTCTCAGGTATGTCAAACCCTTGTAAGCCCAAATTTTAGATCTGTCTGATATATCCAAGCAACTGTGTATTATTACCTTTGTCTATAAATTATGTGGACTTACAAAGAGAAGTCTTCTAGAGTCCCAGTTCTCACTTGGAAAAATGCATAAGGATGTGTAGAATATGTATTATCCTGGATTTACTACTGCACTATATCCTCTTTGCTAAACACAATCTTAGAACTTAGCTACAGGACTGCTCTTTTTGGTTTTTCTTCTACTTCCTCCCACAACCTACAACCACACTTTAGACTAATAGATCAGTCTAGTGTTTAAGAATATGTTGGTGGTCCTAAGAATACGCCATGCAGACTTGCAACTATGGGGAGCATAACTGACCATGGGCCTCAAAAGTTGTGCTCTGAAACCCACAGCTGCATTTCCACTTGTAGTCAGGGACCCAGCACAGCAAGACGATGAAGGCAGGCCTAGTCTGGGAGACAGGAGAATCCTCTGATGGCGTTTTTGGCTTGAGGACTCTCTGACAGTCTCGCCAAACCTTCCTTAGACTGTCTTGCATCTGAGTGAGTCATTTCTGTCCAACTCATTTGCTCTCTTTTTCACTTTTGTAGTGTCTTGAATAGTGGTGTGAGACCTCTCCCATCCTTTCCTCTGTGTGTGTGTGTGTGTGTGTGTACGTGCGCGCGCGCACACCCGCGTGTGTTTATTTCGTTACTCTGTAGGTATTTCCCCAAATAAAGTCTTTTAATCCTATTTTGGTATCTGCTTCTTGCAGCTCAGAACTAACTCAGTGGTGAATTCATATAAGTGAGTTCAAACCAGGGCTTAGATGTTTCCTGGAGACCAGGCTTGTGTTAGTTACTTAATCTCTGTGTTCTTCATTTAGGCATACCTAATATGGGAATAATAATTATCTATGACATAGGATTATAAGAATAACAAATTCATATATATAATAAAAATAAATGCTAGCTATTGTTATGCTTTCATGTTTATAACAGTTTAACATATGGAAATCTATGTGAGAAAATCCTACACAAGCTATCAACAATGTTTTTCAGTACATCTTGTTAGATAGCTCTTAAATTCATACTTATTGCAAAAATTTAAAAAAAAGAGGAAGTCACTATAAAGAAGTTGAGGAATAAAAGCAGAAAATGAAAGCAATATTCATGCTTTCCATATGCTGTTAGCAGAGTAATTAACATAACAAAAACTTCCACATGCACAATTTTGAAGACCCCACTTTGCAGTATTTAACCACCTTATGTGAATAACAAGAGACAGTAATTTACAGAAATGGTAGGACATCACTGATGCCCTGGGATACCCTGTATGTAAATGAGATGTGTAAAGGGTAAGAGGAAACAGTAAACAGTTATCTAATAAACAGTAACCAACTTCTTTCGCATAATCACTTGGGTAAGTGATTTTTACCAAACATATTTGTAAAAATATAATTTAAATAATTTTTTCTCAATGAAATTTTAATATAGACACAATATCTTAGAATAAATATCCCGCAATGCTATTACATGATCCCACTGTATGTCATACTTTAGGCTTTTTAAAGCATTTTCATATAAGTTATCTTACGTAATTCTCACAACTACATGGGAGTAATAGAATAAATATTAACAATCTTATTTTATATCAGGTAAACTGATGAATGAGACTATAAAGACACTGTAAAGGACACTTTGCTCTTTCCTTATAATTTAATGGTATTCTAGATCTAAATAGAAATTGGATACGTTCAGTTTTATTCAGATCTCTTCAATACCACATTAGTTGGGTCTTGAACCCTCTGAGACTTTCCAAGGTTTTGTGAGGCAGAAATAACACTGGCTTTGTCCAACAAATCGGACACTCTGCAAGTCAGGTATTTTCTGGGACATTTTTGCAAAGATATTTGATGCAGTGACGAAATATGGTTTCCAAACAGTCAGATCTTATTCAACTAGCTTTCCTAAAATCTATAGCTGTTTGGTCTGGCACACAGTTCCCATCAAGATTCTGTCCAAGAACGAGGAATAAATGAGCCATATGGATTTTAGCCTCTCCTAGTGAGCGAAAAAATGTGTTTGATTACAGAGCTGAGAGTTTCTAGAGAAGAAGGTACGTGATAGATGCAATTCCCCGCTGGATCTTGCTATATATCTGCCTTGAAAATGGTTTGCGATGAGGCTTTTATTTATATAAGATATTATGCTTCCCTCGTCTTTGTGACTGTAAAGCAAAATTTCTCTAAGGTTTTCAAATGAAATTGTGTTCCTATTTTAATCTTCCTAGTATTCCCTTTTTGGTGAAATAGAGAAATAAAATAAAGAATGAATACCTGCAAAAGATATAAATGCCACATAATTACAAGTCATTTGTCTGCTTTTTAATTTTATTGTTTAATTTCCTGTTAAAGATAGCCATATTTTACTTTGGTCAACCAATATCAGAAGGAAGTTGAAAACTTAGTAATTCAGAACAGAATTGTATTTTCTTGACACTCACCCTACAGATAACCAGGACTAGCACATAATTTGTTTTATTCTTTCTCCTTCTGGAAGATACTGATTCAAAAATAGCTGATGAAAGTAAGAACTTTATATGATTAACCTGGCCTGCCTCTTGACTTTATTTCTTCTGGCAGAAGAAAGTTACTAAATGTAAGAAACACCTAAGATTCTTGTTAAAAATGCAATTTCCTAGGCCTCACCACCTTCAGAAATTCTGATGCAATGTCCTGGCAGCACCTAAGAGTCTGCATTTACCAAGCATCCCAGGTGACTCTGATGCTAGAGAAGTGGGCCGCACTTTGAGAAAAATTGTTTTGATAGGTGTTTTTTTCTGCTCGCTATTTTGCTGTGGATCATCTCTCCCAAAGGATTGATTTGGCTATATACATTTACAGCCACTTGAAGGGGTGATAAGAACAGCCTAGGAGCTCTGAATAGTGTTTAACTGTAGGAGGCTAATTAGCCTGTCAAAGCACAAAGACAATAAATTATGGATTGTAACTTATTTTAAAAGCTACAGATCAAATGGACGGCACAATGAGGTGTCAGCAGTTTAACGTGATAAACATACTTCAGAACTCCTTGAACCTATCATTTTTCTTTTCCATCTTATTTCTTCCTCCTTGGTCTTCACTTCCTTTTACATGTTTTTTCTCTTTTTTCAATAGATTACCTCTGCATATCTTTTCTTCATCATTTGTCTCATTTTGTCTTGAACCTCCCCAAACTTATTTTTCTTTCAGTTCCACCAAGTTGTAATTTTTATACCCTACTCAAATCTATTCCTTTTTTTCTTGTTCTTTTTCTTCCTCCTCCTCTCCAAAAAGATGTCTTTCCACCCTATATCCACTCTGTCCACGGAAACAACCTCTTCCTGACAACATTCCTATTGAGTATTATTGTTCTGAATAATGTATTGATGACCAAATGACAATTAATATGAAAGTACTTTGAGAATGAGTAAAGCTAAAACAAAGATTTGTTTTGGGGTTGAAAAATTAGTAAGAATGATGTTTGGGATCAAATTCAAGATTGCCTTCCCAAGGAGTGAGAAGAATACATTTGTGATAAGGATACAACATAGTGGTGCTGTCCATGTTCCTCTTGGAGGAATCTCAAAGTTAGATAGCCAATGCACTTGCATGGAGGAAGGACACAGTAGGGTGGAAGAGCTCAGAGCCAAGGTGTTCTCCTATATTACTATGAGGAGTGTAGGGAAGAACACATTAGCACTCGAGAGAAATTAAGAAAATTCTTGATCTTAATAGAATTTAAGAAAATTACGCTTAAGGGATTTCAAAAAAAATCCTGCTCTCACATCTTTACATACTATTTCTGTTCTATTTATTGCAACAATATTGGTCTACAGAAGCTCTGACCAATTATAGTCTGCATACATGAGGTTGTTCTCTTGTACTGTTTACTTATAATTCATGAAATAGAAGCAGGATAAATGCTTAGTTACTTTCTATACCAATTTTCAGAATAATGAGTGGGTACTCTAGTAACCTCCAAAGATAACCCATAGGTTTTAAAATATCATGAACTTGAGCAACTTCATTTATTTGGCATCATTCTGTATACTGCAGTTATTATTCTGATGCTGAAAGAGTTCTATCTTCAGACAGTGAGAACCTGTCTTCAGGTTGGTTCCTGTGTCCTTTTGACACAGTGCTCTTTGTTTTCTGTCAAAATAGGATATCTCAGATATCTCTTATATATTACCTGATACAGCTGAACTTAGTTAATTGTCTAATAAGCCTTGCTACCCTTTCAGTAAAAAAAGTTTATAAGTTCCATAATCTGTAAGTTTTCTGGTCTCTCAACCATTTGATTAGAAATCCAAAGAATAACTGAAAAAAGAATAACAAGATCAGAGAAGAGTAGTTTGTTTAAATACTTTAGGAAAACAAGAAAACTTGAGACTAATGATTTTTAAAAATTTATTTGCAAATTAACTTTAATATTTTATTCTACTTTACCTTTTTCCTTGTATTTTGATGCAACACCTGTCTTCATTTTGCAAACACCTATGTATTTCTTGACTTTTTTTTTTTGGTGAGTCTCCTAGATATTAACTTTATTAACTGTGAAAAATGAAGTTGCCACCATTAGTGAAATAGACAAACAGTTTCAACCTGGTTTTTTCCTAGCCAGTTTATCTGTATGCTGAGCAAAGTGGGAACATATACTTAGGCTGAAGATGTGGCTCATTAATCATCTACTACTATAGTCTCCCTTCTAAGTAGTAAAGCTCTTATTAATGAAACTGCTGGGTTGTGAAAAACACTTAATGAGTCCTTCAATTTTTGCACTGGTGTGTTAGATATCAAAGAGGCATAAGGAGAACCAGGTGTTGTAAAGCTGTAAGACCTAAAAGAAATTCCTATTTCTTTCAAAGAAATAGAGATCCAAAGAGATTGGCTAATTTTCTCAGTGCCAGTACAAGGAAAAATTGTTAAAAATTGGACTCTCAATGAAATTCATTTTCCCCCTTGTATATCAAAGTTTACTTGGGGGGAAATAAATGAGTAGTCAACTATATTTTAAAATATGCTTAAGTGGAAATAAAATAAATACCTAAGTATTTATTTGAAATAAGTAATTATATCTATAGGGAAAAATACTTCATATTAATTATACAGTATTCTCATTATGGAATTTCTTTTTGAGGAATGTTTAGGTAAAGGCAAGATAGCTGAGACAATGTTTGTGATAATAGAAAATGTATCCATGCTCAAATGAGAGCTTATAGGTCAATTTCTCACTTTATTGAAGGTTTTCTAAATTATATATCATATCTGAAGGTGATTTATAAGTTTTCTTACAGTACAATTCCATTTGGTGTACAAAATCCAAATTCGAAGAGAGAAATTGAACCTAAATGATAGATTGTTTGAAAATAAATCTATTAGCAGAAACCAGACAAATAGAGCAGTTTAGAATGGCTTGTAATTTTTATAATGAGTGCTTAATCATCAATTGATGTTTCCTTAATTTTTAAAAACATTTTGCTGTTGTAAACGTTTGCATGGACATGTCTTTATTACCCCTTTATTTAAAGATAATACCATGGTGACCATTGTATTTTGTGGAATAAGTATTTATAAAGTAAAAGATATATAACAAACACTGTGCCGAACAATGTGGGTGGTACCATGGTAATAGCATTCCTGACCTAGAGGACTAGTGAAGATGAAAGTATAGCAATAATGTATGGTAGAAATGTGGCCTCACAATCTTGGTGTCAAGGTGGAGTCTATCCATTTCTTTAATCTTTGAATGGAAATTGGCCCTGTGACTTTCTTTGAATAAGGTGGAAGTGACATTGTGCATCTTCTGCCTTTGTGCTTTTAGAATGCTGCCCTAAGTCTGTCATATAAGGAAGCTTGTATTACCTATTGGAGGATGAGATGCCACATGGCAGCTGATGGCAAGCATAAACTGCCAGATGTGAACCAAACACAAGTGCTGTGTAGCAAAACTCTAAATGGATTTAATGTTTGGGACCAGGTGATAAATGGAGACAAGGAGACTGTAGACAGAGGCTAGGAAACTGGATAAGGAACTGTTGGAAGCTGAAGAAAGAGCAATGTATGTCACATGTGACTGAACAGTTATGAAAACTATCACTTGCTATAATTTAAAAGATAGGTATTATGCCAAATACTCTGTGGGTCTCATGAGATCTCCATATAGATACTGAAAGTACTCATTAGCTTTTCCTAGCTGTGTATGATTTAGTATGGGAAACTAGAGATGAACTAAACAAGAAACTGTTTGATTTGAAAGAAAACTTTAGGAGAAAAATAGAAGGTCCTAGGATTGCTAAATCAAAAAATAAAACTGTCTTTCATTTCCAGTCTCTTTAGCTGGTAAAACCAAAATAAAACAAATAAACATATAAAATAAATGAGATAGAACCAAAGGTCAAGCCAAATATGACATTTAATGACTTTTAAAAGGTTTAAGGCAGTGTCTTATTGATCATTTGAGGTGGGTAAATGAGCTTCTAGGAATCTTAAAGACATTGTCCACCAGCAGCCTCACACACGACCCAAAGTAGAGAAAGTTACATACTCCTAAAGAATGATGAGTGTCTTTGATTTTGAAGAGAATCATATTGATAAAAAGACTACCAACTTGAACTGAAGGGCTGTGACATTTAAAAAAGAAAAAGGGCCTCTTGACAAAAGTAGGCCATAGGAACTATCTAATTACAAACATGAAGTATAGGAAAGAAAAGCATCTTTGAGAGCAGAACCAAGAGTCCAGAGAAGGAAACAAGAACTTGGAAAAACAATAGGGAACTATTCCTAGGGAGCACATATTAGCCACGATCAAGAATATCCCATACCTTCAGACTTAGGGCAACTGGCAATAAGTGATGGGCTGGATTTTAGAATTGTGTACTCTGAATCAGTAAATTCTATGTGTTCCTATTCTCTATATTGAGGTTACATATTTCCATTATTTCTATTGAGGTTTTCTGTCCTCATTATACCAATGTATGTTGGATGGACGGATGAGTATGTGTGGGGAGATGGTGGTGGTGGTGGTGGTACATCACTTTTTATTTAGCTTACAGATCTCTGGGCAAGATACAGATAGATATCAAACTTTGAGCTCAATGTTACTTATGAGTAAGACTTTTAGGAGTCTTGTGCAAGTGTATGAGCATTTTCCATGTGAGAGGATTGCAAATAATCATGACCAGAGGATGGATTGTGGCAGAGTTAATAGGGCCATAGATTCTAGTTTCTTTCATTAAGAAGTGGTCTCTTTACCGCTCCTTGAATCACAGCTGGCTTTTTGACTTGCTGTGCCTAATAACATGCAGCCGAAGTGATATGTAATCTACAAAGTCAGGCCTCAAGAGATCCTGCAGCTTCCTTCTTTGCCTTCTTGGAATGATGCTCTGAGACCACAATATCACTAAGTCAGTCCAGCCTGTTGGAGGATGGAAGAACATGAAAAACAAACACACACACCCCGAAAGCACACTCAGCACACCCGCTGGCAGCCAGCACTAGCTGCTGGATGTGAGGCCATTTGGGACTTTCCCATTGAGCTGAGCTTTACTGCCTAGTTCAGATATATAAGAGAATAGGCAAAATTAGCAGATCTCAGCCAATCCTCAGAAACACGAAAAACGATGAATTGTTATTTACTAAGGTTTGAGGGGAGTTTGTCATAAAGTGGTATTTAATTAGAAACAAGACATAATAAAAATGTAGAAAAGAAATTGTATTTTATGTAAGGAAGGGCCACATTCAATTTAAGAAAAATAAGAAAACATTCATGAAAAATGTGGTAGTAGAGATTTGTACTAAAAGATGTATCCAGAAGATACAGTGAAGATGTGTTGTAGAAGAACTTCAGAGCCAGGGTGCGGTATTTATTCTCTAAAAGCACTGGGAAGCTGGAATTGTTTATTTAGGGGAGTAGCATAAATCTATTTCATTTCCAGTTAACAGGAGAACTAGAATATTGGAGACACCTCATGAATGATCGTTGAATAAGTGACTAGAATTTTTTTCTAATCTGTCAGATATTACAATCTAGTGAAATCCAATTAATGTCAGTTCACTCTACTGAGAGAAAGTGTCAGAATGTGTCAGGGTAAAACATTTTAATGTTTATAAAAGAGCCTGAGTACAGAAGCGAATAAAATGTCTTAATGTGACTACCGTGTTGAATACATTGGCATGCTGCGAACCTACATGGATATGTTTTGAACAGATAAGGCTTAGGAAAAAGGCTGAAGTAATAGTAAACAAGATGACCTTTCTGACAAAGTGTGCCACTATTTTATGCATGGTCACAGGGTACGTTATGGCACACAGCGTACATGTGGAAAACATTTGCCCTCCGTGGTCATTTGGATTAATTTGTACCATAAATGCATCTTTTACCATCCTGTTCCCAGATTCATGGGTTTGATTTACGGCAATGTTTATGTCTTTGTTTTTCCTCTTAACTTCCTCTGAGGGAGTCTTCCAGTGTGACCACACTGATTGGTCACCACCCTCCTGGTGACTAACCTCTTAGTGAGTATGTGGACAGCTTTATGGTTCATAGAACTCTGGGAACATTTCCAACCCCATTCATTTTGTTTCCCCTTGTTTTTTGCTTTTCCAAAGAGAGAAGTTTGAATTCACTTCTTATTTTATTTGACTGGTAGAAAACCACTCCTGAGTCTTAATTTCAGATACTATATCCTTGTCTTGACTGTTTCACTCTGCCAGTCAAGTAGGCACTTTGCATGAGTTGATCTGTGCTGTTATGGATCCATTGGCTGTGTCTCCTGCCTCTGGCTATGGGTCATTGTCTTAACCTCTTTACAGTTTTCGTATTACAGACCCCATACATTTTTGTTTTTGTTGATGATATTGTTATACTCATATGTCAATATATTGTATTTTCTCTGTGTTATAATTTGCTGAACCGTCAGTAGCAATTTTTACCATTTAGATTATTCATTTCTGTGTTCTTGATTCTGTTTTCTAAGCCAGCTGTCCCCAACCTTTTTGGTACCAGGGACTGGTGCTCTTATGAGAATCTAATGCCTGATAATCTGAGGTGGAGCTGAAGTGGTGATGCTAGTGCTGGGGAGTGGCAGCAAATATAGATGAAGCTTCGATGACTCGCCACTCACCTCTTGCTGTGCAGCCCGGTTCCTTGACAGGCCATGGACCAGTACTGGTCCGTGGCATGGGGCTCGGGACCCTTGTTCTAAGCTATTGCTAATTAAAACTGCCCTTTTCATTGTCATATCTCCTACTACTTAATGATATAATAGGTGCTCTTTCAGTCATTAAGCTGATAAATAGAGCACATCAGTTATAAGTAACCTAGAACAGGAAGCAAAAGCTTTGGCTTGAGCTAAGTTCCAGCAGCATAACTACTAAAATCCAAGTTTCTTTCTGTCTTTCTTCCTTTCCCTTTCCCTTCCTTCATCTCTCCCTCCCTTCCTTCTTTTTTTCATTTTTACCTTTAAAATGTTTAATTTCTGGTAGTCTTAGTTGTATGAGTTCACCAAAAATATTTTGGGAAATAATAAAAAGTATGGAAAAAGTAATTTTTTTCCCTGGTAGACCACCAAAGTATGTTTCTTTTTTTGGTAGAGTCTCTCCATGCCTAGAACTAAATGCTGAGACATAATCTCTCTTGTATAGTCAATGCTGCCCAATGTTTCTTCCCAGTGAAGATAATAATTATGATGACGATGATAATGGTACTGATACTTACTGTACTCTTCTCATGGATAATCTAATTTAACCCTTATTTCCACCTGTGCTGGATGGTTGCATCATCACTACCTCTTTCTAAAGTCTCCTTTGTAATATAGAAAAGCCAAGGCCTTCATTTTTCAGAATCCCTCTTCTTGTTGGTTTGAGGTTGGCCTGTGCCAAAAAGAAGCATTTCTGTTCGGTCAGGAAGGCAAAAGAAAGGAGAAGTCATTATTCTCTGGAAGAAATTTCAGCCAGATGTTACGCAGCTGAGATTCACGCTGGCTTGCTGAAAACCACCCCTTTCACTGCTTCAGACCTCAAAAGTCAGTGGGAGCTCCTAAATGTTTGCAGCAGCTTCCTGGTGAGCTCATGAACATCCCTGTATAAGTGCTTCAGGCTGAGATCATGGGCTTTGGCTTCCCTCACCTTCACTCTCCAATCTTCCAAATGGTTGGGTAATTCTCTCCTTTGTATTAAACCCTTCACTCTTAAAACCCATTAACTGGCTCTTTTTTTCTTAGCAAACCCTGACTGATAAAAAGTTCTTTAAGTTTGGTGTTGATATGCTTACTCTTCCGTTAAAGAAACAGGTAGAGTGAGTCGCGTAACTTGAACAAGGACATAGAAATAGTAAGTGAAGGAGCCTGTCTTGGGGTTTATCCAAATCCCTTGTGCTGCTGCTTCTGCCCCCTCTAGTGTCTTCCTGCACTCATTTCCATCAGTGCTGCCTCCTCTACCCTCTAGGGTTCTGTGGCTTCAGCTTCTCCAGCACCCAAGTCAGCCATCGCTGCTCTGAAATATGAGCTTCTTTTTATTCTCATGCCTATGTCCTAGGTCTTGAATTTGGGGAGTGATAGGTAGAATTTGTTTTTTTGTTTTGTTTTGTTGTTTTTTTGTTTTGTTTTGTTTGTTTTTGCTGCATTCTAAATATAGAAAAAATTCTTTCTTCTATTCTGCCCCCTAAAGGTTTTACAGGTTGTGAAAACTCTGTTTTTGTTCTGAGAGAGCTGTCTTTTCTTTTTTTTTTCTTTTTCTTTTTAATTTCCTTTTTTTTTTTTTTTATTATGGTGACATTGGTTAATGAAATCCAGTAAGTTTCAGGTGTACAATTCAACAGTAAGGCATGAATATATTGCATGTAGCTGTTTTTTATCTCTAATGTCACTACTGATGGTGGGGAGCAAGGTGATTAGTTTCACTTCTACCATCGGCAAATTTTCCCTGAGAGATTCCTTGGCTTCATGTTTAGAATCTAGATCTTATCATCCTGTTTTTGTGGTTCTTTCCCTTTAGATCAAGGATGAAAATCTAGGATCAATTTGTGTTTCTTATTTTGCAGCATCTCTTATGATTTCTTTTATTCTCTTCTGTATCTCTTTACTGAAGTTTATGGATCTTTTGAACTGATGAGATACTTAACAGAGATTTGTCACATTCACTTTTGGGATAATAACCCACAATCTAAACATGCTGCATTAGAATTTCATCTCGTGACTTTCTGTGCTACTAATTATTCACAATAAATGATTCAGTCTGTATATTTACAGTGAACATCTCAACTATGGCATAAATACAGCATCATTTGTTAATTTCTGAAGTAAAACATCAGAGTTATCCAATTTTTCTTATCAAAGGTTTAAATTATATGACAACTTAAATTAATTGCTAAATATATTAGTAACTTCATTTTTCTTGAAAGATAAGTTATATATGAAAAATGTGGAATAGGGTTTCAGTATGTCTTGCTTTATTTCATGAAGATTTCCAATTAAATGGATGCTTTTACTATCAATTATCATGGGAAAATAAGTTAAATCCATTCAATTAAAGAGTCACTTTTGAAGTTTCTGGGTCTAACTTTGACACATCTTAATGTAATTTAGCTTTCTTTCAAAGAGAGGTCAATAGTTTACCTAAGGATTTCTGTTATTAATGTGAATTAGTGAATCCATTTGACTATGTCAAGAAGAGATAAGATATTTTGAAATGGAAAAGCAATACCTTTTGATGAACTATGATAATTATTAATTTATCTCTATTCACTTTCTATTGCCATGGAAAGATAGTAATGCTTTTGCCTATTGGCCTCTTTTGAACTCCATTTTTACACCTGCTACCACACCAAGTTATATATGGACTATAAGGATACTACATTCAATTTCATCACATAGACTTATTGAATTTTAGTTGTTAGATTTAAAATATCTGCTATTGTCTTACCTCATTTATTCACTCATCCCAGACTCTTACTGAGTCTCCGTTCTAGGTGCTAGGTATACCCTAGCCATATATATGTTTACTAGGTAGAGAAACTGTTATATATACGTATATAGTACTTGACATCAGAGACTCAGAGAATAAAGGCTAACTAAGACAGACATGTAAAGTAAAAATTATAATATGAACTAGGAAATGTTAAAAAGGAATGTAAATTGGGTTATCATAGAAGAGGAAGTTTTAAAAATTTGTTTAAATTGTCTGGGAAAACCACATTTAAAGTCTGATATATTAGCTGGGACCTCAGCAGTGAGCAGAAGCTTTTTCTAGTAAAAAAAAAAAAAAAAAAAAAAAAGGGATTTGAAGTAAAGAGTCCTAAAGGAAGATGCAGTATAGATAGTTTCTCTGGGTTAAGATGAACAAAAATGGTCATCATTTTTATATTTAACACTTGTAGCCAGATTTAGTTGAAAATTTCCATATTTTATCTTACTTAGACTTAAATTATAATAGCTTATCATGTATTTAACAACACATAAAGTACAGCTTTGACATTTTCTTAGTTGTTATTACATAGTTTCAAACTTCATCATCTAAGCTAAGGTAAATAAGGACTATATTAAGACTTTAGTATTTTTATAGTTATCGGTTAAATTTGAGGATGATGACCTCTCCATAGAGCTTATCTGTGCTGCTTTCCCAGAGTTTGCAAGAGCATAAAACAGAAGTCAGGTGAGTCTAGAAGTTGTTACTTCTAAAATGTGACAAATATTTATCAAAAATTGGGTAAGAAATTTATTTAATTGGGGGAGGCGGGGAGGAGGGAATGTATCACCTAGAAGGCAGTGTGAATTACTCCCTAGCAATGTGGTTTTGGATAATTAACTTCTTTGAAGTACCCCAGTTTATTTACCTGTTAGATGGGGATTATGCCCTTCTGTGGAGATTTAAAAAATGAAATAACGCATATAGGAAAGACCTATATAAACTACGAAAGTACTGTATCAACTCCTTAAGCATAATAAGATATTCTTGACTCAAGAGTATGCACAGTCCAGAAGGCACCATTCCAGGACAGATGAAGGAACCGTGTGATGCATGGAGTTATTTAGACAATGCCGGGGCAGGACTAAGAATCCTATCCAGTGTCTCATCAAGATTCTTTCTTCTATAGCATGTTGAGTTTCTCTGTGGGTTTGTGTTGGAGAAATGGACTTAGAATATTGCTGTGCTAGCAGTTTTGCCACTAAAAATGACCACTTATGAAAAGCGTATTTGTGGCCATCTGCTTTCATTGTGGGAGCTGTAAATGTAAAAAGAGATACATTACTGCCCATTATTCTGTGCCTAAGAGTACATTTCTTGTAAAATTCTTAGAAGTAACTGTCATTTCATACTTAATACTATAGTAATTCACACTAATGGTTTGAGAATTCCCAAGAGATAACTAAATTGTGCAAATGAGTAGCAATGAACATTAAAAGGCAACATTATAAAATCAGGAATATGGAATTCCGAGGTGTACTTGCTTTATTTATTTTGACAAGGGTAGTTTACTCATGATAAAGTACTACTGTAGAATAGTAAATGTACTAAAGTTGTTTTATTAAAGTAATAAAGCCTGAATGGGAGTCCTCACAAAAGCCCACCTCCATTAAATCATTACTAAATATCGAGTTAAAGATGCCAGATTATTGTGTTTATTTTTTGTATAAAATTCTATTTACAATTGTGAGCTTCCAGATAATGTAAGATTTGGTGGCTACTCTTGCTTCCCCTATTTGTCTTTGAATTAAAACATTTTTCTGATTCCCCAAATAATTCCAAGCACTTATTTTCCAATTTCTTAGAATATTTGAGTAAGATTAAGATCATGAGCAAAAGTTAACAGAAAAGTCTGTGCTAAAAACATATGCTTGAGCCTCACCGATAGCACTTATGCAAACACAAACCAGAGGAACAAGAAATGGTGGGGTCAAAGGTTGGGTTCAAGGAGGCAAACCTATACTATGTTTATACACCCTAGCCACTGAGCTCTTCTCTATTGGTTTTGCCTACTTATGAAGTTCATGTCCATTCACTCAGCTTTAGTGTGGTCATAGTTTCTCAAAGTCAGATGGTGTACCTTTTGTCTCTTTTGGATTCTTGCAGGGCTCATGATGTATATGGATACTTAATGTGTGTTATTGATTATAAGAAGCTTGATCAATTTTATTTATTATTGCTAAGAAAAATGGGAACCATATATTTACTTTGTTTGTAAATTTTCTTCCTCTTATAAAATTTGGTATAAGATAAAGCTAGTGTGCCACAGAGAGAAAGAGCCAAAAAATCAATAGTAATAGTACCTGGGAAAAATACATAGAATCAACTTTCTTGCTTATATTTTTAATCAAGCACCACATGGACTAGTTTGAAAAGCTAAATAAAACCCATTTCTACTTCTGAAAATGTAACTTAAAGTGCTACTGACTGGCTATTATGTCCTTTTCTCTGGATAATCAATAACTCTTTTAGTTAATAGTATGAAACTTAGAGCTATACATAAATAATTTCTGTACTCTATAAATACACTTTAGTCTTGTTTAAATCCATGTTAAGCTGAATTCTGCTCTGCTATTTTCCATTTATTTAAAACCCAGGTTGTATCAGTAGGGTTACTGTTAGTTATTCAAAGCTTGTAATAGACTATATAACCCATATAAAACAACAACAAAAAAATAGCAAGTCCATGATGTATTTTCTCCTATTTAATTTTTTTGTTGTTGTTGACATGGTATATAATGAAAGAGTGGGAAGAGTAGTATACAGTTTACATGTGATATTTATTTTAATAGTAAATAAACGTTATTTACTCTCTTATAGTAAATGAAATGTGTTTATCATCAGCTAGCTATAGTTTACCAGATTAAAAATAAGGAAATTTCTAACATAAAAGTATAATAAGAAAGCATAAAACAAAGTGAACTTTTATTGTTTTCCCTCCATCCTCTGCTCCCCCTTGGTCCCTTTAGTCTCATCTGGACTGTCTTGGCTCATCATATATGATGAATTCAAAAGTGAAGGTGAATTAGTGGCTTGTGGTTTTTGAAGAACCCAGAGAAAAAACTTAAACTTCTTTTATGAAATAATATACTATGGCCAAGGCTAGAAATGCCCAAATCCATGTGAGAACAAAGTTCCAAGTTCAGCTCAAGATTGAAATAGGATAAGAGTGATGGGGTCTGGAGCATTTTCATGGGTAGTAGTTTTTTGGTATCGCACAGACACTCAGATATGTCTGAAATGTCGCAGTCTGAGTCAAACTTTTCCCTCTCAAAATGTCCTATTTCAAATTTTCCACCCCTTACTTTCATAGAGTGTGCAATCCAAGGGGCCTGAATTCAAATTATAGCTTCATCATTTACTAGTTATGTGACCTTAGATATATTAACCTTTTTGAGTCTCAGTTTCCACATACTTTTGCAGAATTGATAATTGTTCCTTTCTCTTGGTGTACATTACATGCATAATAAAGGTGATGTTTTAAATTTAGATGGTACTCATATTTTAAGTATTTAAAAAGTCCATATGTTGAAGAGAAAATGTCCTATTTATCACCAAATGTCCAATTAGTGATATTTCCATTATTTAGTAAGATTTAAGTAAGCAGTAAGGAAATCGATTTCTCTCAAACATATAACCTGAGCTAACTCTTAGCTGGTATAAAACTTTTATTTATACCAAAGAGGATATGCACTAAGAACAAACTGCTACAATTATTTTATCTTGTTTTATGTAAATAAAATGTGTTATACTTGTCATCCTAGGTGGGAACTGTGTTCCAATAAGCAAAGATTTAGTGAATACACTTTCTTTGGGCATGGCAATTGAAGTCATGCTTTCTATCTCTTATCATAAACTTTACAATATAAACCATTTTCTCAACTTATTAAAGAGTTTTTACAAAGGAGTTCATGTAAACCTTGTTTTTAATTAAAAAAATTTTTCACTGAAATGGTAGATCTAGTAAATCTATTAATTGCTGTGTTAAGTACTAAATACTTTTCTATGTTTTTCTTTCAAATGCTGCGGGGTGCTGCCTAGTTATAATTTACTAAGGCTGTAATTCAGTAATAAGAATATATTAATTATATTGTTATTGCTGTCAGCCTATGGGCTCTGTAGATTTTATGCTTTCACTTGTGTTCCTTTTTTACTCATCGGATTTTCTCTAGCTTTCTAATGCAATATTTTTAAGGTAGCAACTTGGAACTGCTTTCTGAATTTCTGAAAAGAAAGTACTATGGTTAGGGACATTGGAAAAAATATGTCCTATTTCCTATTTAAATTAAAAATATTTCTTTAATAACCATCTATATGTTGAAATAAATGTATTTATAACAACATTTAAACTTTTAAAAAGGCCTATTTCTGGTTTATTTTCACACCCTTTTTTACTAACTTTTGATTTTACAAAATTAAAATATTCTAGATGATTTCAAGGCATTCTTTTTTATTCCATTAAAAAGTGAGTGTGTATGTGGGAGAGGAAGTATGTTCTGTCACTAATCTATTTTTACATAAGAAAGATGAAAACCCCCTCTCTTAAAAATATCCAAATAAACATTTCTCTCAAAAATATATGATCAAAATTCTACGTGGTTTTAAGCATTTAGAATTGAATAATCAAGTATGTTATATTGAGGACCACTATCTAAAATTGTAGATGTGTTGTACTGCTACTGATTCCCACAGTAAACCAAGTGCATATTATTCACTTTTTAATTTTTTAATCTTTGAAGTGAGTTTTAACCTGCACACATCGAGACAGCTTATGTAGAACAATTATGTAAACCCTGTTAAGAAAGACATACTTTAAACCAAATTTGAATTATGGTCCCTGGACCAGCAGCATCAGCATCTCCTGGGAGTGTGTTAAAAATGCAGTACTGCAAGCACCTCCCCCAAACTGCTTAATCAAATCCTGCTTTTTAACAAGATCCCCAGGCGATTCAATGTACATTAAAAGTTTGAGAAGCACTGCTCTAACTGAGCTATTATTAATAAGAAATAATGTATAGCAGATAGCTGAAATTCCTGATGAAGTGCAAAGACCTTTTACCAGTCTTTTACTGACACATAAAATTTCAAAGAACTTTTAGGAAAATTCTTTGATACTGGAAGTGATTTATAAAATCTCTGATGGCAGAGTAATATTTTTAGATATTAAACTACTTCTATTTTTTCCCTGTTTTCTTCCTGTATTTTCTCCTTTTCCATCACTCCTCTTCAAACAGTAAGTAGATACTATGGTTGTTGACCTAAGGGAGCAATGTGAGAAGATACAAAACAAATCGTGTGACTAATCATGGTTTTCCAAAGCTAAGCTCTTAGGTCAGATACCTCAAAATTATGATCTGCACACTAAAAGCACCCCACAGATGTGTTTTATTGTTAGTAAAGTGCTTATTTTAGTTTTTAATTTGGAAGTATGTAGGGAAAGGGCCTCCCCTCTGCCTGCCTCCAGTGTCATAAGAATAGGGTTGGGAATGCCTTCAAAGGCCAAAGTTAAACTTCTCCATTAAACCAGCTGGACAGAAACCAAAATCCAAATTAAGTTATTAAAAAAATCAATAGCTAACTCTTGCATAGTATTTAATATGTGCTAGGTATTGTTCTAAATAGGCCTCATTGAGGGAGTTAGCCAGGCAAATATCTGGAAAAGAGTGTTCTAGATAGAGGGATGCTGTCTGCTGGAAAGCAGCTGCTGAAGTAACACTGTTGAACACATTTGTGTTTTTCCACAATGCTAGGTTGAGTGGAACCTTCTCAGATAAACCAATCAGGTACCCACACAGGATAACACACAACACACAGAGAAGTTCAGAGTCTTACATGACAGAACGAAGGGATGAAAGTCCTTAGTGTCTCCAAAGAGAGCTCTATCGACTGGCAGTGCGGAGAGCTGCACATCACTCTCAAGCCCAAGCCCATGCCAGCAGCTCCTATGGCTCAGGAAGTCAGAGTCTTTGGCTCTAGCATGCCCGTTTGTGATGCTATCAGGTCAGGCTTGAGCATCGTCTGTCTAATGTGTTCAGCTTCTATGGACCTTACAAGGTGGGATCCTCGTGCTCATCAGCTCCTTCAGAATGGAGCTGATGTTTCTGTGATTTGGGGTGTTCCGGTCACACCCTAAGGGTGTTCCTATTATGTGCAAGTCGACATTACTGTCATGGCTCCAATGGAATCCACTTTGTAAAGTCCAAGAAGCCCTCATTTCTGTGTGTTGTCTACAGGGGAAGAGCCACTTCAAAGTCAATATAACAGTCTCCAGCACTGTGGTGTGCCTGTACTGTGTCAGCCAAGTAGGCCTGTGTGGCTAGAACAGAGTGAGCCAAGAGAGAAAAGGAAGATAAGGTCAGAGAGTTGACAAGGACCTCCCTTGCTTTAGGGCACTGAAGGGCATTGTAAAGGCCTTGAAGTGCTGTGGCTGTCGCTCTGAAGCAGGAGCCATTTCTGTGGTCTTTTCTTAGGTCTTCACAGGGTTTACACCTTACATCATTTAATTGTTAGCTCTGATTTTATTTCTTCAGAAAGATGTCCCCTCACCACCCAATCTAATTGTCTTTCCATCCTAGTCTCTATCCATTTACTTTGATTTGAATTTTTAATGTTTATTCCTAACTGAAATTGTTTTATGTATGTGTTTACCATTCATCTGCCTCTTTTGTTTATAGATTTTATTCACTAGAATGAAAAAGCCAGCAGGACATGACTTTTGTCTTGTTCATTTCTGTATTCCCCAGATGTAGACTGTGTCTGGTATATAGTGGGACTCAATAAATATTTGCTAAATGGATGATTTCAGTTAAATGGCAAATAGTCAGTGAATGTGTATGTTTTACCCAGAAACAATAATTGCTCAGTACCAGCCTTGAATGAGTAAGAAAACTGGTCCTAGAGTTTGGAGTTTGTGTGTGGAAGAAAAGAGGTGCATGAGAGAGAAGGATGTTTTAAAGAGCATAATTTTGAGAGTCAATGGAATTGCAATTTTGAGGTCAAAATATTGACTGTAGAAATACTACTAGATGAAATCAGGGAGCCCAGTGGTGGTGTTTAGAGAGTAAGAAATTAAAAAATCAAAAGCAGCCAGTTATAGGTAAATGCAGTGCTTGGGCTTGCATAGCTGAGAGTGCAAAATTTTGGAGATGAAAATTTCAAAAATCTCAAAGCTCGGTGTTGTATGAGTCATTCTCCTGATGCTGAGGTTCCCAGGGAGCAGTTAATGAGAGGAGCACAGTAAGTTGGTGCCTAAGTTCTCTATAATTGGGGATGGTGATCAAACCCTAGGATACTGGTGCACTGCCTTAGTCTGTGCCTTGACATTATTCTCTTGTTAACGGCAATGATTTTCTAAGTAGTCTCCTTACATTTGGTCTTTTTCTCCCTTCAGTCTGTCTATCCTCCCCTAGAGCTTTTTACCTTTCTAAAATGCAGCTGTGATATACATCAACCCCTTTCTGAATTTCTTTAGTAAGTCCTCACGTCTCTAAAACAGTTTTTATTCCTTTGTCTTACAAAGGCCTTCTTGATGTGATCTTTACTGCCTTCTTCAGTATTATGTCTTACAGTTTAACCCAAACCATCTTAGGTGCACATAATAAGGACCTGCTGTTACATAGTTTATTGTCTGTATAGTTAATTTCATTATTCTCTACTCCATTTTTGTACTACATTTCTTTCCCATTTGTTTTATTCATCATGCACATTGTCATACTTTGTCTTTTTCACCTCTAAGAATTCTAGCATTGACACATCATGTGCCTTCAGTAAGTATTCCTTTGCCAAATGAGTGAGTGAATAAATGGATAGCTAAATGAATGAACTTGTTAGGTCAGTTAACAGTGATTGTTAAAGATGAATTATTTATTTCAGTATAATGTGGAGATAGTAGATATCCATTTGTAAGTGTGCTCTTACTAGGAACTTTGTTGCTTCTTGCTATCTAGAATAGAATTTTTGACATTTCCTTAGAATATACTGTAAAGGTATATAAATATAAGCATTGCCACAAAATATCTTTTATCATCCTATCTTTGTTCATTTCTTTCAACTAGAGTTATCCCCCAAACTCTGGCATTAAAAAAAAAAAAAAACATTTTATTGGAATATATCAGTTTCATAGAATGGAAGTGAAAAATTTGATCAAGGACAAGGGATGATATTACTAACAAACCTTGAGACTCTTTAGTAGTTAGTGAAACAGTTGCTTGATAAACTAAGCATACTAGAAAAAGGCATTACCATAAAGGTACATTTTTTTAAAAATTTTAAAATAACACATGCAACTTATAGAGTAGAAGTTAATTATATGGTTATTAAGATTATGTTTTATGAAGGAGTGGCTTTAAAAGTGTTTAGTTTATATTTCAATAGTATCTTTTTTTTTGATGTCAGATAGAATTAACAGATGGAAAATATACTTCCAGAATGTCTGCTAAATTATTGTCATTTCTGAAATATGTCAGAAAAAGACTGACTGCTGGCAGATGTGCATAAAAGCATAGAAAACCTTTATATAACAAGGAAAAATCTATATCTTTTAAGTTATGTCAGAGTACTAAGGCAAGGAAGGCGTGTTTTGAGTATGATAGCTGGTGGCATTGTCAATAAAATCACTTTGCTCAGCATACTTAAGCCATATTTCTGATGTAGAAAATCCCCCAGTTTTGTAAATATGTGTGAAAGTAATGGCATCTAGAACAATTAAAGTAGAATTTCTTAGGAGATCTGTCTTTTGCTCAATCAAATGTGATCACATTCTATCTTATGTGCCTCCTTGTTTTACTGAGCTGGCTTTCAAGCTTTCTGTCAGGCATTATGGCCTGAGCTATCTAAAAAAGACACTTTTTTTTTTTAGGTGTATCCAGCTGAAAATAAAAGAGGTCCATTCTTTTTTTTTTTTTTCTCCTAGCTACTACTATTAGACTTTTCTTAAGAGAAAAAGAGTTGCTCAGCTTTCTTGGGGAAAAATGGTTTTGAATTGGGAAACAAAGATTTGGTTCAAAAATGGTATACTGCTTTATTCAAGCTTAGCTCTCTGTGATTCAATAACCAGAGAAGCATAAGAATTTATAAATTGCTGAAAATAGTTTATTTACATAACTTTAAAATTGAGAATGATTAACAATGATAAAAAGATTAACTCACAAATATAACTCATTTCTTATTCATCAAGATTGAGCATTTAGATGCTCAATTTGCTTTATATGAGTAAATGCAAATTAAAAGGAGAGTAAAGAAGTATAAGAATTGAGAAATAGAATTTTAAGACTGTGGGTAAGTATTATTTATTTTTCCCCAAATTTAATGTTCCCACTAGATGACAAAACAGATCCATTTTATCATGTTAAATATCATGCTGTTTGAATACATGTTAAGGAATTTACTATGCTTATTTGTAACTTTTAGTCTTTTTCTACCTTTTTCCCTTATAGGTGTTAAAACACTATGTGTGGGTGAATGTTGGCTCATTTTAATCTTTTAAAATACGATATACATTTTAGAGCAGTGTCCTAGATGTTGTTAATGTCTGCCACACCAGCATTTCTTCCACTGGGAGGGCCTCTTTCTTTCCTACTTAAGTATGGTTTTTCATTCTATTAACCACAGTTCTCTTACTCTCCAAGGATGAGAGGATGGCCTGTAGCCCCAGTGAAGGCATCCTAAGGCAGCAATCTAACGAGATGGTCTGAATTTGTGCTGCTGTATTTGCTCGAGTTCCTGTTTTTTATGGCCTGATGTTGCAGCTCTTCTGCGATTCCATGAATTAGTCTGTATTTTTAAACAAACATTCCTTCAGTTCCTATCGTTTTTAAATGTTCCTATCCCTGGAAAATTGAGGGCCTGCATACTCAAATGGGGCTGCTGCTGATGGAGAGGATGGCCGGGACTTGGGAAAGGACAAGAAGTTGTCTATGACACAGAGACTCACATATTATAACTTTGCTGAACACTCTTCCAAGCCATTCTGAGGCTTACTGTCTAGGTTGCTGGTCCTTAATTTATAGAACCATTATGACATCTTGCCTCGCATGCTTCTGAGAAGGATACACAAGCGCGCGCGTGCGCGCGCGCGCGCACACACACACACACACGTTTTTACAAAGATATACACAAAGAATTAGATTTTCTATATTAAAGCCGGTGGGTTGTCATGCTGTTGGGACATTTTAACCAAATATCTGCAATTAGTATCATGAGTGTTATATAAATATTGAATAAAGAAACTCATCCCAAGATATAAATTTTACAGTTTGCTAGATACCATCCAAGATTCTTGCTGGCTTTGCCTCCAGTATATTGTGAGAATTTAGAAATCAAACATCTTGTAGAAGAAAAGTAGTTTTAATGTCTCTCAACTCTATCACGGTTCAACTCTATCATGGACACTCTGTTTCTTCACATATAAAAATCAGTTAAGTATAAATCTGTCTGTGGCTTTTACAATCAGCTTTTGACTGTAAAAGGCAGGAATCGTTTATGGGTCAGACTGTATAATCTCAATATTGATCCCTCCCTCTTAAGGCTTCTTCAGAGCTTTTGTCAAAACACTTGCACAAGAATCAGAGTGGTCAGAAATTACTTTCTGAGAGCAAAGCTTTATTTTGAATACCATTTTTTTAAAAAAGACTATGACCTAATCACTCTCCTTTTAACTCTCACTAGCACAATTTATTATAGCTTTGTGATGTTTTCCTGTCTTGGTAAATAATAAGGCAAACATCTTTTATATGTTGACCCTGTGGGCACTGGGAGTAAGTTGGAGGGAGAAGGGGAAGCTGTGTATAACCTGCTGTCAGGAACTGTAATCTCAGGCTTGACTGGTCTAAACATGATCTGATTCCCATCAGCTGGAGCGCTGACGCAAGAAACTGCAATAAAGCAGCTAAACAGCATGATTCTTAGCTTTGGCATCCATCCCTTGGCCAAAATAAGCAAATTCTTATGAGGCCTACTGTTTTCTCTACCCTTAATATCTACTGGGCCAAGAGAATTATAAACCGGTTCATTGTTGTTTTTGAAACCCCCGTTCCAAAAAAATAGAGCTCAGATCCTGGACTCAGTAAGGCAGACATCTAAGAGCTACCTAAAGTATGGGAGCTATGAGACTGGCAGCACAGGAAGGGTAGGGTAAGGCAGAAGGCAGCACCAACGGCTGGACTCAGATCGAGAGCCCAAAGGATCATGCAACTAAAGTATCTTTCTGAATGTCATAGACAGTGAAATCTATCCCGATATAAGGAAATGGAATCTGGAGACACAATAACTGAGCAAATTAGTCTTGAATGGGATATAGGAGGCAGGGACTGGCCAGAACCCCTGAAGCGTTAGAGCCAAGGTGTAGGTGATTTTCACAGGGAGCTGTGCATTTGCCTTTGATTGGCAATGAAGCTGATAAGGATTGGTTTTCATAATCTTCTATAAGTCTTTACCTCCTGAAAGGAGTCATCATTTCAACTATCAGATAATAACATATTCATGGTCATTCTAAAGCTAGCAGTTGGATTGCCATTACTATTGATTCCTCCAGGCAATCTCTTCCTAGTGGACCAGATACTGGATCTGTCCTGATGTGGTACTATGTGGCAGTGCTACTGTGTGTTCTGAACCTTCCTTATAATGTTATCCAGTTCCAATGCAGAGCATTAGGGCAGATCTCTCATATACAGAGCAGAAGATAATTCTCAGTGACCTGAGCATAGTAGAGAGGAATAAAATATGAATGCCTGGGTGGATTCACATGCATAGTGGTAATTAGAAACATAAATTCACCACACTGATAACTTCCACCAATTTTAAGGGCTTCACATACTTAATCTCTAGCTTTTAGCATAAGTGAGTGATGCATATATTTTGGAAGGGGAATTATATAATGTCTTTCATATATTACCTGACTGTACTTGATATACTCATGGATCTTGACTCTTCCCAGGAGTGGTCCTTAAAGTCATTCTCCCTGATCCATGTCTGATTTTTAGAATATTGGTTATAGCATTAGGTAAGATGGGTAAGACAAAAAGATAGGGAGAATGGGAATCATAGTTTCTCTTAAAAGAAACACTGTGAGGAGATATGCAACACTAATTTTATCGTGGTATTGCATAAAAAATAGCCATACTGTCAATGAAACACAGGTGTAGCCCATCTATAAAGGACTGAGGCTGAAAAAGTGACATTCTGCAAGGGGTGTTATTTACCTCTTTTTCTCTTTTTGAGAAACAAAGTAGACAATAATATTTTGTTAAGGACACAGGATCTATACCTTCCAGCTATTTTTATGGAAATACTTGGTTGAATTGGATCCAGCAACTTAATTTTTTTTCCTGTCAAAATATTATATTTGAAAGAAATTATTCCTTTCCACTCAAAATGAGAGTAAACTTAACTTTGATCAGTAGAGGATACAATTGGAGGAAATTACTGGGAAAGACTGGATTGAGGATGACACGTGAGTGACCAAAATTATTTAGACTAATATAACATTTATCTCAGAAAGGTAATTAAAATATAGCTATATAGGCATACATATCTTAATCTAATTATAAATATATTTAGTTATCAACTCTAAAGATTATATCATAGATTTATGACATGTACTTCTTCCTCAGTAAGGAGATGGTGAGAAAATTTAGCCCTTATGACTCAGGGTTTGATTTCCTCTTTCCTTGAGTTTTAATAACTTTTGATATTACTCATGACTAATATTAAAAGGATTACAATCCCTCCTCAAAAAAGAGAAAAAAAAGATGTTATTCAAATTATCTTTTAAACAGATGTAAAATGGACACTGTGAAACATGTTGTAGAAAAGAGTCATGAGAGCCTAAAAAAAGTGGTTTGGTCTAAGTAAAGAAGTTAGGGAGAGGCTTCTCTGAAGAAATTATCCAGTCCACTAAGGTGCGAAAGAGTATAATAAGGGAGAACAATATTCCAGGCAGTGGGAACAAGTTAACTGGGGCGGGTGTGGGATTTATTACTTTCTGAAGAAGCTCGAGACATTTGAAGTGGAGTTGGCAGAGGGGGCATGGTTTGAAGTGAGGATGGAATTGATGATGAGGAGGAGCTGGGGCAAAATCATCCTACACCTTTTGGCCATGTTAAAGATGATTGTCTTTATTCTAAGAATATTGGGTATCCATTAAAAGATTTCAAAAGCAGGAAGATGAAATGATCAGATGTTTCTTTTAAAAAGATGACTCTAGCTTCGAGTAGAGAACTGATTGGAAATGGAGGCCAAATGTCTTTTTCTATTTAAAGAAATATCTTAGGTTTTGGATTTGAAACTTAATAGTTCATCTGTAGTACATTTTTAAATTGTAGATTGTTTTTGAAGATGTCTCTCTTTCACTACTTTCTGTAAAATGTGTAATCCTAACTGCTCATTAGAGGAAAATGTTCTCTGTCTTTGTGATGCTGTGGCTTCTAATCTAAGCATTCTTACCTACGTCTGTGTTGTCTGTTTTAAGTATCGTGTTCACTACCATAGTCCAAACAAAATGCAACACATATTTCTTGAATTTCTTCTTGAGCAATTATAAAATAAAATATAAAATACGAGTTATGAGAGAAACTGTTCTGGAACCTATCTTTTGACATTTGGAAAAATCTCCTACCCAGTGTTTAAACCAGATCCTGCCAAATCCCTCTCTATAATTGCATTGTGTTTTGAAAGTTAATTTGTAGACCTAGTCTTTAAAACCTGAAATTGTTTTCTGTAGCAGTAAACTTTTAAAACTGAAATAACAGTTTTCAGACCACAAAATTTTTAAAGAAGAGAAAAGGAGAAAAAAATGTTTTCGAATGTTATTACGTGGCATTGCCACTAAATGTTAACAGATGATATTACCTCATTTAACCCTCACAATCAGATGAGATGCTATTAAAATTCCTAGACTATAGCTGAGAAAATGAATTTATTACTTCAAAAATTTATGCATCATTGTTTTTATAGACTAATTAATACCTTCCATGTTCCATATAAGAATCTAGGAGTGCATTTTTCCTTCTTTAGCTGTAACTATGAGATTAGATAGTAAGCATTTACCTTTTGAAAAAAGAAGTTAGTGAGTCTCCTTATTTGTAGTATTTCTTGGATCTATGGCTTGATTTCTTTGGTCAGGCTTGAAAAATTTTTTGCCCTTATCCCTTTCAATATCACACTGTCTCAAACTCTCTTTTCTCATCCTGGAATGCCAACTACAAATATGTTGAATTTTGTATTATTTCTCATATGTCTCTAACATCCTTTTATATATTTCCTATCCTTCTTCTGTTTACCTCGATACTCCAATCTGGATTTTTCTTTTGAACTACTCAAGATCAGTAATTCACCCTTCAGATGTGTCTTATCTGCTCTTAAACCTATCTCCTGAATTCTTAAATATATCTCTATTTCCATTTGATTTTTTAAAATGTCGTTTTTACTTCTGGTGTCTAAAATCTACATCTTACTTGTATTCCTGAATATATTCATTAGTTTAAAGCCTATGTCTGATAATTTAATAGCCAGGTTTCCTGTGAATCTATTTTTATTATCTTTTTTCTTTTTCTTTTTTGAGTATTCTTGTCCTTTTTCATAACTGGTTATTTCATTTATTGAATAAGGATATTGTAGATGGAAGTTTGTATAGTTGATTTGAGGCTCAGGATGACGTTAGTCATTGGATATAATTTACTTTTGCTTTATCAGGTAGTTAGGCTAGAAATAGATCAGCTTTAATCCAATCAGGAATAGAACTGAAGAAAGCTAAACTTTAGCCCTTGAGACAGTTGAACTGTTTCTGTTTCAGCCTTATCTTTAGGATTTAGCCCTTCAGAATTCCTATACTTCAAAAAGGAAAACAAACAGACTAACATCTACCACGGTCCGTCCTCCCTGCTGGGCTCCAGACCGTAATTTTGGTCTTCCAGGCCTATAAGATTTTCAGAAATTCTACTGAGATTTTTGGCTTCCCAGTTACCTTTAGATTTGTAAACTATGCTAAATTCATTCAAGTAGTGTCAGTGTCTGGTGTTTCCAACTATTTTTAACCTGTGATACAACTTTTTCACTTTAAGGTTTAAAAATATTTCATTTTCTTGAAGTTTTGCAATTTCATCAGGAATATGCAAGTGTGTGTCTTAAAAAAATTCCTGATTGATCCTTGAAGGGCTCACTCCATGAGAAATTTTGTGATTTTCAATAGCAATGGCAAATTTTATTTTGTTATATTTGATTATTTCATCCCTCCTATTTTTTTCTGGGACTTATAATAAATAGATTTCAGATTTTTCTGAATCTACTCTTTGTTTCTTTCAGAAGAGGTAGAATAGTGAAGTAGTTAAGAGGATAACATTATTAAATTTCAAATCCTCATTTTCAAATTTAGTTAACTGGGTAAACTTTGGCAAGTTTACAAAACTTTCCGTGCCTGTTTATTTAGGAAAAAATATTAATTATACATTTCATAAACTTTATAAGAAAAATTTTAGCTAAAACATTAGCCCTCGCTTGTCTGACACTGGTTTTTTTGCTTTAACTTCCAGATGATTATTCTTTATTTGTGCTCATTTTGTTGAATGATTTTTTCCTTTAGCAATCAAATTTAAAATATCCAACACTCTCTCATTTAGTTATATAATTATTCCTTTTTTAAAATTCTGTTTTATTATTTGCATTTTCTCTGTTGCTTTTTAATTCATCTTAGTCCTTTTCTTTTCTGTTGTTAGAGCTTTTCTCCAAATGTTTGGTAATTCTTATTTGTTTACATGTGACTAAGGACTAGAGTGATGAGTGTGGGTTGCTGCTATATCCTTAGCAATTTGCTGGTTAGTTTTCACAATTAGCTTCTCTTGAATAGAAGAGCTGACTCTGGGCCCTGGGTCAATGGAAAGTGTGTGTCAAGATGTGTTGGCTCCTAGATGCAGTGATGAAAAGGTAGCCTTCAAGCTGGGGATCGGATTTTGGGAGGTAGAAGAATTAAGTATGTTTTCAAAGCCTTCCATTTTAAACTAAAAATCTTTCAACTTTTAAAATATAATCAATAAAACCCTAGCAGTAGGTTTTAAAAAGACTGCTTTCTATTCATCTTACATTATTGGGTTATTTCTGTATTTAGAGATATCTACCTATAAATTAAGATTCATCTACATTTTTAGATATATACTTTTTTAACCCTTTGTAGGAACTATGGTAAGATTATATTATACAATGTGTTTTCTTTTCCAATCAAAAATAAAACATTTTGTTATAGTTCTCATTCTGTTCTGGTGTCAAGCCCACTACATTTCTCAAGTGCATGTTTTTTCCTTCCAATGTTAGAATTAATTTATTCTTCACCCAAATCTTTTTAACAGTTTCTGTCATTTTTTTACACCTATACAAGAGGATATGTCAGAATCCATTTGCAAATTTCAATTTCATTTTGAGAAGTTCTGAGAAAAGGAAAATATGTATGGTCTGGAATACCAATATAAAACCCACTATTTCCTGAAATTTGGATAGGTTTTAATGAAATTTTAGTGGAGGATCTAAAAATACAATAAAAGATGAAATGACATTTTCCATATTTCTTAAAAATTTCCTAGGCATATGGAACCTTCATCATTTCCTTAATATACCTCTAAAAAAGCAACACAATTTCTAAATAGTGCTGACTGAAACATTCACCACAGATAACAAAGTTGATTATATAACAAACATTACTTTCTCTGTGATAATAGATCTTCCTAAGAAAAGAATTTGTGAAAATATTCAATTTAATCATTTCATGTTGAAGTAAAAAGATCATGTACTCAATAGAATAATAATAATGATAATAATATTTTCTTATAAATTATTAAGTATATTGGTTATTAGTAAATCGATCCTTGGATAACTTAAAATGTTTTGCCATAGTAATATATTTATAATATATATGCATGACTACTTATAGAACATTATTCCAGTGCTCATAAAATGTAACCTTATTAAAGGCTACTTGCACAGATTATATCCAATTTTATCCCCTAATTTTCTTTTATCTTTCTGCCATTCTCTTTTGAAAATGAATGAGTCACATAAGGAATATAAGTGTGTGGAAAACCTGCTTTTTGTTGAGGTAAAGTCTACTTGAATTTTAATTGAAAGGGATATATGTGTGTGTGTGTGTGTGTGTGTGTGTGTGTATCTATCTATCACCTATCTATCATCTATCTATCTATCTATCTATCTATCTATCTATCTATCTATCTATCAGTGGAGATGTTTGTAATATATTTATGTCAGGGCAGCAGAAAAACAGTTAAAATAAACCATCACTCTGCCGGAGCCAGCCGGGCAGAGTCGAACGGTCCTGAGTGGGGGAGCGAGGGTTAGGAAAAAAAGACAGAGAAGAGAGAAAGATCTCGGGAGGGCATACAGTCAAAGCTGCAGCCTCGAGTTTATTTAGCACCATATACTTATACAGTTTGAGTACGTGACAAACTGCTCGTAACAAACTGCTCAAAACAAAACCACAAGTATCCAGAAACAATAGCTGCAATTAACATTAATTAACATAAGGCCGAGAGAAAAACTCCTCCCTTGGAATTTCAGGAACTGATATTTCCTTAAAAGGTCTCCCAACATCTCCGGCTCCCAACACATCACAAACATTGTCATGAGTCCTCATACTGACTTAAAGTTTGAATCTCCTATTTGAGTGTAAGTTCCACAATATCAGACTCTGGAATGCAGAAATAGGGATTGGCATATAGGGAGCTCTCAAAAAATAGTTGCTGAATGATTGACTAAATCAATGAATGAGTGAAATAGCTGAGTCATGTGAATTGGATTAAAGTTATCTTCTATTTATGTCAAATTTGAAGTTTATAGATTTATTGAAGTTCACATGTATGGACATATACTATAGAGATTACTTGGCTATTCCAGAAGTAATTTTTAATTATATTTCTCCAATAGCATTTTCAGTGTGTCCTATTGGAATGTGAGCAATGCAAGATGATAAAAAACAAAAAACAAAAACAAAAAAAACCCCAGGCCCTATTGTTATATAAATTTTGGAAATGGTACATACCACCTTTCCTTCTTAGAGATTTAAAATGCTCTTTACTGTATTAATATCTTTAAAAAGTCTTATAGTAAAGAAAAATTTAAAGTTTTATTATTTGACCACAGATTCCTTTTAAGAAAAAAATTTAACATCCTATGTTACTGGTTTACTATAAAACTGTAATTAGTGTTTTGGTTAATGCTGCATAGATAATTTTTGTTCCATTTGAGATGTTTACCATGACATAATTTATTATAATTTTTTAGCATAGATTGATTACACAGGAATGTCTTTCCAGGTATAAGTGTCTAGTAATTTAGGAATCTAATTTGATCATAGTTTCATATTTGAATTTGAGGTTTGTATACTATTTGTCAACAGTATATAATTATGCAACATTTTCCTGAATAATGAACCTATGTTTAAATAGCATTTGAGTCAAGAAATAAAGGAAATTAAAAGTTTAGTCTCGTTTGGAAATATATGACTTTCTAGATATTCTTCAGAAAAAAAATTCACTGAACTTTTCTTATATTTATGGTACTGCTTACATTAGGTCATCTTTTTTTTGAGAGCAGATTTTTCTAGGAATATCAATTAAGACCAATGATTTTGTTTCTGCACCAGTAGTATTGTTATAAAAAGTATCTATATTCATTATTAAACAATCAAATAGCTCAGGAGATGTTATAAACTATCTGGAAATTTTGAACAAACTTCAAATTATATATCTATGTATATAAATCAAAATAGATACTAGTATGCTACTTTACGTAAATGATGTTTAATTCTACATATTATTTTATAACCTATCTACCTTAGCAACTTCCACTTATTTTTTTTCTCTCCCTTGGCACCTCAATGTAACCACAGTGGCTTTCTAATGTTACCTTGAATGTCTATATTATCTTTTGAGAACTTATCTGCCTGAGAAGTTTTCCCCTCTATTCTCCAAGTTAACACATATGACACTTTCACATCTCAATTAAATTGTCATTTTCTCAGAGAAATCTTCCTATCTTCCCTTTCTAGACAAATCCCCAATACTATATGGTCTTATAGCATAAGAGAGAACATGTATCTCTCTTTTATAGTAGCTGTACCAGATGTACTATTAAATTTTTCTCAGATAAATTGATCATTGTATTTTCTCCCAGAAGAGTAAGCTTTCCAAAGGGCATGGCTCAAAACCTTTTCTTGCCATTTGTGAAATATTTGTTATTATTCATCCCTATTCCCATGTTTTTATGTTGCCTTTATTGCAGGGCCTAGAAGCCTGAAAATTACATTTTCTGAACTCTCTTGCCATTGGGTTTTGCACAGGCTTTGCCAATAGGTGTTCTTTAGACAGAGATAAGAGGCTTGGTAGGAGGGGGAAGCCATTCCGCTATTGGCTGTAGCATTAGTAACTATAGGTGATCATGGGTCCCAGGCAGCAGCATTTGTGGTTTCAGTAATGGAATCATGGAAGCTACTGCTTATTAGACACCTCTAGAAGTATCAACAGTGAATTTGAGTTCATGGGATTCAACTTGGGTAATGGCAGCTCCTAATTTCTGGGTAACATCATCTTCTCTCTGGGGCTTCTTCAGCCATTTCATCACCTTTATGGCAAATTTCTTCCACTGGATTGGTTTCTGATTTCCTAACGGGATCCTGACCAATAAACCTAGTTGATGCTGTGTGTTTTCAACAAATAAATGCACCCGCTTTTCCAGTCAGTAATATGCTATAAATATATTTTATGTAAATAAATACAGATCTACATCAACATTGATTTTACAAATCTATTTAAATTACTCTCTTTTGGCTAAGCTATAAAATAGAAATAAAATCATTAAAATCTCTTCTTAGTGGGGTTACATTTAATTTGTAATGTTCTGTTATTCTGTCAGTCTTCAGCCTCAGATGATGCAGAGATGTAATTAGGACTTGAAATTACATGAATTTTTAGAGCATATATGTAGTTGTATTTAAGTTCAATTTTCACTAATAATTTAGATGGAGGAAAACTAGTTAATGATATCGATGAAAGAGTGTCTTTCAAAATTATTTTCACATATTCTATGAGATGAACACTTTAGTAGGAAATAAACTGGTTATGAATAATAGCTGTATTTGCTATTCTATTTGACTGAAATTTTCTTGAATTGTGATAATATTAGGAAAAAAATTCCAGAGTTCAATATAGTCCTAAAGCATTCCTAAAGCCTCAAGACAGTAGCAGAAAAGTTTCAGGCTTGAAAAACAATCACCACATAATTGACCACATTCTGATTCACCTAACTTATAATGATTTTGGAAGCAGAATAATATATCCTTTGAAAGGAGAAAATAATAAATTAAAAGTGTCATTCTCCCTTAAATCTGAAGTAGTTCTAATTAATGGGAAACTGAAACAATCTTTTTGTACTAACAAATCATTCATTGTATTATAAAAATGTCTCAGCCTGTACAGGAGAGAAAACAAAAATGACAGGCATTTGAACTAAATAAGAACTGATTAATTTTCAATTGATTAATCAGAATGAAGTGTCCCAGGAAGATTAATTTGAACTTTTTTTTCTGTTCTCTAGAAAAAAATGACAGCTTTTTCTGTTATGTTAATATACAATATAAAGAATTAAGAAGTCTCAACCATGTTCTTTGATGAATCACTTTGATAGATACTACTCATGCCTGACTTTTAATCAACCTCTCTACTTCTCAATTTTCCTTATATGTTCTCTGGGGACAATAATATTGTTCTATTTACTTCATAAGACTTTTTGTAAGATAAGAGAAATTATGAGTACACCGGTTAGTACAATGCCTGGTAAATTATTAATGCTCAATAAAATAGCTACTACAAAAAGCAAAAAGAAAAAAAAAAAGGACTCTTGTCATATATTTTTTATGATGGAGTCTGTTTTTATATTTTTTAAATTTTAAACCTTTATATTTGAACAGAAGCCCATGTAACTTGTTTTAAATAATTGTGAAAAATTGAAACATGGCTTTGGAAGGCAATGAACTTATTTTTAAAGTAAACTTTCTGAATTTTTAGAAAGTCTTTTCCCACTACTCTGGGTTTTCTAATAATTTCTAAGAATTGCAAAAGACTAGATTAGCTTATAGTTTGTGAGATATATGTTCAATTTTAATATCTCTAATCTGTTGAGAAGTTCACAATAAGCTTTTATTAAAAAAATTCTTCAGGCAATGTCTAAACCTAAACACACTGAGGATCTTAGTTTATGTATTATCTTTCTATCTGTTCATGACTTAAGAAATAGGTGTTTACTTTGTAGTTGTAAAATCTTATTATGAATTCTTTTTAATGTTGAAATTTTTGAAAAGGCAAGAATAAGAGTACCTCACCTCCTTTTCACCAAGATTCTGTGCTATAGCAGGGGTCTCCAACCCCTGGGCTGTGGAACAGTACCAGACCATGGCCTGTTAGGAAGCTTGGCTGTACAGTAGGAGGTGAGTGGTCAGTGAGCAAGCAAAGCTTCTTCTGTATTTGCAGCTGCTCTCCAGTGCCAGCATCACCACCTCAGCTCTACTCAGGTCATCATGCATTTAATTAGATTCTCATAGGAGCACCAGTCTCTGGTGCCAAAAAGGTTGGAGACCGCTGATGCTGATATAAAGACCACAATGAAAAAGGTTAAAATATAGCAACTGAAAAGCTATACTTCTAATGAGTAGTCCAGAAAGAGGGGGAAAAAAGAGTAAGGAGAAAAAATAATACAACAAAATTTAGGTTAAAATTTCCCTAAAGTTATCCTAATTAGATTATGGTTTTTCTCAAATTTTCCTAATTGCTGAGCAGAAACAACACACACACACACAGAGTCGCACTTTGCCATAAAAAATATTTTTTCTGGAAATATAGCTTCATAGGAAGTTGCAAAGATAGTACAGATATATCCTTTGTACCAATCACTTATTTTTCCCCAATGAATACATCTTATGTAACTATGGTATAATATCAAAACCAGGAAACTGACATTGGTACAATGTCATTTTACCAATGTAATGTTATTTTCATCATTTTATCACATAGGTAAGACTCCTGTAACCATCCCTACCATCTAGATACAGACCTGTTCCATGAACATAAAGATCTACCTTCTGTTAATCCTTTATAGTCATGCTGACCATTCCCACCCCCAATCCCTAAACCCTGGCAATCACTAATTTGAACTCCAAAGTGTAAATACAAAATTCATATTTGTCCAAAAAAGAACAAGCAACAACAACAAATGCTTCAAAATCAAGCTACTTACAGGGAAATGAGACTCTGACTGATAAAAGACTTCTCATTAGCGATCTGGAACTCATCTCTGAAAGTTAGAGGAGTTTTTTCTTGAAAAAAGTCAAACAGGAATATTTATTGGAAGAAAAATAAGTGAGAATATTGTTTATTTTTCTTCTGTAAATGTGTCAAATATATTCTCTTCTGAAGAATTTAGTGTTCAACTACATAATAAATGTGAGAATGTTACCAAACAAAGTGAGTGAGTTCAATGCCTATCACACACAGAAAAGCCAAAGTTGGAGCAACAGGATTTTGTAGAGAGAAAAAGACTTATTGGTCAAGCAGCCAAATTGGGAGACAGGAGGCAAAGCTCAAATCAATCTCTCCCAGGCAAAGACTTGGAGTAAATTTAAAGGAAGAAATTAGGAAGGAGTTATATATATATTTATTCTAACTCAAGGAGTCAGATTTGGGGAGTCTTGGAAGTAGGTCATCAACGGTGAAGAATGTGGAAAGTGCAAGAAAAAACCAGAGAAATCCCAACTTGGCAGTGTGGTTACTTAGTCCTACAAATTTGTTCTCTGCATCAGATCTTCCTTCCTTGCTTTTTAATGGGGTCCGTGTGGTAGCATCTCTACTACTTGAGTTCTGTGACTCTTGGTTCTGCTGTGCTCCTGAGGTCAGTTTAGGGTCATTTAGCTGCTAACTGCATCTGCTCAAGACTCTGGGACCAGTCTGATCTGTCTTGGTTTGGTGGTTTCCAGAGAACTGTGAGGAGGCCTGTTGTTATCTTTTGAAAGACACTTAAAACTAGGAAAAAAATAAAAAATCTATTAGGATCTGGTTTCAGTGTTAGGGCCTAGTTTAAAAAGGTAAAGTTTTTTTTTTTTTTTTTTTT
>CM053501.1:46663233-46813007 GCA_028627145.1 Eidolon dupreanum | reverse complement strand
TTTCTCTTTCTTTCTTTCTTTCTTTCTTTCTTTCTTTCTTTCTTTCTTTCTTTCTTTCTTTCTTTCTTTCTCTTTCTTTCTCTTTCTTTCTTTCTTTCTCTCTTTCTCTTTCTCTTTCTCTCTTTCTCTCTTTCTCTCTTTCTCTCTCTCTCTCTCTCTCTCTCTCTCTTTCTTTCTTTCTTTCTTTCTTTCTTTCTTTCTTTCTTTCTTTCGCTCTAGGAGACATTTATCAGGACAGACACAAACACACACACACACACACACACACTAATAGATGAGATTAATCGCTGTTGTGGGAAGAAATTTATTAAATGTGAGGTGGAAAAAAACCTTTATGTAATTAAGGAGATTAAAATCCAAATTTTGGGGAATCAGAACTTAGAAGTAGTTGTTTTTGATCAAAGAAAATTCCAAACTGTATTGTAGCCTAGCAGACTAGAAAGATTAAGAGAAGGATGATAGTTTGTGGAATCTCAAACATGCAAAAAAAGAAGGCTTAGAATTAGGAAATGGACAAAATTTGAGGGAAAAAATTACTAGTTTTCAGAGACATTTATATTAATAATTAAAGATTTGTATAATAATTTGCTTTCAATAGAAAATGTAATAAAACTCTTATGTAATTTGCGTACTTATTTTTTAACTCAAACTCTGTCTCATGTTAGCTACTCCCTGAAGGCAGTATTCCTAGTTGCTGTCAGGAGAAGGGTAGCTAATACCAGGGACAGCTGTGGGGAAGAGAGTTAATTTCAGGCAAACTGTGGTGTGTGGAACTATCTGGCTGTCTGAAGGACACTGAATGACTGCATTGGAAAAAGCATTGTGATAATAGAACCAGGCAGAGAGGGTGGCTCCTAAAAGTGAAAAAATGGATAGGGAAAAACAAGAGAGGAGGTTCGAAGTAGAGAATGATAGACAGAATGCACCATTTAATTTTTAGAGCTAGGAGAATATTGCTTCAGAGTTTTGTTATATTTTGTTTGCTAAGATATAAAGGAAGGGGTGGGCAAGAAGTTTACCAACAAAATTTAGGATTTCTGACTGAACATTCCACGTACATGGCTCCAGAAAGTCATGTCCTAAAAGAAAAATGAGAACTCAGACCACTAGGAAGATATATAGCCATTAATACATTTACATTCCTGTTTATACACTTTTCTTTGGTCATTTTGATTAGCTTGATTCAATACCCGAGAGCTTAGTAGAAATGACTATAGATATGGAGCTGAAATGTTGGGCCATAAAACTCAGGGTTAGGCTATGAATATAGCAATTGTTCCAAGCACAGACCATCCTGTAATTCTTCATTTGGGTGTGCACTGGTGCTGAGGTTGGGCATCATTTATTCTTTTGCAGTACTTTTTTCTTTTTTAGCATTATTTTAAATTATTAATTTTAAGAATACAGTACTTGGTTAGACATTTATATAGTTAATGAAACAATTCCCCTGTTATTATCACCCCTCTGGCTCTCCACCTAGCCATTACATTAATGCTGACTGCATTCCCTATGCCGTGCTCCCCATTCCCGGGACCATCTATCAACTACTAATTTGTACTCCTTTAACCCTTCATCCCCTTCTTCCAGCCCCCAACCCCCTGTAGTATTTTTTTTTATGATATCATTCTTTAACTGCATGAGCCTATGGGTTGCGAAAATGTAAGAGCAGTTATTTGCAATAAGACTGCTTTTGCCTAACCATATCTTATATAGAGAAAAGTAAAATTACTTTTACTTTTATTAGTGTAGATATAGATATCCAATCTGTGTATGAATGTATTTAATGTGCATGCATATGCTTAATTTAATGCTATGTGGTAGTTAATACTGATTCTAACAGTAGATGTTTTGAACATTTTTTCCAACATGAGCTAATATAATCATATTGTAAGTATGGGCAGCAGCCTCATTAGAAAAGTGCTGACATACCCTTTATTGTATTGCTGCTGATTAGTGGGTAGAACAAGCTCACTACATTCCATAGTATAGGAGGTTTGTCCTTCTTAAGGGTATTATTCCACTCCATGGAAACTTGACATTCTTTTAACAGGAGTTCAGCTGCTAATAAATCCTCTTGATCAGACTTTGTAATATTTCTTACCTAGGCTTCAAAATTAAAGAAATACAGAGGCTTTGATCCTGTTTTCAAGAATGCTTTTCACATTGGAAAATTGCTCTTAATTTTACATCCATTTTTGGAAATGCATACATCAGTTCCTCTATTCCATAGACAAACTAATTTTTAGGCGATATTCTGTTCTGCTCTGCTCTAGGTGAAGACATAAAGATGAAATATGTGATATTTTTCTTTAATTAGCCATATCAGAGAAAACACACTTGTAAGCAGATAGCTCTAAGTGTTAAATATACAATGATAGAAAGCTAGGTACTAGTTGTAGAACTAGGAAAGAGCAGAGAGTAACTGTTATGTGGTGCATTCGGAGGAAAGGAATGGAAGACTGTTTAGAGGAGACACCATGTGAACAGTTTCTAAGAATAACTAGGAGTTTGCCAAATAGACAAGGAAGGAGAAACATTTCTACTAGTGCATATTGCCTCTGAATTCCATTCCGACAGAGGCACCACAAATGTGTGCAGCTCAGAGTAATTCAGTAGGATTGGATTAGGAATATTGAGAGAGAAAAAAAATGTTGGGAGCTGAGGCTGGAGATGCATGAAGTTATCAGCTTATAAAGGGTGTCTTCTGTTTTGCTAAGGAAGTTGGACTTCATCCTATAATTAATGGGAAACCACTAATTGGTTTGAAGTGGGGTGATGGTGTCTTTATATTTACATTGTGGTGAAATCACTTTCATGGCAGATCTGGGGGTGAATGAGGGAGAGAAAGCTTGGAGTCAGGAAACAATAGTCCATGAACGTGATGATAAGGTTATATATTTAGATAGTAGCAGTGGGGAAGAAAATAATTTAAAATCGAAAGTTATTTCTGAGGTAAAAATATACAGGAAACTATGGGCATGGATAAAACTGCCAAGGTCAAATGTACAGTGTATTGTGAAAAGAAAAAAGCGTAACAAGCAGAATTGCAAAGAAGACTCACATTTATAGCATGGATAAAAAACAAACAAACAAACAAACAAACAAACAAAAAACCATCACACTATAAGTGACTGAGAATGCACAACAGTGAGAGAAGTAGGATAGATCTATGCTCCATTCTACATTTGCCTGTCACGTTTTCCTTTTTAACAGGTCTAACTTATTTGATCTGAAGTCATGTCTAATTAATCTTGTTTCAGCACATACCCGTCTGTCATATTTGGGCAATCTATTTTCTGTCACCTGTATATTAACCTAAATTATTCTTACTGAGTTTTTTCTTTATACTCTTTTATTTTTTATTTTGACACATTGAGGCATATTATTATTTAGTAAAGGATATGGGAGACTCTGACAAGATATTAACTCTCTTAACAAAATATTTTATCTTTGAATTTTGACTAACATGAATCATAGTTTCATACATACTAATGGTTTTGACTTAGAACTGCTTTCTGTAACTGAATATTAAATGTCAATTTTTTATAATTAGCAAATATTAAGAAGTCTGACAAAACTAAGTATTAACTTCAGTCAACCCTGTGGTGAGGCGTAGATCAAAGGGGAACTCTTAAACAGTGTTGATGAGAGTGCGATTCCTGTTGAAGTTTTAATTCTTTTTTAGTTACAAAGATATGTGGAGAGAAAATGAAGTAAAACATTAAAGGATAACATTTAAAGAGAAAACTTTAAAAACATGAATTAATATATATTTGGTCATATTTCTATGTTTTATAGTCATTAGAAAAACAATGGTTGCATGGAGAGCTTATTCACTCAGGTCAAATCAATAATGAATGGTTCAAAGACAAATTTCCTAATTTTTATGTTTCTTATCTTTTGTCCTGGAACTAACAAGGCAATTATAATCTTCAATAATCCAGTTTGCAGCAATGAAAAATTGTTTTATTCAGCTGAGAGGGTTGTCAGAAGAAGCTTAATTTTCCTTCATATATTGGAAATTTTCTTACTTTGGGGTTGGTTCCCTAACTCTATTTGTTGTTCCTTTGTCAGTGTGCTTACAGGAAGAAAGTTCTAGTGAGTTACTACACACTTCTGATGTGTAGAGGAATACCACCCATGGGACATTTGGATATTAACCACTTATAAGTACTCATTGCTCAAAATAACAGGGAGCACTTTGAAGCTATACTGATACAAGAACTGGTTTCTTTAACAGTAGCCCCTTGCCCATCATTGCATTGTAGACTATAAAGTCCTTTCCAGCACTAACGTATTTTATTTATAGATGGTTTTACTCTTTATTTGGCAGGAAATACTTCATAAAGTTGAAGACTCTTGTTCCCACTCCATATTCAAGATATTCTTTTCTCAATTATTTTTTCCTTTGTTTCTAGTTTATGAACTAATTTTACACCTTCACTTTACTGGAATGAGATTCCCATGTCTAGGCATGATGGATCACAATGTGTAGTGTTATAGATTTACTTCACAGATAAACTCTTCTCTCTTAAAGTGTCTCTCAAGATAAATTTTGCACACCCATAAGGGTAAAATTAGATTTAAAAAACATAGATGTTCATAGTTTACATAAATATATTAGTAATATTTGTGGAATTCTTATAGATATGATCATTTTCTGTAGATAAAATCATATATATATATAGTTAAGAAAACATTTCAAAATAATTTATATTCTTTCAGCCAAAATAAATATTAGATATTAAAATTATTTTAGTAGGAAGAATTTTTCAAATATTGTACATTATTCATTGTAAGACAGATACTTTTCATTTTTGCATCCCTGCTATACTAGAAGGCAGCTTGTAATAGATAACATCTTACAATAAGTTTAAATCAGATATAAGTCATGAATTCTCAGATTATCAGAAAGTGAGAGAAAGAGAATATTATCCATTTTCTGGGAAGCCATGTTTTTAGTGTGGGGATGACCTTGGTGAACTTCTGGGACCGTGGCTCATTTTCTGGTTACCTGGTACAGTAATCAGTATCAATGACACATCTTGCTTTTTAAGAACAAACCTTACAATCAGTTTTAAAAAACCTATTCCACCTATCTGTGCCTTTTAGTTATAAAAGGAAGGTATCTTTAATTCTCTTAGTAAGATGGGCCATAGATGGCATGCTGTGATAATATATATTTTAAATTTCATTAATCAGGCAAACATCTTTTGCCTATTTCTGGATATAAGTAATTGGTGGTCCCTTATGTCTTGCTCTGCAATTAATCATAAACTCAAAGCCTCTCGTTCACATCTCAGTCTTAGTATCCACTCTCACATAGTATATGTACTAAACATCTCTTATCCATCCCAAAATATGGCTTATGCGAGTGCTAGATGCTAATGCGGTGGTTCAGGGTAAATGGTATGTAGTTCCTGATGTCTGTCTTTGGAATATGGAGGGTTTTCAGCTGTCCTCAACCATACCCATCTGACATTTGAGAAAAACAAGGCACAGGATGATTAATTAACTTGTACATGACCATACAACTAGTGAGTCACAAAGCCAGAATTTGATTCCAAATACCCTGTTGAGAGCCATGCTCTTAAGCATGAATCTCTATTTAATTCTCTTATATTTAACCAAGATAACATGTGTAGTATGTAATTGAATAAGTAATTTTCCATTTATTAGTTTTTTATTAAACCTCAATTTTCTTCTTAAGGATACTTTTACTTATTTTCTACACTTGTTAATTGCTAGTATTCATTAAAATATGAAGAATTTTTAATTTGATAATGAAATAGCATACCTCACATATATTTAAATATTAATGAAAACTGATTTGGGTATGTTGCACACATGGAGCATACACATTCAGTGTGCTCCAACACCTTTTATTTTTCACTCAAAAAATAACTCTTATTTCACTTAGCCCAGGATACTTCCCTGAGAGTTGAGTTCAGTCAGCTAATAGCTTGGGCATAGAAACTGATAAATCAGAATTGCAATTACTGGAGACAGGTAAAACCATGCAGAGAAAAGAATGTATAAAGTTGCCATCTCCTGAGAAATCAGTGGCAATTTCCCTTGGAAAAGTCAAGCTCCATTAGCTTGAGGAAAAGGATTAGAGAAGTTTCTTTGATTAGAAAGTTCACATACACAAAGCAAGGAAAATCATTTTCCCTCAGCCTGATGATGTTCAGAAGGGTAAAGAATCAGGTTGTTAATCCAGCTCCTCTAAAGTGTTGATCTAGAGTCAAGGCTGTCACCGTTCGATGGGTATTATCTACAAGCTCTTCAGAATGTGTGCCAGTCCTCTGTGCAGAGAAGAGACATGCATAAATTCTAATAGAGAGGGTGGATGGTAGATTGGTTCTTAAGGCAGTCAGTAGCTAACAAATTACCATCCCTGGATGAAAAATGAGGTCATGAAGCTTTAAATGTGGCAAGAAAGAAGAAGGTGCTGTCCGCACAGGAAGGATACTTAGTGTGAATCCATCTGTGGTAATAGATTAATTGCCTTCATTAGCAAAGATGTATATCTTACACCAACCATCAATAAACATTTCAGATCTACTCAGGAGTGATTGCTTTGTTGATACAAAGGATAAAACTTATTCCCAAACAAAAGTTGAAGTCAATATATTTCTAAAATTTTACATAATCTGAAACATGGTTTTATAATAAAGAATATTATATGTCAAGTAAAAAAAATAAGGATGAGAAAAGAATGGTTTTAATAAATTTCATTACCTCTAATGAATCATTTTTATAAAGCTCTACAATAGTCTGAGAGTATCTCTGGATGGTGGAAACTTTCTTTACTGGGCTTATTTTTGCTTTGGCCTTTAAAATAATTAGACTATTTTTTTAACCATTTAATTTAGTTAATTCTACCTTAGCTTATAGTTTTTCCCTTCCTTGGTTCAAAGAGATGACTCTCATGCTTCATTCTTCTATGAGCAAAACAATTGTTATGTATGATGCACAGCTAGAAAAATTCACAAATTTTCATTTTTTTCTTAAATGATGACAAGAGTAGGTGGAGGAGATTAAGAAATTAATAAGGCAACAATGTGCACATAGGTCATAGACTACATCAGGTAGCTTATAGTTTTAAACATAGTGGAGAATGAGACAATCATTGACTATAACAACACTGAATCTAAAGCAGTCAGAGGGAGAAGGCTACAGGACCCCAGGATAGCTATAATTGGATATTGGTTTTAGGTTGCTTAATAGATAAAGGAAAAGAAGAAGAGCATAAGTTCTACTTTATATCAAAACAAGGGACCCAGATTTTTTTTGCGTGTAAGAAATGATTTTCAGGAATTAAATATAACATGGGAATTTGTATGCAACAGGTCCCTATATAAGGGGTGTTAGTATTTAATAGCTTCTATGGGGATCAGACAAAAGGAATTTCGGTATATAAGATGAAGAATGCAAATATGCTTTCTGTTCAAGTGAGCCAGATTGATTTGACTATTTTCTGTGCCTATGCTAATTGCAAACATCTCGCATCTCATAGACTTTTATTATAACCTAACTCAGAGAAACTCTGTAGTCAGGAGAGAGAAGCTGTCTCTTCAGTAGTTTGAGTCTTACCTACAAGAGAATAAGAAAATAGAGGCATGAAGTAACATCTTAAATCATGGCATACAGAAATCTCTGTGGTTCATTCATTTATTCATTAATTTAAAAATATTTATTGGGCACTTACTATATTGCAGTTAAAACACAGTGGAGATAAATCAATGAACAAAAGCAATAAAATATGCCAAACATGCCTTCTCTAATAGAATTTACATTCTAGTTGGAGAAGAAAAAAGATTTAAAAAACAATACAAAATATTAGTAATAACTGGTGAAAAAAAAAGAACAGTGTTCAGGAAACTGAGAATATAGTAGAAGGAGACAGCAATTCATATGGGCTGGTTCTCTGAGTCTCCCTACAAAAGGCAATGCTTGAATAATGACTTGATAGAGGTGAGGAATTGTGCCACAAGGATATATGAGGGAAGACCATTCCAAACAGAAGGAACAGCCAATGCAAAGACAGGGAAGTGGGAGTATACTAGTCATGGCCAATTAACAGGAAGCAGGGTTAACTGTGAGACAACACAGAAATATAATCTGGATCTTATACTTTTCTGTTACTTACTTTTGTGCTATCTTACTTCTGAATAGATTCACGCATGAACATATATTCATACATAACACACATTGTTGGCTTTTAATTAATTTGCAGTTAAACATCCTATTATGTACAATGATATTAAGGGAGGCCTTACTCATTATGCCCATGTTAAAAAAAAAAAAAAGGTAAAACGAAATGAGGATAATTTGGAATAAATGTCAGTGAATTTACAGGACCTATTTTTTTTTTTTTTTTTAGGCGAGGCAAACCTTGGTTGACCTCACAGATTATAAGGACCTTGTCAGTTTACAGTCTCTTATTTTTTTATTTTAATTTTTATCCCTATAGCACCCGGTCTTCTTAGGTGGTCTCCCATCCAAGGACTAATCAGGTCTGACCCTGCTTAGTTTCTCAGATCATATGGGATCAGTCTTGTTCAGGGTAGTATATCTATAGACTACAGGGTCAATTTTTATGATACTTCTTTTCCTTTAAGCTATGATTCTAATGATTTTTCAAAAACCATTGCTTTAATAATTTGATTTAAAAATGTTTTAGACTTTTATCTTACCATTTCTTCTGTATTGTTTTGAAAATCACAAATATATTTCTCTGTAAGAAATGCTGAAAAGATCCTCTTTATTCTGAAACACTTTATGATCCTACCCTACTTCCTGTCTTAGAGTACCTGCAATTACTATATCTACCTGTATTTTGTGTTAAGACACTGAAGTCCTCCTTTACATGCATGTTTTCTGGAGCCAGAAGACATTAAATAATTATTAATAGCTTGAATTTATCAGATAACACAGCATTTTAGAGCACTTTACAGTACTTTAAATCATTTTCATGTAATTAAAATATTTAATTCTTAATATTATTACACCTGTTTTGCAGATCAAGAAAGTAAAGCTTTTAGAAATTAGTGACATGAACTTAATCATATTAGCTAGTAAATAGGCAAGCCCAACCTACTTTTTAGATATTCTGACTTCAAGTGAACTTTTTTGTTTTAGAAAATGTAAAAGGTTGTGGAGGAGGGAGTAATTCACAAGAATTCCCTCCTTGCCCAAATTTCAGCCAGGCTCCTTGGAGCTCTCTTCTCAATTAGGCCTTATCCTTGGCCTAAACCCACTTCAGCAAGAATCCTGTCAAGCCACTTTAGCACGAGTCCCCCCCCACCACTTGCCATGTTTAATATCTAACCAAGTTCCTTTTGGTAATTTCCATTTGTTGACTCTCTTACTCTGCATGGGGCTATGAATCTCTAGTCACTCCTGTGTTCAGAGCAGAGTTCAATCTCTCTCCCCCATTGCTATATTCTTAAATAATGTCTTCCTTACATGTTTAACTGCATATAGTAGAATTTTCTTTTGCCACACTCCAGGCAAATGTTACTACACAGAGAGCACAGGCCATAATCTGTTTCAGGCATTTGTCTAAAAGAAACAGAATACTTGTTATGCAGTATGGTAGGGACCAGAAGGGAGATAGTGCATGGTTACAGGTCCCAGAACCAAACTTTTATGTATCACAATTTTCTGTGCAGCCTACATTAGGCTCAGGAAAGAGCTACTTTTTGTTGATACTCATAATAGTTTTTGTTTTACCTGATACTACTTTTTATTAAAAACTGTTTTAGAAGTCATTCTATTTAATGAAAAAATTTAGCTTTTGGAAGAAAGTTTATTTTGCTGTCCAAACTAACTCATTTTCCCATTTCTGAGCATCATTAGTTCAACAAAACATTGAATTGAAATTGACACATATTAGGAAATTAAGTAAATCAAAATTCATTTACATGAGAGTAAATGAGTAGTCATGCATCCATGTATCTTATTGGAAAGATTTTTTTGAAAGGTAGACTTTTTTGGAATTGTTCTTTCATGTAAACTTAGACATGGTAGTTAACTTCAATCTGGCTGCTTTTTTCACCTGTAAAATATAGATAATATTCTATATCTCATCTTCATATGATTTGAAATATGACAGTGATTTATGATAAGAAATATGTATTTGCTGTTTGTCCTGTTTCTGTCACATTGCTCCTAAAACCCTTGTAGTTTCCTAAATGATAAGAGTAATGGGAATATTATAATATTTTGTCTTTTGTCCTCAATCCCTGAAATAGGTCCAGAGTGACAAAGGTGAAAAAATGTTTCATTTTTCATAATAAGTTCTTTCAACCACAGCAACATTTATATAAATGAGGTAATTTTTGGAAACCTTATAGATAACCACAGGGTAAGGGCTGGTTGCTGTCAGAACCAACCTGTGATTAGCCCTTTACCCCCTGACCTCCAGGAAGGGAAGAAAGGATGTAGGCCAAATCAATCACCATGGCTAATGACTTAATCAGTCATACCTATGTAGTGAAGCCTCCGCAAACCTCCAGAAAGGAGGTTTGGTCAACTATGAGAGGACATGGAAGCTCCAAGCCCCTTCTCACATACCTTGCCCTACGCATCTATTCTATGTAGCTGTTCCTACTGTATCCTTTTATAATAAACCAGAAATCTAGTTAGTAAACTATTTTCCTGAGTTCTGTGAGCTGCTCTAGCAAATTATCAAAACTGAGGAGGGAGTCATGGTCAGTCAGAAGTACAGTTGACAACCTGGACTTGTAGCTGGCATCTGAAGTGGGGGAAGGAGGCAGTCTTGTAGAACTAAGCCCTTAATCTGTGGCACCTGTACCAACTCCAGGTAGATAGTACCAGAATTGAAGTAAATTGTCGGACACCCAGCTGGTGCTGGAGATTGGGTCAACGTAGGACAAACTCCACACTTTTGGTAATCAGAAGTGAACTATTGAGAGCAGAGTTGAAAGGAGACAGGAGAGTTTTCCTTTTCATGATTAAATAAGGTGACATTTCAACTGCCTAGTATAATTTTTGGCCCATGATGAGAATTCAGTAAAAAATAGAGACACGCCTTTTATTCCCTTTTCCTATTAATAGCCAATTCAAGTACAAAATGTAGCTGATTAAATTAGCCAGAATCAAGCCCACAGTAACAATGTTTCATTTTGAAAACCAATATTTCAGAATAGGAAGAAATACTTTTTAATATACATGCTGTAATTTACCTAAGTTGCTGAATGTACCATCAATTAGTAGTGCTTTTTATTAAATTTCTTCCAACTGTATTTTTCATTTTAGTTTAGAATATATAATTTAGTATATATTAGAGAATACATATGGGATTTTTCCTTATGAGAGGTAGAACTTTTATAAAATTGTTCTCTAAACTTAAAATGTTACAAAAAACTTTTGAACTTGAGTCTCTGAAGAAATTGAACAAATTTGAACTTTTTTTCAGAAGTTTAAATACTATATTTTTCCAAAGAAAATGGCAATTCTTTCTTCCTTATCCTTTGCATTGTTAAAGGACATTTTAAAAAGCTGCTTTATATAAAAGATGCTTTGAAAACAAAATTAACTCTTTCAGGTAATTAGAGTGGTTTTCATCAATTATTGATCATATTTTGTTTTATTTGCTAAACAATACTCTAATGATGTGCAGAAGTTGGTGTATTTTCCAAAAGCCTTTCACAAACTAAGAAATAAAAACCATGGATTGATGGGGATAGCTTTATTCTTCCATATTAAAAATAAAATCATATTGACGATTTTGTTGACGAATATTTACAAGTCACAATTTATGATTCCAAAGTAGGTGATTTATAGCCTTTTTTGCCATGAAATCACAAATTTTACTGAGTTGTGACCATGGTTATAGCTGTGGAATAATAAAGCTATCTTTTTAGAGTATTGTATAGAAGAAAGAAGAAAATGCTGAAATTCATCAATAAGAATTTTAGAGAATAAATCAGGATAAAACATCCCACTATTATAGAGGCAATAATTGTTAAAAACTCGAAGGAAGTGAATGAGCTGAACCATACAGGTCTCTGGGAATGGAGCATTCTCAGCAGAAGGAAAAGCAAATGTAAAGTTCTTGAAGTATAAGCTCGCTTAGGTTGTTTGTGATTAAGAATTAGTAAGGAGCCAGTGTGGCTCCTTCAGAGTGGTTAAGGAGGTTGGGGTGAAGGGGGTGGTAGGAATTGAAAAGGATATACCCACCCTTGCTCTTTCTTTTTCTTTCCATCCTCCTCTACAGGCAGGTTTTGTGTTCTGACTACAAATATTTAAAGTAAGTCCTGCCTGTTAATTTTTATCACAGTACCCTGATTGTTGCTTATTATCATCAGTAATAATTTATTCACATGTTTTTTTCTCTCTTTAATAAGAATACAAATGCCACAAAGTTGAAGGCTGTGATGCCTTCTTTACCACAGTAATTTTATTCCTTGTACATAATTAGCACAGTGCCAGGTACACTGAAGTCACTTAAATATTTGTTGCTGAATGAATGACTTTTTTCTGAGGTGAGAACGGGGACATGTTGACTTGCTAAAAATTTATCAAGACGGACTTAGGATTTGTAAACTTTTCTATATGTATATTGTATTTTTAAAAAATCCCTCCAAAAGCAGCATAATGAGAAAAATATACAATTAAAATTAAATTTTACAAGCTCTGGGAAGTGATGATAAACAAAATGGAACAAACCAAAACAAATGGCCAGCTTGACCAGACCAGCATGTAGTGCTCCATAACTGGGTAGCCACATACCATCCTTCCTCCTTGTGATGATTCTGAAACACTCAAACTTCTCACTCTTCGTGGACCTTCTCTGTTGCCTCTGAGGAGGGAAAGTCTACTTCTGCTCCTGTGTCCCAGGGAAGCAGTGGGTAAGGAATCCTGCTTCCTGTCAGCCAAAGCTGAGAAACTATCATGTGGAAAGCTTTTCCCAAAAACGTTAGATTTAATTTTGATTGGGATATCTAGTACTGCTGTAGTTCTATTATGCTTTTCAACTAAATCATCTTTCGTCATCATTTTGGGAACTAATATTTAACTCACTGGAAACAATAAAATCAGAAGGCATAATTTCACTTCACTGAGTCTGCTTAAGTCCAACTATTGCATATAATAAATGTTTAAAATAAATAACTTAAAAATAAGGTATTTTTATTATTTTGTTGAACATTAAATTTTAGTGGGAATGAAAATGTGCCTTCCGGTATCAACTGAAGTTACATGTATATTTCAGATGTCAACTTATTCCCCCTTGCTTGTGTTAAACCCATAAACAGCAGGCTTTAGTAAAACAATAATGTACAGCATAAGTAAGGATTCATTTCCTTCAAAATAAATAAAACAATAATTACTTGAATAACTGTCAAGAAATTCCAAGAAGCAGACTAAAATTTGATTCATGTGTACACAAGTTATGTAAAACTTTTATTTCATACAATGGCAGTTACTTGATAAATATTCTTCTTACTCTAATCAACAATAATAATTTGAAAATTTATTTAAAGCTAAATATTAAACAAAATCCTTCTCTAAGTTGGATACTAAGTAGTTTAAACATATTTTAAGTAGAGGTTTGTTGGTCTGGAAACCATTGTCGAGATATTTGGAACTCTCATTAGGAAGTACAGAAAATCCAGTGCTTGTGACTCCTAGGAAATGTATGAAACATTCCCCTCCCCTCCACTCCATTCTCTAGTAGCTTGTCACCAAGTATCTTTACAGCTGGCTAACCTTAGTGGGATAGCAAGAGGTATGTAAATTCATGACCATCTTTCTTCACAATTCCATTAATTAAAAAAAATTTAAAAAGCTGGTTATCAGGGAGAGAACAGTACATTTTTCATATATATCAGCCCTTCTTATTGACTACTTACTTGAACCCAGTTATTGCTATATATACTTCATATGCTATGTGAGGAGATACAAAACTTGAATTAACATGTTTACTTCCATGTTTGAGAGCATAGGTTGTGTTCAAATGGCTGAGCTTTTATCTTGAAGAGCTTAAGTGCCTATTACCAGCCCTTGATTAATTTGTAAGACTGACTTGTCTTTTGTACAGAACTTCTCAATCATTAAAGGCTTAATTGACTTGTTGCTTGGTAAATGAACCAGATTTCTTAGTCACAACCTGAACCTAGAATGATAAAGTGTTCTTCCTGGCCAACTGCCACACTGTGGTATAACTAGAAGACATAAAGCCAGTTGTGATAACTGTAGATATAATTTTGAGATTTCACAAATGAATGTTCTAGATAAAGTCACATTTTCTGCATTTAAATATACAGTGGCGGTATTTTTTAATAATCATCATATCTGCTTTAGTACTGTGCTATAACAATTATTCAATGGCTTCTCTAAAATATCCTGATTCTAAAATGGGCATGCAAGGTAGATAGTATAAAGATGTGTGCCCACTAATTGCATATGTTCTTTCATTCACTTACTTTTTCTTTCATTTATTAATTCAACTAATATTTATTTAGTATCAACTTGTATTTAAGGTTAGGAACCAGGAATTGGAAATGCAGCCATTTCCATAAGCTCCTAGATATCCAAGAGCTTATTATTAGCTGGTAAGAAATGTCCATGCAAAGCGCAGTGCATAGGGCTATAAAAGCAGCCCATAAAATCAAATTTTATTTAATTTATAAGAAAATATTAATGTTATAGATTTATAACTTCAGTTAAAATTCAACCTTGTATATCTCTAATATAGTTCTTGTTAGTCTTACCATAAAAATGTTATCTTCTGAATTCCTTTTACCATAAGTCTGGTAGTCATCCTACAAAATAAAGCATGTTTTAATTACAATGCATCTGAAAAATCTTTATACTGCTAGAGCCCTGTGCTCTTTTGACTGCAGTCATAAAAAAATTCTTTTATTCGACTTTCCTCGGGCCTGTGCAGAATGATTTGTTTCTGAGAAAGTACAACATGGAGGGAGAAGATAGAAGGAGAGAAGGCCCTTTCTTGGCCTTCACTTCAGCTGATAGGGTGACTTGCTAAGAGAAAAGTACTGTAATAAATATACATCCATGCTAAACCACTGGGGCAGAATTAGACTTTTATTGATCTACTATCTCCACATTTTTATGTGAGAATGAGATGTTTATAACTTTTCTATTGATAGTATTTTATTGTCTGTTATTTTATATTTAGTTCATTAATTCAAATGAGAAATATGTACAGTATGATAACTGAATTTTCAGTGTTATAAAGACATATGGTTTTAGTGACTTCAATTTCGTAGTGAAAAAGTTTCAGGTGGTTTTAATCTGTGAAATCTCCCCTTCAATAGAAATTTTGGGTGGCAACTATATGTAAAACTGAAAAATTAGGGGATTCCCAACCTTACATTCTATTTGTACCAATTCCTTCAACCTCACTCGTGTAATTTCTGCAGGAGTACTAAATTCCACAATTTGTAAGAAACAATCAAAGCATTGTTATCAAAGTATTCCTTGTTGTCAAACCATTTATTACACCCTGATGATTGTAACAGGAGGCTGAAAGAAACAGGATACTGGAACCAAAACATTGATAAGATAGGCAGCACAATGAGTCTATAGCCAATTGCGTGAGAAAAACTGATGAGTATAGTCATGGCAGAGGGCAGAAGTTACATAGCTACTGTCCATCGAAAGAGATTATCTTGTCCCCCGTGCTCCATCCAAAGTATATTGCTCTTCAGCAGTTTCACTGCTTGGTTGCTACAGGAACCTAATGCCCATTTTTCCATAGAAACCCCATTCCAAATCCTGCCATCTTGGAGATAGTGTGGGAAGGTGTCACAGCTTTATGCCACTCCTGGAGCACTATAAACTTCATGCTCCTCATATGAATGAACCCAGCTATCAAAGCCACCATCCTCATCACCTAGAAATGTAGGTCTCCATCATCTCTTTTCCCAGTATCTCAGTCCTTCAATATCAAAGGCTTGTAAACAGCATAATTTTCTGGACAGTCCTAACTCTAAGTGGAACATCTCTTATTCAGACAAAGAATGTCACCTCCTTGTCTTCTTTACCAAAGGGATACCAGCACCTACAAATAAGAAAGGCCTTGACAAATACATGTCTCAGTAATCTTCCTCAATATGTCATCATTAAATGTATATATGTGTGTGTATTATGTATTTCCTATTATCATAGTCAAAGCATCTGAACAAGTTGGGATACTATACTTTTAGTTGTAGTACCACCTGACCTTCCTCCCTAGATCTCTTGGGTGAAAACACACAGGCCTTTTGGCTCACAGACTCTGTAGCTGCTATGCTATGAGCCAGATCTGTGCTACTAAGGGCAAATCAGGGCAAATGCCTGACTAATGTGCTTCTCTCAGGCTGGGCTGCCAAAGGACTCTGGCATGTTACTTGGTAACAAGAGTTATTTATCCTCTCATACCCAAGAAGTGCTATAATTCCTGAAAATCAACGTGAATTTTCTGGGCTTGGAGCCAGTTTGTTGCCCAGTTCTCATGAGAATGAGCATATAGGCAATTCACTAAGAAATTCTGATGAACCTCAGAGTTAGTGAACTTTATTTTCCAGTCTCAGTTTTTTATGTAACAGAACAGAAGCTTTCTCTAAGGCAAAGATGAAGATGTACATCACTGGATATCAAGGAAACCCTGTAAGAAAATAGCCTTTTTCCAGATAATTATTAAGTGTTCAAGGGCTAAGAATTTTGTCTTATTTTTGGTTGTGGCCAACCTTTGACTTTTATCCTTAGTTTTAGGAATTAGACCTCTGCTTAATATGTCATATGTGGGTCCTCATTTTGTTTTCTGCCTGATTTCCTGGGTCTCTAAAATATGGTTTTCTTCTGTTTATGGAATTTGATAATGTAATTCTCCATGGAAACTAGAGTACAATCTCTGACATGTATAGGTTTCTTGAACTGGCTGACAGATGTTTGTTTCGATAAAGATCTATACCATATTGGATTTGCTGCCCTACATGGAAAATTTATCTCAGTTCTTTGTCTTTTCTAGTCTAGCCTGTTGTATTATCAGTCAGGTGTCATTCTGATGACCTGGATGAAACATAAAACTGACATGTTAATGTTGGCAAGAACCTCAATTTGAAGACTCAGATTCTTTTACATAGGGGATAGGAAAAGAGAAGAGAGCTAGTATAGGGAGCTCTTTTTATGTACTAGGTTTATGCTAGGTAACTGTGTGTATGTATCATCCCTTGGACACTAAATTCTTTGGAAGCTGGAAACGTCTTTAAAAAAAAAAGTGTCTAGGAGACTGGTACGTCATTAATAGATGCTTTATAATAAATTTTCATTTTTTTCATATACAACTTATAGGAAAAATATTGTGACTACAGATAATAAAATTGGCATTCAGAAAAATTAGGCAATTTGCCCAATGACATTTTCAAAGATAGCCCAGAATTCAAATCCAGAGTCTAACTCTAAAATCTATGTTTTTTACTCTACTTATCTGTTACCATCTGTTTTCACTTTATATATAAAGAAACACTAACATTCAAAAAGGAGTTGAGACAACTAAAATATTAACAGGTATATAACAAGCAGATTTTTTTTTAATTCAGAAATTTTCTAGGATAAAGGGGATAACTAATTATATATTAAAGAAAAACCTTGAAAATAACTATTTGTTTCCAACAAATGATACAATAACATAATAATGTGAGCTCTTTAGAAGAGAATATCAGTCAGTGGCCTGTTAAGATCTGGGCTGCACAGCAAGGAGGCGAGCAGTGGGTGAGAGAGCAAAGCTTCATCCGTATTTGCAGCTGCTTCCCAGCCCTAGCATCACCACTTCGGCTTCACCTCAGATCATTAGGCATTTGATTCTCATGGGAGCACTGGTCCCTGGTAGCTCTCTGCTCTAGAAGACCAGGCAAAAGAACACATAATGAATTATATAGTTTTATTTTCTAACAAATGAAAAATTCAAGTTATTTTTGCTAGCATAAATTTCTCTCATGATGAGCATAAGAGAAAACAGGTGAGACTAAACTGTCCCTAAAACTAACAGGAACTATAGAACAAATAAAAATTATTAATTAATTCGTAGTAAGAAAAAGTTGAGTTAATTTTAGCTTATGATTCCACCGATAAGCTGATGGAATCATCTAAGAGACAGTAACAATGCTGAGGCATCATTTGACCACTGGATCTATATAGTTTGTTATATATATTCAGTGATACTTTTGAGTGGGGGTTCCTGATACAAGAATCTATAAATATACAATAACCACCAAAGGGGGATGTCTCTGAACTCTTGAATTTATGTGTTCAATTTTCTCAAGATAACATTTGCTGGTATTAGTGTAAATAAGTTCATCAAGTTTCCAAAGGAGAGTGAGATCCCAAAATGTTATGAACTTTTAAAATAATATCAGTTATAATTACTGCAAACACATAGAGTACTTACTAACTGCTAGATACATGCTAAATACTTCACAAGGAATGAATTCTTGGAAACTTAAAACCACCTGATGAAGTAAGTAGTATTATCTCCATGTTACAAAGCAGTAAATTTAGATAAAGTTTAAGTAATCTTCCCACAGTCACAGCTATTAGGTAATATAACTAGGATTTGAACTCAGGAACTCCTGCAAAGGAGTTTACAAACCTAACCACTATATCATCTTGAAAGAATTGAAACTTCATTAGGTCAAGAAATCTTTTATTTTCTAATTTATTCCAAATGCTGGAATGGTGTTTGATTCACTGTAGGCATTCAATAAATACTTGCAAAATTAATCCTTCCCTTTTCCCATCTTCAAATAGATACCAATACATCTATGATTATTTTTAAAAATTCAGTTTCATAACATATTGTTTTAATATGTTGTTGATTATAATAATTCTCATATAACTTCACTGGCCACTTTTTACTGAATGATCTGATATATTAAAAGAAATACAATATTTCTTTTCCCTAAACTTTTAGTTATATTCTTGAAAACTTGTACCTAAATTTTCACCTTAAGAAAATTTTCACTTGAAGAACATAAAGCTTATGAGAAAATTAAGTTAAAATACTTAGGGTCACAGCTGAATTATAAAACCCTGTATAAATTTTTTGTTTATTAAAATAAAAGCCAATACAATTAATTTCCACTTATAATCTTAAGATATTTGTCCTCCGCAATATTAATAAAATGCCTGAGAATCTGTTTTGCTTTGTTATAAGAGGCTTTTATCCCTTATGCCTGCCTAATCTTCATGAATTTAGTTTGTTTTACAACTTGATGTTTTTTGATATTGATCTCAGAAAACCCAACTGAGGATCTTGGGATTCAGAATGTCTTCATAGCTAAACAATAATAGTTGCTCAAATCAACCTGACCAAGAAATTATGTTGAAACTCTCTTCCCATATGCACAGTTACAGAGACTTAGTTTTATTTATGATAACTTAATTCCAGCACACAGAGCATGAGGATACACTAAAACACTTTAATTTGACTTTTTAAATAACTATTTTATCTATGTGTATATGAATATATGTATCCTCAATCATCTATCCATCCACCATCCATCCATCCATCCATCCATCCATCCATCCATCTATCTAATATTTCGCAAACTGAATACCCTCATTTAAGCAGTACCCAGATCAAGAAATAGAATAATACCAGCACCCTGGAACTCCCCTTCCCCTTGCTGCCTTCTTGTTTCTACCACTCCCACCCCCTTCAAGAGTAACTAGTATCAGATTTCTTACTCTGTAGATTAGTCTTACCTGTCTTGGTATTTTACATAAAATCATTTTTCTGACTTCTTTCAACATTATACTTATGAGATCCACATAAAATGTAGTGAGTAGCTATAAAGTGTTCATTCTCATTCATGCACACATGTCTTTTGATCAATGCATGTATATGTTAAGTATATACCTATGAGTAACAATGCTTCATCATAAGCATGCAGATGTTCAGTTTTAACATATATTGCCACATTTTTAAAGTGACTGTAACAATTTTCAATCCCAAGTGTAGTTTAAAATTTTTTCTGCTGCTCCAAATCCTCACCAGTACTTTGTATCTTTTTTATTTTACCAATTCTGAAGATTATTAACGATATCATACTGTGGTTTTAATATGTATTTCTCTGATGACTAACTTGCTCATTTTTTACATGTTGACAATTCGCATATATTTTTTAAATGTTTGCTTTATTCTTTTGTGAATTCTTATATCTTGAAAAATATATTTTGGATATGAATCTTTTCTCATATGTATGGCAAATACTTTCACTCTGTTGGTTGCCTTTTCATTATTTTAATGTCAACTTTTGATAAGCAAAATTCAATAGTTTTAATATATTACAATTTATTAATTTTATTTTCGTGGTTAATATTTTATTTGTGTCATTTAAGAAAACTACACCTAGCGCAAAGTCATTCTCCTTTATTTTTTCCAAAAGCTCTATTGTTTTGCCTGGCACAAATTTAGATCTTCAATTCATCTGTGATTGATTTTTACACCTGGTATAAGCATGAGTCAAAATACAATTTTGTTTTCTTTGCGGGTATCCAGTGACGCAGCACCATTTATTGAAAATACTTTCCTTTCCCTTCTGACACTCTGACTTTATTTTATCTTACCTTTTTTATTCCTGGAAGACACACTTTCCATATTATATGCATATTCTTTTCTTAGCACCATCTTTCATTTCTTTCATTACAAATATGTGCAGCTTAAAATCAATTTATCTCCGGTTGTAAGGAAAAGGTATATACACATAAATTGTGTGTGAATACTGGAATTTTTAAAATGGGTCTTCCTTGTCAGAGAAGACAGAACGCTATGTTAATAATTCCCATGATTATTAGACAGTTAGCTCAACAACTACCAGCACGGGTATGTCTGCAACAGGTAGCGTGAGGATGGTGAATAGGAAGTCAGCATCTGTTCCATCTTCCTTGCATGTCTTCCTGTTCTGTGGAGCCTGGAAGTGAAAAAACTAAATAGAACAACTTTTTTTCTAGTCCCCTTAGAGGTGGGATTCTGTATGTTAACTAGCTGTGCTCATACAAGATGGAAAAGACTGAAAATAACAGAGAACATCTTCCTGTAGTGTTAGCTACTTCTGTTTTCAAGTTCCATTATGGAGAAGCTCACACTGTCTACAGCAGTGCTCAGCATTCTGTCTCAATATGGGAGATTGAGAACTAGTTATGTCTGTTTTCTGATTCCTAGACCAAAGTTCTATTGGGTGTCCTTATAGGCATAAGTCCTGTTTTCCATCTTTCTGTTTGTGTCTCCACATGACCTTACCTGTAGTTCATTCTGGGAGCTTTGCCTGGAGATCTAGCCTAGAGCTTACGTTTTCAACATTTCTAATAATTGCACAAGCATCTGATTTCCTATAATACATCTCTTGGTGCCTAAATAACTAGAGCAGTTTATTCCCTGTGGTTGTACCCTATTGAATAAGGGAGGGACTACAGAATTTTACTGAAGGGTGAAGTACCCAAAGGAGGGCAAATGGCAAATTGCAACAGCCAACTCCAAAACAGAATTCTGACCATTAGAAATAAGGTTAAATAACTGAAACATATATGAAGATTTTCAGGCAAGAGCACAGCAGTACTGGTAGTAAAGAAATGGTAACACTGAAACAAAATATGCTCATGGTAGTATGACTTGTTAAAGGCCTTCAATGAGGATAAAGCAAACTTTGGCTTTTTGTCAACTTCACTCATGTATTTGCTAATTGCTTTTTCTTGTCATTAATTTAGGATTAGCTCATAATGAATAAATTTAGACCTCTGAATTTCATCTTTGCTGTATGATACAGTTTTACTGATCCAAATTTCCAATTTCTTATTTGCAGTAGTGATGATTACCCAGAAAAAGCCAAAAGAACTACTTGGATCTTGTTCCTTTGCTATTATTTGTAATCCACCTAAATGCATAAAGGATCTGAGGTACTTTATATAATAAACCATTTTTAAAAAACTAAAATATGAGAAGTCAAATCAAAGATAATAGTTGTACAAAACAGATAGGCTAGAAGTAATGACTGAGTGTAAAGTGTGACTTTAAGCTTCCTAGAAACCAACATATAATAGGAAACATTTTTTTTCTATTTTCTAGATTTTATTCTCTAAGAAAAGACAAAATTGCAGGCTATCAGAGTATGTGAAGATTTTCCAAATCAAAACTGTGAGAAAAATTTAGAGAAGAGTTGCCAAACTCTGTTAAAAATGTAGTAAAATTTAAAACTAATACAATTTAAGAAGTAATAAAATGAAGCTTAATCAAACACATTTCTATACTTGAGGAAGATTAATGATAGACACTCTAACATTTCAAATATTAAATGCCATTCTGGCTTTCTAATCACATTCAATATTAATCATTATTTAAAATAAAGTAGACTATAAATACCAAATTCAGTATGTTTTTTTAAATTGTTCAGTTACAATATGTCCAGAAACTTAATAAAATATGATTTATTGTATTTTTTCATAAGGCATCTTATAGTTTTACTGACATACAATGATTTATGTGAAAATAAGTTTTGAAAATACAAAAGCAGAGATAAAGTGGAAAATAAGTATAAACAAAACCTTTGTTGACTTTTAATTTTGATTTTCTTAATGATTTCTTCAAAAAACTCTTACTGAGAATCTATTTCGTTTGGTGGACTACAGGAAATACTGATAATATCAAAATATTTAAGACATCACAATTACATGATCCAGTTTTTATTCAAATCCTCTGATTACTTTTTTAATATGGATGAGGCAGAACAAATTAACACAGTTCTAACATTTCTATTTTCCTATTTTGAGCCATCATTTCTTTTTCAAGCTTCCAGCAGCCATCCTAGCAGTGGCTTTCCTCTGCATCCTGGGGTTCTTATTAGGCTGTTAAAGCTTTATAATAGGAGTCTACTTCCTTATTTATTAATTCTAACTTACCAATTTTGTGTTCTGCACTCTCAGAATTCAGTCTCAGACACATTCTCCTGGTTCGTGTCAGCATATGTTGTCTTTGTTGTGCAGCTTCTTTAATGTATACTTTCTCTCTTTTACTATAAAGCTGGGTGTGATTTAACCTTCATTATTTGTTGGATTATCAGGATGGGATTATTTTATAAAGCGTCTGTCTCATTTGAGGTCTCGGAATTGTCTTCTGGTATGAGGAGTTATAATCTTAAAACACTGAAGAGTGAAGGGCCACATCCACAAAGCCTAGTGGATTCAGGGGAATTTTAGATTTCAAGTTTCAGAACTGTACCTAACCAGATATCCTCATCTCAACATGAGGGTCCCACTTTCATATTATGGCTTTGGCCTTGGGTTAAAAGACCTCCTGGAACTGAGAATTCAACATTTTCTGAAGCACCTCTACTATAGTTAAATTCTAAAACTGGTCCCCTGCTCTGTCTGCCTTTAGAATAAAACAATCAGGGTTTCCATAAATGTTGCCAAGGAGATAATGGCTTTCACATTGTGCCTTGAATTGGTGATTAATCATCCTAACCCTGTCGTTACATATCTTCTACAAATCAGTTGAAGTCAGCATCACTTAATTCCATGGCATTTATGATTAACTACCCTTTCAAGTTTTTCCAGTAGCAAAGATATTGTACCAGCCAGGATGTCCCCTTCCACTGATATTCTATTCCAGTTACCTTTTGTGGAATTTTTAACAACTGCATTTTTATAACATGCCAGAGGCTTCATACTCCACTTATTACCACTATGGCTTCTCAATGCAGGCTAGCCAGCAAGTGATCCATTTCTAAAATCCCATATTAGAGTGTGCTTCCTAGAATTGCCCTTGGTAGTGGCTGCCTTAAATCGTGTTCCCTGGAGATAAATTCCAAGACAGAGAGTTGTACCAGAAGATTTATTAAAGAGTGGCCTTTTGGGATATGTGTGTAAGAAACTGACAAAGACAAGATTGGACAGAGAAATTTATTTCACAATGTAGTTGGAAATGAGGCCTCAATCAATTCTATGGGGAGCTCTGGAGCTGGGTGGTCTTTCAGAGTTGTCCTGAATTGATACAAAGAAGGTGGACCTTGTTGTATCCCTACATTGGCCAGTCAATGGCTTTAGCCTGAACCCTGTGCAAGGCAATAACTTTATATAAGGATATTACCTGTGGCCAGTGGTGATTCCCAGTGAAGGGCACACAACATGATCTGTCAGCTGTCAGTATTCCTAGCAGCTGGGGGATAGGTGCATTGACCCTACAGAGAGGGGGGTCTAGGCAAAAAATCGTAGCATTCATCACAATCTGAAAAAAAATATATAGTTCACTGCCCACAGCGTATAATAATTTATTGGAGAGAGGAAGCTAACAATTTTGAAACAATGATAAGGACATGTATGTATTTAATCATGTTGTGAGGTATTTGCTGTAAGTTCTATCAGCCTATACATGTGGGATCAATTGTGGGAGATTCTAGCAAGTAAATGCAAGTTGTTGTTCACTAGATCTTACATTTTATTCCTGCCTGTACCCATAAATTATGAACTCTAACCATTTCTGCTCTCTCTTAGAAGTACTGGTGACAAGGCTTGTACTATTATCTCAAGGTCTTTTTTACTTGTTCCTATGGATAACTAATGACTTTTCTGATTAAAAACTTGGCATCACTTGGGCTCCAGCAGTCTGTTGGGCATGACGAGTTTTGCTCCTGCCAGTCTGGATTCTTGTTACTTCTGTTTTCTTTCACAACTTCCTGCCTCAAATAGGTATGTTCCCCTTACTCACGACTTTACTCATCAGTGCCTTGAGAGAGCAACTGCAAATGTCATACCTCACACAACCCATCACTGGGTGTTCCAAGTTCAACTCTGGCTGCCTGATAGCCTTCTATTTCTTCTCACACAGATAATAACATATTGCTTCCACAGTACTTTGTGCATATCTCTTTTGTCTCTCTCTACATTAAAATGATTAGTTTTCCTGTCTGATACCACTTGTTTTCCTCTTCTGTGCCACACACATCCTGCAGAATGATGATCACATCTTATTTTTTTCTCCCTTATTCATCAAATGATCATTATACTGAAAAACCACTAGGAGATACTCAGGTACTCAAGACAAACCACTGCTTTCAGTGACATCATGACCTATTAAAGGAAACCAAACTATAACAAATAAATTACAACACAGCATGATAATATTACTTTTTTATGTCTATATGATAAGCACTGAGTCCGGCACATTTTGAACTATTCAGTGACTTTGTACTGTACAGTACATACTTTGTTTTTGCTCATGCCATTCCTTATGCCTAAATCATTCTTCCATGTAACTAAATCCTGTTCTTTCAAGATTCAAATGAAGTGGTTGGATCTACTTTCAGAAGGTCTCAAGAGACTCAACCCAATATATTTAAGTCTGGGATAGGTGAATTTCTATAATTTAATAGCAAAAATCAAACTCAATCATAGTACTTATTAACTAAAGCCATTATTTAATAACAGTTGCTATTAGTTATTAATAGCTACTATTTATTGGTCATTTTTACTATGTGCTAGCCACTGTTCTATATATTTTGCATGCATTTTTACATTAATTTTTCATACAATCTTAGAAAGTAAACATTATTTTCATTTTACTATATGATATGTAGTAATTGTTATGACTCAAAGGTAGCTTCTCAGTTCCTCAGAATGATTTAACTATTGTCTAAAACTGAAATCATTGTTTGTTTTCTTCCTCTTGAGAAAAACTGAAGATCTCTTTCATCTTACCTTTTGACAGACACTTCCTGTGAAGGTTAGCAAAATAATATATCGAAGACAGTGGCACATCTTCAGAGACAGTGCTATTTTTTCAAACAATAACCTATGTCCCTGGCCACCTAGACTGTCTCGCTTTTTGGTGATGGCTTTTATAGGAACACTGTAAATTTCACAAAGGTATTCATTAGGACATGAAGATGATATTGTAAGATTTTAGAAACATCTAGCTTTACAGAAAGAAAATGTTCAATGTCTGAATAAATAATTTCCTCTTACTTACAAATCTTTCTAAATATTTCCATCTTATCTTTTCAAAAGTATCATCCTTAGCCTGAGGTAATTTCAATCTCTTACAGATGTTAACCTGACTCATTTAATTTACTGACAAAGGAAATAAAATAGGCCTAAGGGTTAAGTTTTTCCTGACAAAATGAAAATATTTTGTCAGAAATTCTGTGATCTGCTGTTTAGGCTTGTAGAACACTACTAAATATGAATCCAAATAAAAGACAAAAAGTGTGTGTGTGAGTATATGATGGCAAATGTATGGAACAAAGTGGAAAATAATATATACAGCATACATATATAAAGTTTTTGGGTGTATGTATATGTGTATATGTATGTATATATATGTATATGTATGCATGGATGTCTCTAAGTACATATATGTATCTATATGTGAAAAAATAACTTGGAAACGCATGACTGTCAGACAAAGGCAGTCTGAATTTTAAGGCAATATTGTTGAAATATAGGCATTAAAATGTTCTTCCAGTTAAGGTAAAAAAGACTTTTTTAGACCTTGAATCTTTGTTTTTAGATTATTTATATAGCTGTTCTAAATCTAATATTTGTATATACATAAAGATTTTCATCATCATGACTAACGTAAATAATTTCATGTTCACTCTAACACACCAAATGCATTACTCTCATTACAGTCTTTTAATATCACAAGGTTCTCATCCCTGAATTTTCAATAAATGTGGCTATTAGGTGATGGAAATCATTTCATGCTCAATGAAAAGCAAAATATGCTTAATGCTCATAGAAGTCAAAAGAACCACTGAAAATAGATCTCAATTTGCCTTTATAGCATCCATTTTTCTTTGTGAGTCAAAGAAGTCACACTGGGAGAAAAACAAGTGCTAGAAGCCTGCTCTTATGCGAGACCATTAGCCTAAAGAAATGTCTTGAGAAATAGTTTCTTTTCCCTGATTCATATTCAGGTGCAAGTCTCTCTCCATTTAGTTTGTCACATCTTATCTGTCTTTCTGATTTCTTATAATTGAAAGACTGATAACAAATGCTAGTATGCTATATGCTATAGTTCAAGACTTATTAATAAAACTTTAGGTTGCTGTGCTGCTTTACTTCTGAAGCATTATAATTTTCTTCGTGAAAAGCAAATTTTTTTACAGGTCACTTTTTAAGTAACATGGTATTTAACATAATGATCACTTCCTTGTAGAATGAGAAAAAAAAAACTGTGTTAAATTATTCCTTATTTTAAAGAGACATGAACAGAACTTTGCTGAAACTTGTTTATAAGAACGGTAGGCAAAGAATGAAGAAAATAAGTATGGTTTTCCTATCAAATTTTCGTTACACTAATTTTAAAGTTGCATTATTATAGGAAAAGTTCAACCTGCCTGTAAATATCAAATATCCTGTGAAACCATAGTTATATATACCATTTAGGTATATTTGAAATATAAAGAATGCTAGTGAGTAAACCCCAAAACAAGCTGTCATTATAAAGAGTATTTTTATCTTTTAATCACCAGAAATCAAAGAGCAGTTTGAAAGAATATGCATGTCTATGCTTCCAGCTTCTATAAAGAATAAAAACGGGATCTTAGATAATTTGTCCAGCAAACATTTTCTTGTGGTTGACTGTGTCTGAAGGGGTTGCACAGCACTGGCTAGTTGGGGAAAAGAAAAAAAAAAGCTTATTATAAAGTTGCAGCTCTTTCAGGATAGGTCCTTAAAACCTATTTCATTTTTTAAACATTTCCATTTCAGATCGATGATTCATAATAACTTGTCATTGAAAACACTCAATGCATGGAAAGTAAGAATGTTTTTTGTTGCTTGTTATATGTTATATCAATTTAGTAAAAGAAATGCATCCAAGCGTGCCATCTGGTCTGATTTACTGAGTTATGACTGTTCATAAAACTTATAATTGGATCTAAATAGCCCGTCATGTGCATGAAACAACTACTATAAAGCTCAGTTATTTGGGACTAGGTCTTTCAGCAAGAGTGTTTATTGAGTTTTTTTTTCTTTAATCTACATATCATAGTTTTATAGGGGTATTTCTGTTTCATTTAAATTTAAAAGCACCTATCTATATCTGCCTTGCATTAGCTTTACTATTATAAATAAATAATCCATATCCAAAGTAATACTTGTAATTATTAATACTTTTAGTACTTTATTCTTTATTCTAATGTTTACTTGGAAAGATGATTTTAATCTCTCCCCCAATAACCCCAAATCTCATAGTAAAAAGGATGTTGAATAACTTGTTATAAAACCTTTCTATCAAGGCAAGTTTTGTTACAATAACCAGTGACTCTTAATCTCTCTGGTGTTCAGTTTTCCTATCTGTGTAACTAAAGAAACATCCAGTGTTATTTCATTTTTACCAAAGACATAAAGCAAATGATTGAGATTTTAGTGCTTATATTTTCTCCTATTTACTAATATGAAAATAAAATGGAAAGGATGTCTTCTTTTTCTTTTCTTTCGTCTTTCCCCTCATAAATTTATTTTTGAAGAAGTAAATTTGAATTCAAATGGAAGTCTCTAAGCCCTCTTGTTTTCTATGACTTTCAAAAAAAAAAATTCTGCCTTTAACTGAGGATCACAAAACTTGGAAATTTAAGGAACCAAAAATAAAAGTAATACAATCACCAAACAGAGCAAATTTAACCTGTACAGTTAGATATTCTTAAACTGACATGCTTTCCCCTTAACTATCAGGTCATTTCTTCATATGATTAATAAACAATGATTATAATCATTGAGCTCTGTATTATAGAAAGTGTACTTTATCTTAGTAATAAAGTCTCTGAATAAATTAATTACTGCCTTTTTAATATTTTGCCAAAAAATTAGTCATCTTTATACAATGTTACAACTATTTCCTTATCCACACATCACATATTTATTTTTTGTACCTTTTGACCACCTCTTATTTGATTTTTAAAAAATAATGAATTAGTTAATTTTTAAACATAAGTAATTATCACCTCATTTTAAGCAATAATATTTGGGAAAACAGTTGATAGTTAAATTTTTCTAGTATATATGAACTTAGCATAAATCCAAAATTATTGGAATAAAAAAATTAACTACAGATGATCTTCTGAGATGATCCTAGTGTACATGTACCACATTGTGGGGAATTGTAAAGGTATTTAGAAAAAATACCTTGATTTTTTTTTACTTTTTGTTAATAAAAATGAGCTCTGTCAAAAAAGATGAGAACTTTATGTCTTTTCAACTTTCAGAGATTCTGTATTTTATTTTTAAACCACATTGAGAAAATATCTTTCCTTACTTTTATGGGTGTGAGATTTAATTGGCTTTTCTCACCCTGATTTAGACATACATTAAAAAAGTGTGCTAGAAAATATTAAGTACTAAAATATTTCAGTTGAAATGAATAGAAAAAATAAAAAAATATATCATTTCAAGCAAAGAAAAAGATTTTACAGTTATCTCAACTGAAGCACACTGGCAGCCACATGGAGAACAAGGAGTATTTTATTCACAAAGAGAGTGGAATTTAGTTATCAGACAAATACCACCCATGAAATCTAAATTCTTTCACAGCAGAGAGAATACATCCCAAGGAAGAGATTGAGTTATGACATTGAGGAAAAAATATAAACAATACTGCAGAAAGATTTCTTGAAATAGGCTGATAATTCTATACTATAGAATTATTATACTAAATTTCTATACTATACTAAATTTCATGTTTTCTAACTTTAGCATTAACAACATACCTTTCAATTCAAAGCAGCACCTTTAAATATCAGCCTTTGTTTTGATATTTCAGATTTATATTAAATTTCTAGTTCTAGAGGCAGTGATTTTATTTAAATGTTTGCAAAAATTGAAACAATGCAATAAATCCTCATTCAAAATTTAAATATCCTATAATTTTACCTACTGGACACATATATTTAGATTTTCTGGAAAAGTAGTATATTCAGGTTCCCAAATAATTGGGACTACTTGCATGTGAAAGGCAAACAGTATGATTTTCTGTATCTAATATCTATAAACAAAATTCTATTACCTGCTTATAAAGTAACATGAAGGAAATTCTCAATGAAATAGAGATGACTCATCTGGTTCTTTTACTTCCTTTTGAGATTCCGAATTATCATACTTTCTTTTTATATGCATCATATCCCTAGAATATTGAAATTTCATTGCTTTTCTGTTATGTTTAATTTTTTAACTTATACTTTGATAAATATCAGTTTGCTCTGCCCAAAAAGTCTTGCCTGTTTCTTCACATATCATAATTATAGTCATTCTTCCAGAATTAGTTCAAACATTTATAAGTCTCATTCTACTTGCAAATGCAGAAGTTTTTCTTGGTTTTCAATATCTTATGTTGCCATAAAATTATGTTCATATATACTGATTGCAATTACTTTGTGTTGTGATTTTTTTTGTTTACATTTCTGGGTTTCACACTTGTGCAGACCAAGGTTGAGATAAAATCCTATTCATCTTGTCTCATTTGTGTCTGGCATAATTCCAGGCTTATAATACGTATTCATCAAATGTGCTGAAAGAATGATCAAATAAGTCACACCTACATGGTACTACAGGAAGCCATCAAGATTTTATTCACTGAAAACAGAAGTTAGACAGATGTTGTTGATGAAATTTTTGCTTTGCAGTTGAATATTTGGACATAATAAAGACCCTGCATTAGAGAGCAGAAACAATTACTGGGTCCAGTAAAATGTTTTATTTTTTAGACAGATTTATATTGCACTACTTTGGAGACTAGGCTAGAAGAGAAGGATTGGCATAATAAATACATGATGAAATCCTAACAATAATACAGTTATTTGCTGAGGAGCTGAACTTGAGCAAAGACAGAGTTAAGGAAAATTCAAAATCTTTTAATTGTTCAGTAACTTCCATGATATGAGTATTTGTCTAAGCTATTAAATGGTAGAATGGGACTGTCCCTGTCCCTTGACTATTACATAGATATACTCAATAAGAATGATATACTAAATAAAATTTAAAATGAGTGGAAAAATGTGTATCCCACATACCAAGTAAAAGTTGTATAAAAATATCTTTTATAGGCAGAAAAAGATGTGAAAAAGTGTATTCAAACTCCTCTATAGAGGAGTTTCAGTTATGAGATTTACTTTTTGGGTGGCATTCCTTAAAAATATGAAATGAAGGAGGATGAAAAAATTTTATTCTATCTATAATATGGAAAATGGAAGTAAGGAATGTGATTTTCTAAGTTTTGAACATATTGTCATTGCAATACTAATGGGCAATTTAGATAGAGAAATCCCCCAAATAAGAATAATGTCTTAGCATTAAGAAAAATTCCTGAACAAAATATAAGGTCTGGGAGATTGTAATCAGAAAGATCATTATTTAAGGCAACATAAAATTATGTAGAATTATATGAGAAATGAACAGAGAACATGAAGGATAGAGTGGTAGAAATAAATTTGTACAAAGGGAACTGAGAAGTTAAAAATCCAAGAGAGTTACCTTTTTTTGCTATCAAAAAAGCAAATGAAGAGGGTGCTTTCAAGAAAGTAATGGTGAACAGCACCAAATCCATTCAGATTAGAATAAGCTACAATCAATTTTAGAAATATTAGTCTTTTATCTTATTAGAAAGTTTCAGGTTATGCCCAATAAAGACAAATTTGGTGAGCATTTCACATATAGTGAAAAATGAAATATAAACAGAAAAATTTCATACAAACAGTATGTATAAAAAGAACAATTCATTCAAAATACAAATAAAAACTAAATTGTCACCCAACCTAACAACAGAAATAGAAAACATAAACTAAAATGATATAAAATTCTAATGTCAAAAAAAAACAACAAAAAACAGAATGTCCTGAAAAATTACGTGATACATTCTCATGGGAGAGAATATGTGGCTAACATATTCAAGAAAAAGATGTACTCCAAGTTTAATGCAGAATTTTTAAGTATTTATGTGCTGTTATGCTTAGTATTATGCTACTTGAAATTCAAATTTTAAAAATTTAATGCTCTAATAAGAGTGTTGATACACTATGGAAATGAGTCCCAATATGAGATATGCTCTACCAAATATAAAACACACACAAAAGTTGTTTCGATTGTGTAACAATTAGGTTTTAAAATAAACTAGTTATTTGACACATTCTCAAAACATAATAAAACCCAGTTTGTCATTTAGTATGTGGCAAGTTGTGATATTAGCAACTAAATGTTAAATATCATTATAGAGAAAAAATAAATTTATACCTCATACAGAACAATAAGATTTCAGATAAGTTAGTCTTTAAAATTAAAAACAACAAACAACAATTTGAGATGTCTAAGAGTAAATCTATGGAAGGACGTGCAGTGTCAATAGGACTGTTAATAGATTATCTTTTTCTTGCAATCAATTGTATTTCTTTATTCAATTATTCATTTCATAACCCTAATTAATGGCCTTTTATGTAAGAGAAACTTGGTTAGGTGGTTGGAGTACAGTAAAAAAAATACAAGACCTATAATGTTCATAATGCTGTAGGAATACAGAGGAGGAATACCTATTACATACTGGAAAATCTGGGAAGGTAGGATCATAGATTATATTCCAGAGAAAGGGATACATTAGTTGAGGCCCGAAACATGATTTGTTAGAGGGATAAGATGGATCGAAGGGAAGAAAATTTTACGAACATCAAAACAGCATGTGAAATGATACAGATGTGAAAGGCAAATTGAAGGCAATTAAAGTTACTTGGGTATGGCTCAATGTAAAGATAGCAAGGGTATGTCAGAGGAATTAAGGGCTTTGAATAACTTAATAGGAGCTTGGACTTCATTTTAAGGCTAATGGGAATGACTGATTGATTAAAGAAGCGGAGTGATACAGTCATTAAGTAAGAAAGTATATCAGTGAGGGTGAACCACTGAAGATCAAGATAGATTCAAGATGTATTTTGATATTGAATTAGATGACCCAATGTGGAAGATAAAGGAAGGGGTAAATTGAGAGTAATACCTTTTGGGTTGAGATGTGGCAGACTTAGAGAATAATTTATTTGGGGTCGTATAACATATCAATTTGATACATTTATGTATTATAATATAATTGCCATTGTAGAGATAATAACACCTCTATCCCCTTACTCAATTATAATTTTAGTGGTTGAAATAATTAAAGTTCTAGCCGCTTATCAATGCCATTTTGTTGTCTATATTTACTATACTATAATTAGATCCCTAAGACTTATTTGCTATCAGTTGTAAGTTTGTACCCTTAAACAACATCCATGCTATCCTTGATCCCTTATCCCCTGCGACCACCATTTTACTCTCTGTTATGAGTTTGGCCTTTTTAGCTACCATGTATAGGTAATTTCATACATTACTTGTCTTTCTCTGCCTAACTTATCTCAGTATAATGTGCCTAAGTTTCATCCATGTTGTCACAAATGGCAGAATGTCCTTTCTCATGGCTGATTAGTATTCTATTACATATATATATTATATAATATGTATATCACATCTTAGTCATTCATCCCTTGTTATATTAAGAGGGATGTTTCTATATCTCAGCTATTGTAAATAAAGAAGGATGTTTCCATATCTCAGCTATTGTAAATAATACATATATAATACGTATATCACATCTTTAGTCATTCATCCCTTGTTATATAAACAGGGATGTTTCCATACCTCAGCTATTGTAAATAATGCTGCAATAAACAGGGGAGTGCATATATCTCTTCAATATCCTGTTTTAATTTCCTTTGGGTACATACCCAGTGGTGGAATTGCTAAATCATATAGTAGATCTGTGTTTAATTTTTCAAGGAACCTCCATATTTTTTTCCATAGTGGCTGAACCAACTTACATTTTCCCACCAACAATGCTCAAGGATTCCCTTGTCTTCTCATCCTCCCCCATATTTCTCTCGTTTTTTTGATGATGATAATAGCCATTCTAACAAGAATGAGTTGATATCACATTGTAGCTTTGATTTGCATTTCTATGATGATTAGTGATATTGAGCATCTTTTCATGTACCTGTTGGCCCTTTGGATGTCTTTTTTTGAAAGATGTTTATTTAGTTTTTTTCTGCCCATTTTTTAATTGGATTGTTTGTCTGATGTTATTGAATTATATGAGTTGTTTACATATTTAGTATATTAACCCCTTATTTGGTATATGATTTGTAATTATTTTCTCCCATTTTGTAGGTTGCCTTTTCATTTTGTTTCCATTTGCTACACAGAAGCTTTTAAGTTTGATGTAGTCCCACTTGTCTAATATGCTTTTGTTGCCTGTGCTATTGATGTTAGACCCATGAAATTGGCAAGACCAATGTCATGAAACTTTCCCTCTATGTTTTCTTTTCAAAATTTTAGTTTCAGGTCACATGTTACAGTCCCAATTTACTTTGAGTTGATTTTGTGAATGATATAAAAAGGTGTCTGGTTTTATTCTTTTGCATGTCATTAATCAGTTTTCCCAGCACCATTTTTTAAAGAGACTATACTTTCCTCATTGTGCATTTGTGGCACCCTGTTGAAGATCAGTTAAGCATATTTACATGGGTTTATTTCTGGGTGCTCTGTTCTTTTCCATGTCTCTATATGTCTGTTATTTTATGCTTGTACTTTTTTGTATATATATTTTGAAATCAGGAAGTGTGATGTCTCTAGCTTCGCTTTCCTTTAACATTGATTTAGCTATTCATAGTCTTTTGTGGTTCCACATGAATTGTAGTTATATGTATATTTTTTAATTCTGTAAAAAATGCCATTGGAATTTTAGTAGGGATTACATTGAATCTATAGATTGCTTTGGATATTTTCACAATATTAACTCTTCCAATCTGTAAACACAGGATGTCCTTCTGTTTGTTTGTATCTTGTTTAATTTCTTTCATCACTATTTTGTAGTTTTTGGTGTATAGTTCTTTCATCTCCTTAGTTAAGTTTATTCCTAAGGTTTTTTGTTTGTTTTGTTTTGTTTTTGTTTTTGTTTTTTGGTGCTATTGCAAATAGGATTGTCTTCCTAATTTCCTTTTTGGATAGCTCATTGTTAGTATATAAAAACACAACTGATTTTTCTATGTTGCTTTTGTATCCTGCAGCTTTACTAAATTTGTTTATAATTCTAACAACTTATCGATGGACTCTTTAGGATTTTCTATATGTAAGATTATATTATCTACAAACAAGTACACTTATTTTTTTTTCCTTTCCAATTCGGATGACTTTTATTTATTTTTCTTGCCTAATTGCTTTGGCTAGGACTTCCAGTTACCTGCTTCCCCACCAATTTGGGGAGTCTTGTATAACCTTGTTAATAAGTGCCAAGAAAATATTTAAGAGGCGGTGACTGATTTGCTTGTTTAGTTTCTTTCTCTGAAAAACAAAAACAAAAACAAAAAAACAAGTAGTAGGTTACGGGAGTGATTATTATTTAAGCCAGTGGAGATATTAGATAACTATTGAAAAATAAAGTAGAAGAAAATAATTGTGTTGACAATAGAAAACACATTATCAAATTACAGGACGTATAGGAAGGTTTCTTCCAACTCCGTCTTAGCTCTAGCGACTATAACAAATTACCATGGATTGGGTGGCTGAGATGAGAGAGATTTATTTCTCACATTCTGAAGGCCAGGAAGTCCAAGAAGAAGGTGCCTGGTAAGGGCTTTCTTTCTGGTTTGTAGCTGGTTGTCTTGTCGTATCCTTACATAATGAAAAGAGAGAGGAAGCAAGCTCTTTTGTCTTATATGGGCACTAATCCCATCATGAGGGCTCCACCTTCATGACATAATTACCTCCCAAAGGTCCCATCTCCAAATACCATCATATTGGAGATTAGGGTTTCAACATATGAATTTGAGGGGGGATACAAATATTCAGTCCATGGTATTTTACCCATGGCCCCCCAGTGACACTTACTTCCTAAAGCAACTTGTGAAATTCATTCTATATAGCTAAACTTGTATGAATTTAAATCCTATTTTAAGAGTTTTTATTTGGAACAGAAAGTACTTGAACATGGTGCTGAATTTACTCTCTCAGATAAAGAAATAGAAAAATGATTGACAGAAGGGTAGTGATCTGTTCACCCAACCCCCAGTAGGGATCCAAGGCCTTTCACAGTTGCATAAATGAGATGGTCTTAGGGTAATGTAATATATTTCTTTAAATTATTACTAGCAGTAATCTTACAGGGGAGGAAAAGAGCATTTTTACAGGTTTAGATGTAAAACTAGAGGGCAATTGGAGGGTGGGGGGTACAAAGGTTATAACTAAGCTACAGATTGGAAAATGTGACTGGAGCATATATTCCCAAATTCTGTTGCCCTTGTTTGAATGTGAAATGGTAATTGATATTATGTGTGAAAGGGATGCTATCTAATTTTAACCGGGCATGCTGAATGGGAACATTCGTATTGCTCAAGCACTTTTCTGTAGGAAAATTAAGCAATGCAGAGTTCTGAAAGTATGAAACCATTGTTCTCACTAAGGAAATGATTGAAGTGGGACTATTAAATCTCGCTCACAGAATATGACAGTAGCCTTGTGAGGATGTAACAAGGTGATTCACCTCATTACTTAAACCATAACCAATATAGTAAAGACAGTTCAAGAAGTGTCAAAGGTGATCGGTATGCCATAAAAGGTTTGGCTTCTTTTTTATATCTTTTTGGAATCTAGTATGAGACTATTAGCATTTTTGTGCAATAATTTTCAGTATATATTTATGGCCTTTTAGTGGGGATATTTAAATTCATACACAATTTAGTGTAGTGGTATCTGAATTTGATAACCATTAGGACTAAGTTAGTTCTTTGCATTGATGACATCATGATAATTGCCCCCTCGAAGGAAGGAACACAGAAGAATTTAAGTCTTTCACACTGACAAGTAGTGGCTGGCTAATAAACACAGCTGAACTATATGGTTGGCATAGATTTTGAGAAATTATATTACCTGGAGAAACCAGAGATATACCTTAATCTGTGAGAAATAAACAACTATCTTTACTGACCTTGCCAATAAACAGGAAGCCCAAAGACAGGTGGATCTTTTGGTTTTCTGTGAAATCACATTCCCCACTTAAAATTTTGCGTATTCTCAATTCTCTGAGACACCAGAAAGAAGATTTGAATGGAACTCTGAGCCCAAAAAAAAAAATTATATATATACACACACACACACACACACACACACACACACACACACACACACGCACACGCACTGAAAGACCCTCTTGAACCTTCTGACTTGACTGCCAGCTGGTTTAATAGTGTCTGCAAGTTAGATGTGCTGACTAGAACTTCTGGTAGAAACCGAATGTTGTATTCTGTAGAGATCACTGGAAATTTAGACTCAGAAACTACTGAGTATCTTAAAAGATGCAGAAGTACTCTTTAGACCTTTTGAAAGATGATTGCCAGCTGGTTACTGGGGTCATTGGTGAAAAGTGACCCTAACAGTGAAAGACAGCAGATAATCCTGGGGCCAGAAATACCTTTTCTCTCTGGGATCAGGCCAGAGAAGGATAGAGAAGCAGTAGTTTAACAGAAGTCACTTATAAAATGAAAACATTATATTGCACAGCATGTGGCAAGAAGAAATCCTAATGTATCCACATAAATGAGCAACGTACCTCACTTGCTCCAAGGCCAATGACAGCTCTCTGTGACTCTCCCTACCTCCCCGCCTCTCTATTATCTGTTGCTCTATGTGCCGATGCCAAAGAGTAGTTTGCTTAGATGTGAGTTCCTAAATCTAGAGTTGAATTGCATTTGGAAATTGGCCACAATATGTCCTACAGATGGTAAAATTCTGGTGAAAAAAGGAAGAGTAAATCTGCAAAACAAGAAGAACTGAGAGCTATTTATTTAGGCCTACAAATGGGTATTGACTGGAAATGATATTGCACTATTCTAGATTTGCTTATTCTGAAGAAGCAGCAATTGCAGAGAATATAAGGAAAGCTTAGAAACAAGTAACTGACTGTTTTGCTGTACATGAGTATATTTCCTCTGAGAAAGGTTTACACTTCACTGCCACTAATGTTCAAAAATGGGGCAGGAAACATAATGTTATGTAGGCATATCACATACCATCTAATCCTCAGGGCAGTATTTTTATGAGAGATTAGAATGAGTAGTTAAAATATATGATACTTAAAACTTAGTATGGAAATTTTGATATTGATAAGTCTGTAGAGCAACATAATCTCTCAAATACCATTGAGGAATTTTAAATTTGTACAACCACTTAAAAAAAATCTACTTCTGATTTTTAAGGTTAAATATCAACATATCCTCTGAATCTGCAATTTTATTTCAATAGAATTGCATGCATACATGCACAGCCTGACATTCAGGAAGGATCATCACAACATTATTCATAATAATTCAAAGCTGGAAACAATGGAGATTTCTGCCAACAACAGAATAGATAAATTATGTGTTTGCGTAATTGAATTCAATAAAACACTGAACAGTGACTTAAGTACAACTCTGTAGGACAAAATAGATAACTCTCATTAACATAATACTGAGTGAAGGAAGCTTGGAACAAAAAAAACATATTGTATGATCTCCATGTAAATAAAATTTAGAAAAATACAAAGCAAATTTATATTGTTACAATTCAGAATAGGGTTTAATTCGGGGTGGACTCAAGGAGTGTAACTGTGAGAGTGCATGGACAACTAGATGTTAATATATTCAATTTTTCACCCAGTTTTACATAGCAAGTGAGTGGCAGACCAATGATTTGGACTTGGGTCGACTATTTATAAAACTTACACTTTGTCCACCACAAAACAATCTTTCTCCATTAAATATCTTGTTTCTATTATTAAATTTGTCAATTTTATGTTTCAAGATTGCCATATATCCACAACACAAATAGTCTAGTCTTAGATTTTACAGTACTTTGAAGTATCTATGTATTTCTCCTGGTGGCTAGTTATGCTTCTCTCTCTCTATGCAGTCTCTCAACATAGCTAACCTGATCTTCCTCACATTACAGTAGTCTTGGAAATAAGTGCCAGGATGAGCTTCTGTAGCTCTTCTTTTTTAAAAAATATTTCAAAATGTCTGTTCTGATTTGCCCTTTAGTTCTCATTCTGCGGTAAATGATAATCTAATATTTCCTGCTATGTACTTCACCTGTCATTGGTCAACATATTTCTTTCTAAATTTTGTTAGCAAAGCAAAAGTATAATCCAGTTATTTATTTATGTTTAATAAATCATTCTAAAATGTAATGATGTAAATCAAAAATATATTATCATTCCTCATGATTTTGTGGTTTGACTGGGTTCAGTTGAGCTGAGTTTTTGTTGGGTCTCTTATGTGTTTTCAGACAAAAGTTGATAGAGTTGAAGTAATCTGAATGTTTAATTAAATAACTGGATTTGCAAAATGGTTTCTTACCTTATAGTTCTGGAGCCTGGACTGGGATACATGGGACAACTCACAGTGACTATTCATCTTTCATGTAGCCTCTCCACATAGCTAACTTGAGTTTTCTCACATCATAGCAACATTAGAGTAAGGGGCCTTCTTATATCTTGGCTAAATTTGCTGAGAACAAGTATTCCAAGATACCATAGCAGAATCTTCAAGACTTCCTCTAACCTAACTTGTCATAAAATGTCTTCTGTTACTTGTTATATTTAATCTGGGCCAACCCAGATTTAAAGGGGGACACTTATACAGAGATGTAAATACACACACTACACAAAGATTTTCTTTGGGGGTTGATCTTTGGGGACTACAATGATTCACATCACCTCTACATGTGGGAGTTTGAAGATCCTTGATGCTTCATGCCATTGTGACATAAGGCTCAGGATTTAAATCTAAATGTTATTATCCAAATAAAATGCAGTCATGGAAGAGTTTCCTCAGGTAGAATTCTTTGAATACAATTCATCTTATCTCAGATCTGGGAAGTAAAAGAACAGGTTTTCTAAAACCCACATGCTCAATATAGAGTGGTGGCACATGGATATAATAGTTAAAATAAAGTTCCTACTCAAAAGTGGTGGGAGGCACATAACATTTGCTGTTCATAGCGATTCTAAAATCTAATCAGACTCATGTGAACAGTTCAGTGATTAGAGCCCAGTTTTAAATCCTGAGAATGATTTTCTATTTTTCAACTCTGCTCTTGTAGCTTTTGTTTCAGCCCTCTGATTCACCCTTTATTTTGCTTAAGAAGTTTGCAGCCTCTTCCTGCTCATTGAAACTTGGTATTCCAAAGGCCTCTTTGCATTTTGTTCTGCCTCTGACCTTTTTAGTCCAAGATGCCGGTGCTTCCACCCATATAATTCTTCTAAAAACACCATGGATTTCCTTTGAAACTTATTCAGATTTACTTCATTAGACAAATGTCATACTCACAAATATCTTCAGTACAGGCCTTTGTCTATCTGGATTTTGTAAGAGACTTCTTTCTTACAACACTTTTACTATTACTGGAAGCTCTATTGTTTAATAACAGAGTTTCTATGAAGCACACTTTACAATTGCTAGAAGTAAAGAGATGTCAGTGAAAATGGTGGAATAAAGGCTACTAAAAATGCTCATTCATTTTTTTTTTTTTTTGGAAAGCAAATATAGGCTGTTTAAGACTGTCTGAAGTAGTAGATAAAAATTGAGCCAAACAGAAGACTAATCAAAAGCTTAAAAGAGAAGATATGGGGAAAAAGATGTCCAGAAGAGCTTTGAAAAGCTCCAACATGATCCTGGGAGTGCAGAAGGCCACCTGCATATATGTAAGGCAGTACACGCATGTTTAGCTAAGACCTAATAAGACCATGCTCTCCCCTTTTTCTTGACTTCATGGTTCTGAATGAGCAGGAAGGTGAGAACTAAGTCAGAGTTGTAAACTGACTTACCGAGTGTTGCAGGCATTCCCTTGCCATGTACTCAGAGCACCTCAGCAAAGACTGGGTGACTTATTGTGTTTGGTTACTTAAGAAAATCTCTGTCTAATCACATTAGCTGACCACTAAGTTAACCAGCAGATACTTCCATGGCCACACTTGACAAAGAATAGAGGCTTCACAGACTTAATTCAGAAAAGTCACTAAACAATTACTACCATAAAGAGCAACAACAACAAACCCTGGGAAGGGGGAGACTGATTTTCCACCTAGTCATGGCACATAAATCTTTTTATATGTTGCTGGATTTGCACTTTAGCATTTTTAAAAGATGTTTACATCTGTATTTACATGGGGTATTGGTTTCTAGTTTCTTTTCTTATGATATTTTTGTCTGGTTTTGGTATAATATTGACTTCATAAGAAGAGTTGGGAATTGTATACGTATCTTCTCCTTTTTAGAAGAATTTTTAATAAATTTCACTCCTAGTTGTACACCCAGGAGAAATAAAAACATATGTCCACACAAAAAATTGTACATGAATGTTCATAGCAGCATATACTAAAACCTCTGAATTGTATACTTTAAAATGTTGACTTCATGGTGTATGAATTCTATCTCAAAAAAAAAAAAAATCTTTGGAAGTACTTTTGTCTAGTTTAAATGTTCTTGAATCTTTCTGTAGTAATGAAGGTAAACCTTATAGCTCCATCTAAGATTTGCCCTTTACCCTGAAGTCATTTATTATTTTAAAAATATTTTGCAAGGAGTGACAAAATATTGGTGGAGAAGCAATCTTTTTCAATTTAGGAAATTCTATTTTATATCCACTTTAAATTTTTTCAGAATTGAACATTCATTATTTAGTTCAACATTCCTTGTTAGCATTTTGTCATGAGCATATGGAAGGTTACCGATATTATACTCTACATTTTTCTGGAAAATCTCCATAGCCTAACTCAAATTTATTAGATAAGCTTTTATTTTCATGTTATTATAAATGACAATGTTGCCAAACTTTCTGCTGTTACATAGAAAGTGTTAGTTTTTAGTCCCCAGTAGCATTGTCTTATTTGTCCTTCACACTCTAATGAAACATCTCCAGGCTCACTTTACACTTAAAGCCATTTTGAGGCTCTTCCAGATCATGCCCACTGCTCTATTTAAAAGCCAGTAGTGGAGAGTGGGGAGGGTGAAGGTAGACGGGGGAAAATTTTAAATCTTCAATTAAATAAATAAATAATAATAAAATAAAAGCCAGTGCTAAATGTGTTAGGTTTTTGGTACATTGTCTGCTTATTTCCAGGTACCAAATTTTATTCTGATTATCTATTACTGTGTAATGAACTTCCCTAAGCTTAACACAGCAATCAACAAACCACCCTTTTGGTTTGGATTTTGGTTTGGTTTGGGTATCAGGACTTCAGGTAGGGCTTGGTTGAATGAATCTCCTATTCTACACATTAACAGAGACCATTCACTGGTACTTCTTAGGCTCATGGAAGCAGGAGGGTCCAAGATGGCAGTAAATCTTAGCTGGCTGGGCATCTCTCTGTATATAAGCCTTTCCAAATGCTAGTTTGGGTTTCCTCACAATATAATGAATCATACTTTTTCCATGGAAGCCAGCTGCAAATAGCATTTCAAGCCTCTAGAGAAGAAATCTCAATATATTTTTCTGCCTTGGCCTCACAGGTCACGTTGTATCACTTCTAACACATTATATTCTTTACAAGAAAATCATAGGACAAACCCAGATTTAAGGGTAAAGGATCAGAAAAGGCTATGAATCCTCGGAGATATGTTTCATTTGGGGATGTAAGCACAGATTTGTGGTGACAAGCAACCATAGAATTTTTTTCACAGAAATTTCTTATATTTAAAATTTTATGCTTATTATCTTATAGATATATGTAAGTTTCCAAAGCTAAATTCTCAGCTTGCTTTACACATGACAGTGGACCTTCTTTGGCTTCCTTTGTACAATGTATGCCCTATCCAATTTCTTCATATTTCTGATGTGATAGGGATTTATTAAAGACTAAAGTAATCCAAATATTGTTTATCTCAGTTCAAGGCTATAGGTGTTATGTAACACCTAAGGAACAAACCTTTTTTTTTTTTTTTTTTTTTTTTTTAGATCAGTCTATAAGGGAAAAAATATTAGTCTCATTAATTTATAAAATTCTACAAAATACAATTCTTTGGAAAGATTTTATTTCACACCAACTTTAAGTGTAGCATTTTTTTGTTTGTTACAAATAGTATAATAAACTATAGTTTGAGTACAATGTATTTAATCCACTAGCCTTGTGCATTGTTGTTTTGGTACAAAAGAAAACACATTATGTCATCATTTGAAAAAAGGTCACTTGTTTTATAGAGTGATTTTCTGTTGTTTAGACATTTTCTTATTTTCAAGCATTGTCATATCTGACCTTTAGCTTTAGATGTAACTTTTGGCCTTTTGCTTCTACCGTTTCACTAAATACCTTTAAAAGTAAAATAGAAGTGTACTGCAGGGACTGGTTTGTTTAGGGAAGTGTAACAATACAAAAGCAATGTAAAAAAAATACAGGAGAAAGAAAAATAGACAATTATATGTAGGTATACTTTCTAAATGGCTCCTGATGACAGAAGGTATAAAAACAAAACTTACTGGTTTCTTCCTGATCTTAATTAGTCGCCGTTGTCGTCGTCGTCGTCTTCTTCTTCCTCTTCCTCCTCTTCCTCCTCCTCCTCCTCCTCCTCCTCCTCCTCCTCCTCCTCCTCCTCATTTGGTCTATGAATTGTAGTATTTTAAAAACACTTGATAGGGAAAGAAAGCTGAGAGAAGAATCCGCATGTGCATAGTTTCTTACTGCATGCAAATAGTAAGTGTAGAGTTTCCTCAAAAGTCTAGACAGACATATTTTACAAATCTCAATTTTCATAAAAGGGAAGAAAGTAGTTATTAACATATATTAAGAGACAGATATCAGCATAAATCTTAGACACAACTAAATAGATAAAAATGGGCCTTAATATGTAGATTTTTAACTGCAAAAATCTTTATAATCTGATACTGAGAAGCTTGACCTCTGAATAAACAAGGAAAAGGTAGAAAAAGCAAATATATGGGTTATAAAAGTTTTGGACTAAAAATATTACTATTAAATTTAAAAGAAAACACAAACAGAAATATCTTCATTTACAGCCATCAACTTCAAATCGTTGTATCTTCATGTTGCTGTATAACAAATTGCCCCAAAATGTAGTATCCTGAACAGCAAACATCCATTGTCTCACACTTCTGGTTAGTCAGAAATTTGAGAATGGCTTAGCTTGGTGGTTCTAGCTCAGGACCTCTCGTGGCATTATAGTTAAGATGATAGTCAGGGCTGCAGATGTCTGAAGACTTGCCTGGAGCTGGAGGATCCACTCATAAGCTCACTTACATGGTTGCTGGCAGAAGTCTTGGTTCCTCACCACATGGGGCTCTTCACAGTTAACATGGCATCTGGCTTTTTCTAGAGGGGGAGAGAAGAAGAAAATAAAAGAGAGAAAGGGAGGGAAGGAGAGAGAAGGAGAAGGAGAGGGAGAGAGAGAGAGAGAGAGAGAGAACACAAAAGGGAAGCTTCAATGTCTCTTGTAACCTAATTCAGAAGCGGCATACAATCATCTTTGCCATTTTATATTGGTGACACACACAGATCCAGCTATGAGCAAGAGGAGAATAGGTCATGGAGAGCCATCTTGAGGTTAATTAACTGTCACAATACCAAATGAGGTATTTAAAACAGAATAAATTTATTTCAGTCTTTCTAAAATCCCCATTTTATTCATTTTTTCTTTCTATAAATATAAATAATTTAAAGACATATTGTGCTAATAGATGTAAATAGAATGTATGAACATTTTATAGGGATATATAATGCATATATATGTGTATATGTGTGTGTATATTGTCATCTCTTTGGTTTATTTTCATTATGTAGTCTCCGATTTTTCTTTTGTTCAGAAAAAAAGTTCTTGCCTTAAAAAATTTTACATTTCAGTAGAAAAATAGAAAATGTCACTTGGTCAGTGCTTATACTTACAGATAATCATTCCTTAAAATTAGTCATTTCTTTAAGAATAATGTATTTTCTGAGTAGATTAAAGTGATAAATGGCAGCTTGAATTTTTCTGACGTGCATAAAAATATTCTATTACAATATCATTGCAAATAATGTATTTTAATACACAGTCATATTTTAAGTGATAATCTTCTCATATTAAACCAAACAATGATTGTTAACAGGGCATTCATCATGGACAATCAGATATATGTAATTTTGAGGCTCTATTCAACAATTAGCTACTTAATTCTTAATTTAAAAATCTCATGGAGATAAATACAGTATTTTCTTTAGGCATGATTCTGTATAATTTTGTTGAATTGTAGGTTATGGCAAATTAATTTTAAGCTAGTATATGTCTGAGTTGATTAGCTTATGCATTATATCATTGCATTTTAAACATTTTAGTCATAAAGTGCCAATAACACAGATTCCCTTAATGTTGAGATAATTTATACAGGTAGCATTAAAAAAGGTATCTTAAAGAGTGTTTTTCTTTTGCATGAGGTCAGTTCATGGACACTATTTCTTTCTTTTTTTTTTTTTATCACAAATTATCATATAGTGATAGCTTAAATTTTAATTTAAATTCTAGCAGGAAACTATGACTTAAATTTTAGCTATGTCAGGTATTATTTAGCTTTCATCACACATATTCTCAAACTCTTCCTCAAGTTTGATAAGGCTGGTTCAGCTTTAACTGGGATTAGGTGTTCCCTGTCATTACCGAGAGGATCTTTGCTGAAATAGACTCTTTTAGAGCAGTTTCCATGGGCTACTTTTCCATTCTCTCACATTAAGGACCATTTTATGAAGATAAGAACAATATTAGTACTGCTGAGTCATAATCTTCCTTTGTGGAAATACAGCTTAGGAGTAACTTTGCTTTTTGTATATAAATGTATTGTGAATTAGAATTTTATTTGCATATTTGTCCATTTAAGAAATAAAAATTATAGCAAAACTGCATTAACTAAAACCTTTTGTCATTTTAAGAATTAGTTTCCATTTTCTCCAAAATATTCCTTTAAGAAAATTGATATATTTACAATAACAAAATCAATCATTATGAATGTTACTGATGGCACCAAAAGTTTAATTTATAATTATATATTTAGTAAATATGTATAAGTACCTATCTAAATGATCCATGTTGAAATTTATTTATTTGAATAAGGAAATTCATTTGAAGACCTTTAAATTAAACTAAATTGTCAGCCACTTGCAAGATTATCCTCTTTTATCAACTCAAAAAAAATTCTGAGATAAATATATATATATATATATATATATATATATATATATATTTTTTTTTTTTTTAACACATAAGAAAATGAGAGTAGACAAATCAAGTGGCTTACTCAAGGCCATGCAGGAAAGAAGTGGTAGAGGTAGAAATGGTTGTTCTAATCTGTAGCAGAGTTCTCAAAACATCCAGAACATCTATTGTAGAAATGTCTCCCTGGGGAAAAAAATCAATGCATTTTCCAGTTTAAAATTACTTCCATTTATACCACTCGATGGAAACTATTCTCATGAAAGTCAGACATTTTTCATTCTTCATCTTATATGACCTTCTATTCCACAGAGCTGCCTTCCTCTTCCTTGAAATACTCACTTCTCATGTCTTCCGTATTGCAACTCTGGGCTTCCTTTGCCAGTAAGGTCGTTTACTCATCTCCCTCAGCTCCACTTTTAAAAGTTGTAGTTTTTCTGAGCTGAGGCTATGCCAGTTTTTCCTCAAATAATTCTATAAGAAAACTAGCTTTTTTGTTAACTTCTAATTCTCCTTCTACCATACTACTATCCTTGCTTTCTGATCCTGCCAGGTTAGGAGAAAAGAAAAAAAACTTGTCTCATGTTCCCTGGACTATGGCAGGATTTTAAAGATGATATATTTCTGGTCATTTCCTAGTATCTTTGGAGGCAGCCCATCCATGCTGGTGATGCCATGGTTACTCATGGCAAACATATCTCTCTTTCATCTGTTCAGTCTGGTCTTCATCCTCAGCCCTTCGTGGCCAATGATCTTCTACTTTTTTAGCCTATCAGACCCCTTACCTCTCCAGGAAGTCTTAGTACATGGGATCCAGATAACCCCATGCTATTTCTCTCCTGTGCAGCAGGCACCTGAGTCAAAAGAAATGCTCAAGCACCTTTGCTTCTATCAGCTGTGGGAATAGAGTAATCCTCAGGCTGTGGCTTTTTTTTTCTGAATCCACAGTTACTTCAGCCAGCTCTTTACTCTTTCAGATCCCTCCAACACCAGTCTACCTCTCTCCAAACTGAAAGATAAACATATTAAGTCCTCCAAGTAACTGGATTAGAGCCCTTTCTCTTGATTCTGCATATGAGGCAGCACTCCCTTCCCTTTTCCTTTGGAGGGCCAGGCTCAAAGTTCTCTCTAAAGAAATCATTACAAATAATCTCTCAGACTCCATTCTCCTCAATCTTTTCATACCCTCTGTAACTGAAAGGTTTCTAGAGTTATTTGACCTAGAGCTTACTTTGCTTAGAGATTTTCGTATCTTACAATACAATTTACTCTGGAATATGGCTTACCTGATCTGTCCATTTTAGCATTTGATTATATAATAAGTGAAGAACTATGAATAAAGGAAATTTCTGAGTTTATTTCCCAATTCTTTCTTTTGTGAATGTTCTTTCAACCTTTCTGTTTATGAAGCCTTTTGAATGTAAAAAAAGGATTTTCTATTAGTGCTAAGAATCTTCAGAATTTGCTAATCTAAATTTAAGACAACTACAGTAGCAAATTTGAAGGAGCTCAAATTCTTGTTTGAGTCTGTGTACAAGGAGTTAGGAATCATTTATCAGAAATTCAGGAATTCCTGAGCTGACATCTAAGGGTAGAGAATTTATATTCATAGAGTTGCCTAGGTTTCACTTTTTCACAATTAATATTTAGTCTATAAAACTATTTTGAGAAAATTTAGAAAAAAAATTTTTATATTTCAATGAACAATTTTAAAATCAATGTAAAAAATAATGAAGTATAACAGTTGTAACTGATGTAGGTAATTAGGAAATTAGTCTCTAATATTATTAACATATTAACATTATCCCAATTTTAATTGGGCATATAAGTATTATAACATACTAGATGCAACAACAAGAGTTAATGTATCAGGAAAAGACACACGTTTAGTGTTGCCTCTAATAGCAATATTAGAATACTTCAGTTTATTCATGCTTTTCTTTATTCAGTCATTTATTTAAAGAAAACATTTTAAACTACTATAATTTGAGTCAATTGTCTAATTAGTATGAAATTATATTTAAATACAAATAATGAAAAGAGAGGTCTTATTATTGATCCCATGTCAGGCACTCATCTAAGTGCTTTATTTGTATTACCTCTTCAAATAACACATATCTATGAGATAGTTACTAGTAATGTTTCCATTTTACATGAGGAAACTGAGGTTTAGTGAAGCTAGTAAATAGCTGAAGATCCCACATATAGTTGAGAAGGGATGCAGGATTTCATGCCTTTTTGTATGAAGGCAAAGCACACACTCTTGATGATTCCAATACTCTGAATATAATAATTTCCTATGACGTTTGTAGTTCAGAGACACTTAATATTAAAGTCAGGGTGTTTTAAGGATATTTTTAAAAGTCGAATTTATACTAAATAATTTTACCAAATTATGGGGATAATTTTCACTTTATTAGCACACAGCAGAATTTATCTCTCAGTCATCTCTATGTATCTATATACAAACATATAGGAAAACATGCCCTGACAGCAGATTTCATTTATTCATTTTTTTAAAATTCAAGATATTGATTTAGAAAAAATTGAGCTGTTACTTTTTAAAATTATAATAAATATACTGATCAATCAAATGCTCAAACTATCCTGCTATTATTTATACACTGGTTCTACTAACTAACGAGAATAACTTTGGGGAAATATGATTTGGTGAAGATTGTACAAATGAAAAATTGGTTCTGTTTTGGTCATTTGAGCTGAAGAAGTTTACTATAATTTTAATAATACCTTCAACATTTGCATATGATCTGAATCATTTTTACTTGTGATGTATATAAAGCAGGGAAGCTAATGTGATATTGTAAGGGATAAATCCATATAATGAGTGATCAAAGAGCCTAAAGAGCTCCATTATATAGGTCTCAGATTTTGTTTTACCTCTCATTTTTGTGTATCAATCAGGTGTGCAGTTGTTTATTAGTTGTCTTAAGTATCAGCAAACTGCATTACACCACTCTTCTCTACAACTTACTGGAAATGGGTGAGATGCACTTTATAATTGATTCCTTCATTTAAATTAAAAAGGTAATAGCTAAATAGTGTTGTACTTTCTGTTCAAGTAAGGTTTTCCAGTGAATGATTCATTAGCACTTTCAAGTCTGATTAAAAACATCTCTTTTGTGAGAACCTTTTTACAAAGAAGAGTTTTCCAAGCAGCTGCATTTTTTCAAAAATTATACTTATTAAGATTAAATTATCTAATGAAATATATTTTCACTGGAGTGATAGGGTAGGCAGACCTATATCTATTAATAACACGCCTAAGATTTAGTTTAAGGGCAATGTTAAATTCTCACCCAATAAAGGACTAAATAAATGTCATTTTAATGTTGCTGTTACTATATATTTATAAAGTTCTTTCCCATGTCTAAGTTTCTAGAATTTAAAAGTTATTAAATTTGTGAAATGTATTGTCTCTTTCAGTCCAAAAGGAGTTAATATATTTTTGCTGAATTATTGAGTGTAAGGATTTTAATCCCTTTACAATTAGTCAGTGTTATGGGCTACATGTTGTTTCTCCACTATAAATTCATATTTTGAAATCTTCATCCTCAATGTGGTTTGTTTGGAGATGGAATCTACCAGAGGTGGTTAGGTTTAGATGAGGTCATGAGGGTGGAAATCCCATGATGAGATTAGTGCTGTAATAAGAACAGAAAGAGGGTAGAGATCATACTCTTGGCCATGTGGAGATACTTCTAGAAGGTATCTTCACAATCTACAAGGAAGTGGGCTCTCACCAGACACTGATTCTGACAGTGCCTTGATTTTAGACTTCGTAGTCTCCAGAACTTCGATAAAGAAGTGTTTGTTATTTAAGCCACCAGTCCATGATATTTTTGTTATAGCAGCCCATAGTGACTAAGAGAATTAGAGTCTTCTTACTTCTGAAGTTAGACTGCTTTCCCACTTTCTGTTTTTTGAAAAGTTTATTGAATTAGAGCTGAAGATTCTGAGTAATAGCCAATCTGTGGTATAATTTCTTTGAAAGATACTCAAAGATGTCAGTGCAGTAGTAAGACAGGGTAGTATTATCTTTTTCCAAGAGGACCTGTCTGTTTATTCATTCACACAAAAAAACTCGAGGTCATATTTGAAACAGATACTGCTAGTTCTTTATGACTGAGATTGCCCTAAAAGGTTAAATTCTAACTAAAAAATGACAAAAAGCTTATCCCTAACAATAGTATTATTAATAATTTCATTTCTATTCTTGCTTCATTCTCTATTTTTTTCACAGTGGCTAAAATTAAATATTGCATATTATCTTGTATAATGCTAACAGAGGCATATAGCTTAAGACACAGATTTACCACAGTCTAAAAGAGGGCTCTTTTGTAGTCATCTGAACTTAAAAGTATAATCAGAAATGTTTGTAAGGCTTTAAAGTGATAACATAAACTTAACAGATGCTCTGGAATTATTGTTTTTTATCCCACTGCTCCAAATCTTCTTGTGATTAGGCCTAAATTAGAACTACTTGCTTTAACAGAATATTTTTCTTGTCAAAGAAGTGGCCTTTTTTTGTGGTGTCAAAAAAGTGAATTTGTTGTAAGAGGAATCAAAATTTTTTCTTTTTCCCACACTTTTTTTCAATGTCTTGCAATCTCTTTATAATCCTAAATTCTATAAAATGCTATTAATTGCTCATCCTCAAAATGTATGAAATCCCATCTTTAAAAAAATCATGAAGACCATAATGACGAAAAAATACATACACTTGAAGCATCCTCACTAATAGATTTATGATATTTTGATGAACTTACTAGACAAATAGAAGTCATTATAAACCAAGCCCAATGAATAAGGAGTGTTATCAGGCTGGAGAGAACTATCTGTAAGCAAAAATGTGAAATAATAAAGTTGTTATTCTCAATTTCTCCATGAAATAGAAAACAGAGGTTTTTGAATGTCATGCAAAATATTTTGGAGTTGGTGTAATAAGAAATATAGAAAGGTTGACAGTATACAGTATAATGGAAGCTGAATTTTTAATGTAATATGTGTTTATATAAGCTAATTGAGAAGAAGCACTACCCTTCAATCAACCAGCTAAACATTATTCAATGTCAGTTATCTTCTGTTTAACTTTTGCATTTACATGGGGCTCTCTAATTCAGTGCATTTCAGGTATTTGCCTCTACCTCCTGGGGTCTGAACTAGCCCTGAAGTGAAGAAGTGAGCCCCGTGGACAGTGTCTGATCTGCTGGTGGGCTTCACTGTTTACAAATAATCCTTTCATCTGTGCATTCCCACTCCAGGGACTCCAGCTAACTAACATAGCTGGTTTAAAATTTTTAATTTGATTTTGCTACTGAGTGATACTATCACCCATGTGATCAGTAAAACCTCTTGGGAGCTCTTCATACTTAGCATTGAGAGAAGAAATATTTGAACCTTTTTAATAGTGACTATTATACATGGTTGACAAACCAAGCAGAATATGTGCTTTAATGCTATACATCTTAGCTGCTATCACAGATATACTACTTAAGGCACAAAGGAGGAATCCAGCTTGTGTGGTACCTTAGCTCACTATGGGGTGGTTGGTCCCTCTTAGTAGGAGAGGGAAAGGGCTCGTGTATATGATAACCAAGTGGCAGCATAAAGCTTAAGTGAGGATATTGGAAGCCAACTTAAATAATGTGGATTTTATTGCTTTTTATTATATTGATCCTAATATTTAAAAAAGTGTTTTTACTGCAAGAAAAAGTGCTAGTGTCTTACATCCAAATGGCAATGATGAGTTTTTAAAGGCCTTTCAGATGAGGTGGTTCTATATAATTCTTACTTAGGAGATGGTTGTATTTTTTTTTTTTTTTTTTTTTGCAGAAGAGCAACCCAAGCTTGGACTCTTTTACAATATCAAGACTCATCTTACTTAAATTCTAGATATTTCTTTGAATTTTGGGTTGGCTCCTGCTGCTTATAACTGAGTTGTTAGTTTGACTAGAGAATAGCATAATCTTCAATGTCAAATATATTTTGGGAGTCTTTATAGACTATGCCATGATATTACAATTTCTGATGGGTTTATGATGTCCTGAAATTCTCTCAACTTGTTTAATTTAATTGACTGTGCTTCTGCTTCGAATGATCTGTTTATGACCCTGGATCCATAAGCATAGCTACAAACATAATTTAGATACTATAACATTTTAAAATAGAAAGTTGATAAATGATAATAAAAATCTCAAAGGTCAGATATTTCAGCATTTTTTTCCTATTGAAAAACTTGAAAGTTAAAAAAAACAAGATATTTATTCGTAAAGTATTTTATGGAAAGGAAATTTGCCGAGAAATTCAACAATTTTATGTTATTTAAAATGGTTCAAAAACAACAACAACAACAACAACAAAACACACGGGAAACTGAAATAGACACATTTGTTACACACAGGTACTTAGGAGGTACACTGCATGCGTCAAGGGGTCACATGGGGAGGTCAAGGCAGAGTGCAGATAGGAGAGAGAACAAGGACCTGGGGCATGTGCCTTTATTAGGGTCCTTTGAGATTCCTGAGGTAAACAAAAATCGGTCAGTACAAACCAGAAAGAGTAGGGTTTTGATAAACTTCTTGGTGTCTTATCTATGGAGTACAAGAGGAAGGCCCTGGCAGTCATGAAAGACTGTTGTTCACGTTGGCTGTTGGAGAAGTCAAATCAGAAACTTGTATTTGCTTGTGACTCTGTGAGTTGTTTCTAGGGCTTGCAATCATAGAGAGGCTAGTGTCAGTTCAAGGCCCATACAGGCCACTTACACAAAATGGATGCTGAGGATCTCTACACACACACACACCCCCTCCCACCCACCCACCCACCCACCCACCCACTACAAGTAAAACTGGGAAAACCTGAATAAAGTAGGTGGAATGTATAAATATCAATATCTTGTTTGTGATATACTGTAGTTTGGCAAATTTCATTGGTGAAACTGGGTAAAAATATACAAAGGATCTCTTTTTATAGCTTCTTACAATTGCATGTGAATCTATAATTATCTCAACAAAAATTCTATTGAAGTATAAAAATAATGCATATTCATGACAAAATACTTAGAAAATACAAATGAAACAAAAGAGGAAAGTTGTCCCTGTATAGATATTTATGGTAACTTTTATTCTCATCTTCAGGGCTCTATTTGAATTTTGTTTTATCTAAGAATGTTTGCCACTCTACATAAAATACTACACTATCCTGTACTGTCTGACCCAATAATTTGCTTTACGTTTATTCATTTCACTTATTATCCACTGACATAGTATTTCTGCATTTTTTTAATTGGTTGATTTTTTTGGTATCATTTATGAAAACCCAGGAGGACGGGGTCTTTTATTCATTTTTCCATTGCAATACTAATAAGGTATCTGATGTGGTAGGAGTTTAATGTTTTTGTATGAGTTAAAAATGAAATCATACTGTACTTAATGTTTTTGGCTAGTCTATCATGTATTTAAATTATGATTAGCTAGATTGTACTCAGTATTGGTAATATAATGATGAAAACAGATTAGATTTCTACCTGCTTGAAAACCCAACTCTATTTTTATCATTTTTCTAAGGCACCACTAAAATAGTTACAAAGTATTCTGTTGAATGAATGCAATGCAATTTACTTAACAAGTATCTACTCTTAAACTTATGATTTTAAACTGTGGGCATTTATAAACAATATTGTGATGAATAATCTTGCGGTTAATTCTGTCTTTATTATTATTAGTTCCTCAGGATAAATCTGAAGTAGATATGTAAAATACCATTAGTTCAAATACTCAGATCCTAAAGGACTGCCAGATTAAATGAGACTTTAAGATACATTGTGTTCGACGTGGAGACTTAGGAAATATTCTAAATCAGTCTTCTTTTTCCCTTCTTGCTTTTCCTTTCTTGGTCAATGATGATCACTACCTCAGTCTATTCTCTATCACTTGCAGTTGGCTTTCCATTTATTCCTGGAACCTGCACACAAACATTACTGAACACACAATTCAAGTTTCTGACAAAATTACCCACTGCTATTCAGAGCCTTAAAAATAATCAGTACCTTGCTTTATTTTAGTTTATTACCATACCTTTGAATGTAAGAGTAACACACATTCGACAAGGAAAAACACTAATCTTGACTAAATATTAAAGACATTTAATGCTATTTTTGCAAATGTGCCCACATACTGGCTAATATTTGGGAATAATAAGCAACTTCTTTTCTTGTTTATGTGTTGTGTAGTGTATTCTTTACTTCTAGAATTTATAGTCCATACTTCCTTGTTAGGGCTTTTAAGATTTCAATTTCTTAGAATTTTCCAAAATATTATAATTATCCAATGTATTTTCAGAGATATATCAGTAATCCACACAGTTTGAAAAGACTGCAAGCAAGGAGTGAAAATACTACAAATAAGCTGGGAACAGATTTCAAGTCTTAGAGCAGTCTACTAGCATGGATATGTCACTATTTAGTTATATTCCTGCAATATATTCCTTTTCTAATATAAACTATAAGAATAATGGTATTTTGGGCTTCCAGTATTCAGATTTGTAATTCTGAAAGAGACCCAATGGCATTTAGCTGCTATCACAGTTCACTGGTTGCTGAGAAACTAAAAAATGGTTAGATTTTGTTTGAGGATGGTGAATACTGGCACTCATGCTACCCTTTACCATTCTACATCAGTGCCAAAAATAGCATCACAACACTTTCCCAGTGGACACAGGGACATCAAAGTTGTTCTCTACAGCTGTTACACTTCTCCTAGAGCTGATTCATGACCAAAAGAAGTGAAACTCATTTTCCATTTCTTCTCTGTTTAAAAGTTAATCAATGATCTTGACTACATGATGGTGAAAGTCTGTTTGATTAAGTTTTCATTATCAATAGAGTCTATCCCGGATGAGTAAATTGTGCTGGGGTCTGATTAGACGATATTAACTGAGAAAGAGGAATTATATACTGTTTTATAATATGCAATTATTATGGCCTCTTTAAAACTGGTGGGAAGTTTTTCAATATCCAGTATAATATTATGGAGAAATTGTAACATTTTAAAATTGTTATAGACCTCATATATTACCCAGTCCAACCTCGTTATTTTTCATGTGAGGAAACAGAGGTTTAGGGAAGTTCAGTAACTTGCCCAAGGGTCCACATCTGTTAAGTTAAAGAGGTATGATCACCAGTGTAGTGCTCCTACTATGACACTATACTATGGTGGCTCCTAATTTCATTTAGAAAGCCCCATCTGTATGTAATGATTGTGTAATTCTTATATTTGAAAATTGCACTCTCCGATCATGACACATACATTTAAACTGAAGGCCTGAATTAAATTTAATTTTAGAACCCTTTGAATGCAACTGGAAATATGGGTTCTGTTCAGATCTTCAAAAGTATCAGACAGGAGTACAATGAATACTAGAATTGAACATTAATTTCTCAGAATGAAATGGCAGATTATTCTTTTTTAATATGTGACACATCTGAAGTGGCTAAAGTTTAGATAAGCACTTAATAGCTTACGTTATAATTATTTTAAGGAGTTCATCACCACTTATTTATTGTTCCTTTCACATAATCTCTAATCTGTAGCACTCAACCCTCATGGTTTTATTCATTTGACACATCTTAGAATATTTCATAGAATTCAATAAGTGTTTGTGAAGCTTTATAGTGACTTAAAAACTATATGTCACTGTATAATTCACACTAGTTGAATATGTGTTAGTCTGAGGAACTTAAAGAAAACAGCATAATATAAAGAGTGAGGAAAAAGGGGCATTTTTGTCATCACAGAACAAATGTTCCTGCATCAAAATATGTCCCACATTACAATGAAATGCCTCACCTAAAAGTTTTACTGTGCTTAGTAAAAAATAAATTGTAAATATATTAAAATTACTAGAATACAAACATTAGAAAAATCAACAAAAAACATAAAGATAGGTAACCATTCAATTTTTTCTTTTGTAACTGTACACAAAACACAGATTTTAAATCAGAATAGAAACCTAATATAATGCTTAATTCTAAATAAATAGCCTCTAAATTATACCCCAAATCTACCTACTTTTCTCCATCTCCATTGCCATAGTTACATCACCTTTCCTAATGCAACAACCTTTGTGATCTTCCTTTTTCTAAGATTATTTCCCTGCCTGTTTTAATCCATAATTCTTTTGGCATCTAGATTCATTTTTGTCTCTCTTTTCACTTAAACAACAACAACAACAACAACAACAAACAAAAAAAAAACAGGATATAAGGAACTGATAAGTGTTGGATATGTGGATATATGTATTACCTTGACTGAGATTATGGTATCATGGGTATGTGTGTATGTCCAAATTCACCAAATTACCCAATCGTACACAGTAAATATATGCAGTTCTTGTAAAAACACACAGCAAAAACAAACAAACAAACAAAAAACTATCCCTGGATTTCCATTGTCCTGAGAGTAAAATTCAGAACCTACCATGGATATCTCATAACGTCCTACTTGAAGAAGCTCTCATTTACTTCTCTGATTTTATCTAACAACCTTTTCCCTCTTTCACTATGCTCCAGCAACACTGGCTTTTTGTTTTGTTTGTTTCTTGGAAGTGCCAAGGCCTTTCCCATTCTATAAACTTTGTTTTTCTTGGGACAGGCTTCTTCTCATTTAGATATTAGATCATATGTTACCTCCTCAGAGAAGCCACCTCAATGGTCCATCTAAAGTCACTTGCAGAGTGTGTAATTTTTTTATTTAAAACATGTATCTCAAATGGAAATATTATTACAAAATTATTTAATTGTTATCTGTCTCTCCTTGGCACAATTAAGCTCTACACAGCAAGGATCTTTTGTGCCATATTTACTATTGTATTCTCAGGACCTATATCAGTGCTTAGCACATATCAGACACTTAAATATTTCCTCACAGGCATGCACCATCTTCCAGCCCTTGGATTTTACTCATCTGCCTTATGACATAGATCTAAATAAGAATAATGAAGAGTTAAATTAAGAAATAATGTCGAAAATAAGTTTTAACATCCCATGTGACCATTAATAAATTTACAAAATTGTTGATTACAGGCAGATGAGGAGAGTGTAAACATTGATAAATAATATCAAAAATGTCATTCCAGGTTTATTTATTTATTTTTTGCCATTGTGTACACATGGTACAGGTAAATGATCTTTGGAACTTACTTTTATGAGCAATGTAATGGTAGAGAAAAATCAGTTCTATCAGGTGAATAGGTTGAAAAGGAAAAAAAGCAAATTAAATAAAAGTGTTTGAAATTTCCCTCATGATTCTGACAGGTTTTTTTTCCCCTTTAATAATTCTCCTGTTGTTTATTTTTTGTTTGTTGAAGATATTCTGTGAGTCACTATGTATATTTAGGAGACAATTTGACTTAAGAGCTTCATGAAATAGAGAGTTACACCATCAGGTAATCAGAAATCAGTTTTAATTCCGTATTTGCATAGAGCTAAAATAGTACTCTTCAAAGGAAAATTATCCCAGCTTTTACATTCTATATAATAAATACTAAATTCTTAGGACAAGGCCCTTTCCCATACCCTAAACATTACATAATCGATTTTCTACTCTTTTACTTGCTTTCCCAAAGCACTGTCAGAATATTGTTTATTACATGCTACAATTTTAGTTATATTAGAGCTTTCTAAAATTATCAAAATCTTGCGTGAATTAATTCAATGAAATGTTATAAGTAATATTCTTATTTTGGATAAAAATGTATTGATTGAATCCAAACAGTGGGCATATTATTTAGGAGGTGTGACCTAAGCACCATGAATGTGAAAATTTTGCAAGGAAAATCCTTTTAAGCTTGAAAACAATTTCATGAGTGTTTATAGCAGAGAGAAATGTATATATAAGGAGTTATAAATGATCCAAATACTTGTCTGTGTATTTTATATGAGAGGATTTGATGACTGTTTTTTTTATTTGTTTTATTATTTAATTACTTCAGTCTTGAATTGTCGAATATTTTAATTTTCCAGTTATATTTCTTGTATAAATCAGTTAATGGCAGAGATTTTGGGGTGCCTGGTAAGCACAAGAAACTGTGTGGGGGAAAATGCTTATGATACAGTAACTTTCCCTTCATAATAAATAAGAGATTATATTTAAACATGAAGTAAGGAGAGAAAATCATAAGCCAAAATTTTAAAACCGAGGTACAAATTTTCAGAAGTTATGGGATGCTGTAAAAGTGGATAATCGTGGGTACTAGTATTCTCTCAATGATGACCAGGAGGGTCTTTCTGAGAAGTCAAAGGTGTTGCCCACATATTAAAAAGAAGTCAGCTATCCCTTTGTAAATTATATAAATGTCCAAGCATTATGCTATACACCTAAAACTAATATAATATTGAATGTCAACTGTAACTGAAAAAAATTATGTTAACCAAAAAATTAGTAGTAGTCAGCCATGTCTACATCTAAGCAAAAAACATTTCAGGCACAGGAACTAACAATTCAAAGACCCTAAGACAGGTAAACATTGTGCAGATTCAGCAAACTAAATGATAATTAGAGTGAAAGGGAAAGCATGTTGGTTGAGATTATATAGGATAGCATAGCCTACTGAGACTTTTTGGCAATTGTAATATTATAGTGTATATGAAGAGCAATTAAATTATTTTAAACAGGGGCTCACAAAGTCTGATTTTTTTTTTTTTATGTGTGTGTGTGTAATTATAGTCTGGACAGAGAATGAATTTGAGTAAAAGAAAAAGTGGAAGTGAGGAGATTGTTTATAATGCCACAGTCTTCTACACAAGAAACCATAGTGACATAGGATGTAGAGATAAGTGGACTCTTAATTATATATCAGTGGTAAACATGACTTGATGGAAGTTGAGGGTGGAAAAGAAAGATATGTCGGGAAAGGCAGTTTCATGCATGCAGTCTTTCTGCTTCTCCTCGGCCTCATAAGCATGGATCTTGGACTTGGAACAATTCCTTCCCAAGACATAAAGAACCCACAGAGCTTATGCCAGGCTTATCACATTGTGTGGGAATTATCGTTTCTTGTTTTAGCTTAATGAATTATCTTATATTGCCTCTGCTTAAAGTATGTATGTCATGTGGCACATGGCTAATCTACTGTTACATCTGTCCTATGATGGGAGGGGACAGGGTTCCTCCTACTGTGGCACAAGAGGTGTACATGTGAGCAATTGCCCTGTGATGGCTGCCTGGAAACACCTGCTGGCCAGGTGGAACCACTGCTCACTACTGAAGTTGATCTTGCTCTGTATCTTCTCTGTGTGAGTAAAGTGTTTTTCCATCCAGTGATCGATTACATTGTGTTTTTCTTGGTAACTCATATACCAACACATGGTGGGCAGAAGTGTTTAGAGTCTTCCTCCAGACTGGTAACCAGTACATAGTATGCTACTCCCTTGGGCCGATAACCAGTGCATTAGACTCTGCTCGACAATAACTTGAATATTTTTCACTCAAGGAACTAAAAGCTTAGAAGGGTAAAGTTTGGAGTAGGACAAAACAACAGTTTAGATTTGACCACGTTGAGCTTAGGTATGGTGGTGCCTATTTCTCAAAGGAGAAATTAGAAAAATCTGACATTCCTCAGGAAGCCAACTTTTCATGTCATGAAAATGATCTCATGAGAATGAGATCATCTACAGGGAAAGTATAGAAAGAAAAGGTGGGGCAAGGACCACATCCTAAGAAATGACATTTTAACATCTGAATAACATGGAGAAATTGGCAAAGCCCAGTGTTGGAAAGCAGAGAATTAGGTGGGGAAAGTAAAATATTGTGTTGTCAGAACATGAGAGAAAAGCAGTTTAAAAAGTAGGGAGTCACCTCTTTCAGTGCTGCTAGGTTGTTAAAGTAAATCTATGAAAGTACATATTGGCTTTGAAGAAATGAAGATTGTTAGTGATCTCTGCTGAAGCAGATTCATTGATGTGGTTGGTGGAGGAGGTGAGTGAAAGTCAGGTTGTAGTGGTGTGAGGGGTGATGTGGTGTCAGAAAGTGGAGGTGAGGTATGTATGCATTTTTCTGAAGAAGTTTATGGAGAATTTTTGATGATCAGGAATATGAAATCAAAGGAGGCTAAAATTACTGAACCTGGAAAATGAGAGCAATTTTATATGTTGATGAAAATGTAATAGGGAGATATTAATAAGTCAAGAGAAAAAAGGAAAAATGGAGAAAATGAAATCCTTTATTAAATGCTAGAGGAAAAGGTTTACCTATGATAGAAAAACAAAAGACATCTGGTTTTTTTGGAAGGGAAAAAGTGTAAGCTAAATGCAGACGCTGGTTGGTTTGTAGATTTTGTCACGGGGAAATAAATGAGTATTACTCCAAAGTTAGTGTTTTCTCAAAGATGTGAAAAGCAAAATTAATGGTAGAAAGTAAGAGGGAAGTAGATTCAGAGGAATGAGACTCTGAGAGAGAGCTCATTATGTAAATTTGAATTTATAATGGCATTAGTCATTAATTAATGGCCAATTTCATAATATTCTCTAATGATATTTGGATGTACAGGTTGTTGGCAATCTTGACCTAGTTTTACTCACTAAAGTGGATGGTAGATGGGGCATATAGGTGTAGGCATGGAGAACATGGATGATTAAATTCATGCAGATGCACCAAGTGTTTCATGATTAGGCCACAGTGGTCTAGTATACACAAGACTAATAGCAACCTAAGTACATGCTACTGCTTTAGTCTGAATGTTTGTGGCCCTCTAAAAGTCATATGATAAAATCCTAATGCATAATGTGATGGTATTAGGATGTGAGGCCTTCAGCAGATGATTAGGTCAGAAGGGCAGAACCTTCATTAATGAGATTAATGCCCTCCTACAAGAGGCTCCAGACAGCTCTTTTGCCCTCTTCTGACTTATGAGAATACACACAGTCTATAACTCAAAAGAGGGCCCTCATCAAATCATGCTGGCATCCCGATCTCACAATTCCAGCCTTCATACTGTAAGAAATAAATTTTTCTAAGCTACCTAGTGGGTTGTATTTTGTTATAGCTGTCCAAATGTATTAAGGCAACTATCATAAGCTACTTGTGGTATTTAAACTGTGTGCTTCCAGAATTATTAACCAACTATCTGAAATTAATGAATATAATCTAAATATTTCTGCTTCTACAACTTCTTCCTTCTTACAGTTACCTCCTTCCCTCAAGGTATAAAAACTCGATAGATAGATAGATAGATAGATAGAAAGAAAGAAAGATATAGATATAGATGACAGATAGATTCATAGATGGATGAAAGGATCTAAGATATAACTTTAAATAATCAATTGAAAATATACAAATATTATGATCCCTCTAAAACCTAAGGTGGTCTTAGATGATTAAGAAATTGGAAAATGATGAAATGTCCAGACATCACAGATCCAAGAGCAAAAGGCTTAAATATGCATTTTTAATAACATCTTTTCATATACTCTAATTCATCATCTCTCTGTCTTCATCAAAGTGTTTCTCCAAGTTCTGGCATATTAAGAGCTAAACTTCTAAATAACTGATTCAAATTTTGCAGTATTTAATAGTCGGTTTGCTGTCGATTTCTTATTTTTGATAGTTGTGATCTTCATCTGAATATGTTCTTTTCTAATGAGGTAGCCCCCATTTCATAGATTCAATATGTTCGCATATTTGAGAATAGAAGCATGACCTTTCTCCCTAAGTTTCCTCTTCTTTCTTTGGGTGCTATTTCTTGATAGAGAATGCTGACTGAACACTCTAACAATGCCTCCATTATGATTATTACATCATCTCTGGTAAATAGTAGCTGAGATTACTTTCTGAAGGTTCATATGTGGGATAGTGGAAAGTGCTTAAATTCACCAAGTGCTTTAGTTGTCCCTATTTATATTCTCCCCTGGACCTTGCTTCTCTATCCTTGGAAGTTTTTGGGGCTCTGTTGGAGAATGCACTTAAACTATAGCTTGGCCTATTCCCTGACCCTAATGAACTGGGAGCATCTTTCTTCTCTCAATCTGGTTCTGTCTGAACTTTATCTTCCAAAAAGTGTATCTATGCAATCTATTCTACTTAATGCAATAATTATCTTCCTTGTATATTTTTAGGTAAAGAAAAATTGAATTAATATAGCTTTTATAATTATATGTTTCATTTCTTTTGTTCTGATATGTTTAAAAAGATTGGAGCTATTTTAAAAAATCCGGCTACTAAAAAAAAATCAAACTGTTTTTAGATTGTACTAACATACATAAAGTATAGATTAGCTGAGATAATGATATCACACTCTTCGCTGGGAATGATATGTATTTGCAACACTGAATTTTGTTGAATGTCATATGTAAAGAGAATATTGACAAATTAGGCTATATAGAAGTTGGTTTTGAGAACAGTTAAAGATCAGGCTGTCAGTATTTGTGAAGAATTGTTAAAGAAAGTGGGAAGATTTGAGCTACTTATTTGAGCATGTGATAGTAAAAACTAGGATGAGGGGCTAAAATTGAAGCTGAATCTGTCTTAATAGATAAAAACAGACAATAAACATTGGAACTCCCCAACATTAAAAATAGGCTGTCTCAGAATGATGAGGCATTTATACTAAAGGTGGCATTCAATCAAGGACTGTATGTATATTTGTCAAAGATGATCCGAAGAAATTCTTTCCCTAGAGAGGAGATTGGATTGAAGTTCCTTACAAATCTTATGATCTACAATTTTGTTAGGGTCAAATCGAAAATATTATCTCTTAAAGGATAATCTGATACTTATAAAATATTTCTTTAATATGTGCTATTGTAAATAGAAAAATAGTAATAGCTTGTGATCAGAACATGATTACAAACATGTAAATTACATATTAGAAGAAACAGAAATTCAATAACATATAACAATATATTATAATTTACTGATATGAGAAGACTTTAATTCACTTTTCTCAATGCATAACAATTTAAATAGACAAAAAGTAAAAATGTAAAACTTGAAAAACAAGGCGGAACTAATTTTTTATATATTTAACCCTGTGTTCTGAAAGCAGACAATAAAAAATTTTGAAAAACATAACTGATATAAGATTTGTATCCAAAAAATATTTTAAAAAACTCTCTGTATTCAATAAGAAACAACTTAATTTAAAAAGGGGTAAAGATTTGATTAAACTGTTTGTGAAAATAGAGAGATAGATGGTAAATAAACATGAGAATATGCACAGTATCATTTGTCATTGGTATAATGTAAATTGAAACCCCTTCTGATTTCACATCTATTAGAAAGGCTTAAAAATATAATTGACAATACCAAGTACAACAATTAGAAAGAACTGGAATTCTCATACATTGCTAGGAAACATTAAAAATACTGAAGCCATTTAAAGAAAACATTTTGACATTTTCTTTTAAAATTAAACATACATTATTATTAAACTAAGCAATCTCCCTATTAGGTATCTAGCTAAAGGAAAATAGATTCATCTATCCAAATACCTGTATGTAAATAGTTATAGTAGATTTATTCATAATCACCCAAAACTCAAAAAAAAAAATCTAAATGTCCATCAACATTTTATCGAATGGATAAAAATTGTGGCACATCATACAACTAAAAAGAAAAAAAATCAACTAATACATGCACCAGCATTAATATCTTAAAAGAATCATGCTATGAAAGATGCCAGACATAAAAGGCTACATATTATATGGTTCAATATATGTGACATTCTGGAGAAAACAAAATTATAGGGACCAAAATCAGATGAGTGTGGTTACCAGGGATTGGACCTGGGTGAGAGGAATGATTAGAAAGTGACACAAAGAAACTTTGTGGGGTAACAGAACATTTCATATCTTGATTGTAGTAGTGATTATACAGTTTTGTACATTTGAGAAAACTCATAGAATACATCTTAAAATCCAAAGTGTGGATTTGACTGTATGTAAATTATACTCTAGTAAAATCTGATTGAAAATATTCTCCCTCAAATTAAAAATATAAATTAAATTAATTTTACTTATCAAATGGGAAAATATGCAAGCATTAAATGATTCTACCTTTTAAGTGCTTAGGAAAGACAGTGTTTTCAATTAGTTGGTAAAGCATAAATTTATATAATATTTATGTAGAAAAATTTGGCTATAATTATCATAATTTATATGCTATGTTATCTCTGAAATCTCCTTCAGGGATGTATACTAGAAATGTAAATTTAAATATGCACAAAAAGGGGGGCAGCTTCATAATGTAGTGGTTGGCATGTCTGCTTTACGCAGAAGGTCCTGGGTTCACGCCCCATGTGGAGCCACCAACCATACTCCAGGTACACCAGGCCCCACTGGGTGCATCAGGCCACGTACACGTGGGAGGAGATACCTCGACTTCAAATATCCAGTTCTTAAGGGGAAATGACAACATCCACAGGTTAGGGGTGGAAGTGGAGGGGGGGGGTAAGAGGAGGAATTAAAACAGGGGAAAAAGATAAATAAAAAAGTTATACATAATAATATTCATTGCAGTATATTTGTAAGTTTGAAGCAACTTAAATGTCCATTGGTAAAAGACTGGTTAAATAAATTATGGGATATTCATATAGTTGGATATATACTAGGAAAAGCAAATAGAGAACAAAATATTTTCTAGCTCTTAGCTAAAATTTTTGAGGATAATATTTAATACATATACCGAAAAGGAAGAGGGCCAAGGAAAACTCTAGCCAAAGTGATTCTATTAAGTTGTAAGGCAAATTATTAAACTTGAATGAATTTTTAAAATCCTTCAAGAAACTTAATAATAAAAACATCCCCAACCCAACTCTCTCAAATATAGATAGCTTGACAGATGCCTTCTACCAACTTTCAACATTCAAGATATCCCCCACATAATACATATGCAATTTCAGAAGATAGAAATGGAAGAAAATGATACAAAGTCAACTTTAGAATCTAAACCATTTTCTAAAACCAGGTATATGCAGTTATAAGTAAAACAGTTATAAAGCCATTTCACTCACAAAAATATTTTCTTTAGAAATTATGAATAAATCCAAACTAAAAACAACAGAACAATGAATATAGTAATACATCATAATAGAAGTGAGGGTTTAACATCAGATAATCTGTTGGTCTAATCTACCTTAATGATGGGCTGAAAGAGAAACAAAATCATATGGTTATTTAAAATAACAGAAGAAAGACAAAAATCAAAGTTATGATTAAAAATAGAAATATTAGAAATAGAAGGAAAATTTCTTAGCTTGATAAAACCTATCTGAACTCAATAACTAAAATTAAATATCACACTTTAAGGGAAAAACGTTAATTAATTTGACAACAAGAAAAGAATACCTGCTATTACTTCTAGTTTATAAATGAAAAAATTGAAAGCCCTAATTTCCATATAAATAAAATAAGAACAAATAAGAGTATGAGATATGAAAAGTAAGGGATAATATTTTTCAATGTCTCTTGATAAAATGAGCTTCATAGAATTGTCATCGTACTAGAAAAAGTGATCTAGTATAAAGTTGCAGCAAGTTTTCCAGATACAAGAGCAACGTAAGTCAATAACAGTTCTAGAAAATAAAGAATAAGAAGTATGTTTATAAATCTTTTTAATAAACCAGCAATTTCACCCTTGACTACAGACACATAGAGCATATCCAAAATTGATCCATAAAGAAATATGTTAAAGGATGGATTCATACATGAACTAATATACAACAGTCAGAAGTAAACAACAACAACAAGTAGATGTACCTGAGGCATTATTAATAAAATTTTAAAAACATCCTATGGGCAAAGTAGTAAGAAATAAACCAAGATCAACAGAAGAGTATCATTTACATAAATTAAAACATACCGAATTCTACTTCAGGGTAAAGATATTCGTGATAGATAGATGTTCCTGCCAAAATAAACTAAACAAAAACAAAATCCTTAATTTAGAAAAGATTAGAATTCTGCTGAAGTAAAGAGAATGAGGAGAATTACAATTCTAGAGTGTGGAGAACCAGAGATTTGAGCTGATAATCTGTAATCACTTTTTTGCTAAGGTTATTTCTAATTCTAGGTGCCATCAAGAGGCTGAGAATCTTGGCTTTATCCTAGGAGATAAAACCACAGTTGACCTAATAGAAGCAAGTAGAGTTTTTTATTGTCATTTTTTAATTTTATTAAATTTATTGGGGTGACATTTATTAATAAAATTACATAGGTTTCAAGTATACAATTCAATAATACATCATCTGTATATTGCATTGCATGTTCACTGACCAAAGTCCAGTCTCCTTCTATCACCATATATTTCATCCACTTTACTTGTATCCACCTACTCTTCTTTTCCCTCTGGTAACCACTAAACTGTTATCTGTGTCTATGAGTTTTGTGTCTTTGTCTTGTTTGCTGATTTCTGTTTTATATCCTACATATGAGTGAAATCATGTGGTTTTCAACTTTTTCTGTTGGACTTATTTCCCTTAGCATGGTAATCTTAAGATCCATCTACATTGTTGCAAATGGCAGTATTTCATCTTTTCTTATGGCCAAGTAATATTCCATTGTATATATGTACCATATCTTCTTTATCCAATCATCTGTTGAAAGACACATTGGTTGTTTCCATGTCTTGGAAACAATAAATAATGCTGCAATGAACATCGGGGTGCATATATCTTTAGAGACAAATGTTTTTAAGTTTTTCGGTAGATATCCAGAAGAGAGGTTGCTGGATCATATGGTAATTCCATTTTTAATTTTTTGAGAAACCTCCATACTGTTTTCCATAGTGGCTATACCAACTTACATTTCTACCAGCAATGTATGAAGGTTCCTTTTCCCCCACAACCTCTCCAACATTTCTTATGACTTGTCTTGTTGATAATAGCCATCCTTAAAAGTATTAGGTGGTATTTCATTGTGGTTTTGATTTGCATTTCCCTAATAACTAGTGAAGTTGAGCATCTTTTCATATGTCTGTTGGCCGTTGGTATGTCTTCTTGGGAGAAGTGTCTGTTTGGGTCCTCTGCATTTTTTAATTGGATTTGTTGAGGTTGTCGAGGAGTTGTAGGAGTTCTTTATATAGTTTCAATATCAGCCTTTTATCAAAGGCATTGTTTTCAAATATCTTCTCCTATTTAGTTGGTTGCCTCTTTGTTTTGCTGATGGTTTCTTTTGCTGTGCAGAAGATTTTAGTTTGATATAGTTCCATTTATTTTTGCTTTTATTTCTCTTTCCTTTGAGGTCAAATTCATAAAATCTTCTCTAAATCCAAGATCTATGAGTTTAGTACCTATGTTTTCTTCTATGTAGTTTATTTAGATATTTGATCCATTTGAGTTAATTTTGGTGTGTAGTGACAGATAGCAGTCTAGTTTCATCCTTTTGCTTATGGCTCTCCAATTTTCCCAGTACCATTTATTGAAGAGGCATTCTTTTCTCCACTGTATGTTTTTGGCTCCTTTGTTGAAAATTATTTGCCCATATGTATGTGAGTTTATTTCTGAGCTCTTAATTCTGTTCCATCGGTCTCTGTGTGTATGTTTCTGCCAATACCATGTTGTTTTGATTATTGTCACTTTGTAGTGTAATTTGAAGTCAAGCAGTGTGAAACCTCCAGCCTTGTTTTTTTTTTCTCAAGATTGCTTTGGAGACTTGGGGTCTTTTGTGATTCCATACAAATATGATAATTTTTTGTTCTTGTTCTCAAATAATTTCATGGGGATTTTGTTGGAGAGTACATTAAATATGTATATTGCTTTGGGTAATATGGCTATTTTAACTATGTTGATTCTTCCAATCCATGAACATGGAATATCTTTCCATTTTTTTGTCTTCTTAAATTTCTTCACTTGATCTTAGCCAAAAGGCCTAGAAGCAACTTCTTCAATTTCTTTTAACAACATCTTGTAGTTTTAAGCATACAGTTTCTTCACATCTTTTGTTAAGTTTATTCCTAGGTTGTTTTCACCATCTTGCATGTTTGGAGTGAGCAAATTGGACTTGAGGCTCATGAAACATGAGACACGTTTTTCCTGAAGACATCTGCCCATTTTTGAAGCTCCTGAGGAGGTCTGTTAAACATAAACTCCCCACAAATTTGTAATGGCAAAAATAGAAAATGAATACCAGATATTTTATTGATACATTTTGTGAGAAATCTGTACATCTGTTGCATTTCTCAGAGCTACTATGATTTATATACTCCAAGAGCTTCCTGATACTGATAACCTGTTTGAATAAGTGACAAGAAGTAAAATATTGTTGTATATTTAAAGAAAATAGAAATTAATTTGTTTCACAGAAACTAGGAGAGTTAAATATATGTACTTTTATGAAACAAAGTATCTTTTTAACTCATTCTTGGTGCCTAAATTGACACTAAACTATACAGAATACACTCAGTTTCCAAGAGCAATGAATGTAAAAGGAAAGGTAAATGGTTTTGTGAAAAAGTGTTTCTAATTCTTATATCCAAAATTATTGGCAAAGGTCTATTCTGTGTGGGTACAATAAATACTTTAATCATGCATGATTTTAATATCAATTGTAAAGCTGCATGAATGGCATATTACTCTTAAAAGGAAAAGAGAAGAGAAAGGAGACATTTTTAATTCAGTACTTATCATTTTTATCACTAAAAACCTTTAAAAAAGAAAGCTAATGGTTAATCAACACAAATTAAATGCCTAGCATTTGAAGTGTGACTAGACAGTTATTTTAGTGACTGTCATTATTAGAAAATCCCTCTATAACAGGCAATAAAACTCTCTCAATGTGATGCTTCTGAAGAACTCCATTTAAATGGTGGCTCGCAGTATTTAAATAGTCTATTTCTTTTTGTATTTAACATTCTTATAAAGATCATTTATTTCCAGCTTTATACATTTTACTTCTTGTCAAACTATTATTCATGCCTCTATCTGGTGCATAATTCTTTACTACGTTTTCTGCACTTAGTACACTAAAGCTTTAGTGGTCTGAAAGAGTTAATGTGGCTCCCTAAGCATCTAATTTAATACATGAGAGTGACTTGGGTACTGATGATATGCTAGCTCAATATGTATTATAGAGAATCAGTCATCTTGTGAAAGTAGTGTTTAAATATACTTTAATTGAGATTTTTGTTACGAGTGGGAGTTTTAAAAGTGCTGATGAATTAAGAATTCCACTTAGAGTCAGAGTTAATGTTTGGCTATAGGGCTAATGTCTGAAGTATATTTAAGACACCATGAGAGTAGATGTAGACATAAGTAGCAATAATTCATGCATCTGATGGATGGTTAAGCTAGATGACTTTAAGGTCCTTTTTAACTCTGAGAGTGCATGACTCTATGCATATTAGAAATATAACCCTAGAACAAATATGCATGAGCAGTCTCACTATAAAATCAGAGTGTAAAGAGGAAACTATAAAAATAACCATAGGTGGGGGAAGATGGAGAGTTAGAATAAGAGCCCTGCTTTGAATCAAAGATTTAAAATAACTAAAATGCTTTGGTTTGAGTGTCCTTTGACTAGTGTTTTCCAGATTTTCAAGGATAAAGACTGGTTTTAATAGATAATTTTATTATCTTCTAAGATAATTATACACTATTATTATCTCTTGAGAAAATGTATAAGAGCACAAAAAAGCCATGTTTTTAAATGATTTGTTATGCCATTGATATTTACATGTACTGCATTATTTACCTTATCAGTAGACCAGGCTGTGTACACATGTGGTTTTGCAGAAATAACCTTGAGCTCCCATAAGAGTCCAGAGCCACAGAATAGAAAACACTGTTTTAAAGTATCATTTCTTAAGAATATGAATTTTCTAAGATTTGAGCTTGATTCCTCAATTGAAATTTAGAAGGTGGGTCTGAAGTCCCTAGGCATCTGACATGTAATGCATATTAGAAAACATACACACATCATCAACAGAAGGTAACTAATATGATGTGTTTCTTATAACCTGGTTGTCAGGAACAGCATGAAGAATTTTATATTAAACATCACAAAAATCTTAAGAATCATTATTATTTTACAGATTCCAAAACGTAAAATATAGAAATGTTAGATAAGTTGCTTAAAAATAAACAGATTTAAACTTCAGTCTGTCTGTTCCCATATACTGTGTTCCTGTCACTAAATAATGGTGCTTATAACATATAATGAAGTATAACCAATATTAAAAAATCAACATCAATGTATTGGGAAGTATTATCTTATTTGCAACCACATTAAGTTTAAATTGGAAACTTTAGGCAAGAATTTAAGTAATTCGAGGCTTTTGACTCTTCCCATAGACTCTATGACATAGAATATAAGGTGGTAAAAATATATTTTTTTCTTTCTAGTAATTTTATAATACTTTTCATATGCCACCAGGGATTATACTACACATTTTTACATATTAAATCATCATAGCTATACCTTAAGTTAGGTACTAATTTTATCTTTATTTTACACATGAGGATTGAGAGGCTAAAAAAGGTTTTATGACATCTCCTAAGTCTATGGATAGTAAGTGGTAGAATACAGGATTTGAGCTTAGCCTAATTCAAAAGTCTGTTTTCTTAATTCTTTACTCATTCCTTTAAATAATCATGAATACTAGAGAAAATACCAAAAATATGCATAGGAGGACACCTGGAAAACAATGGAGGAACCTGGTTTCCAAGAAATCCCATTTAACACCACCTTGCTGAGTGATCGAGGGCATAATAAATACTTTCATTGGATTGGAATTTGCAGTTCTCAAGTGATTTCATACATAGTAGTATAACATTTAGTTGCAACTTTTTGAAAGTGATAAACAGTTACTGTTGTCTCCATTTTACATATGACTAAGAGAGGTAAAGTCTCACTTTAATAAATGGTAGACATTCTTGGTGGACATGCTTTATTCCTGTTCAAGTCTTCTATCCATCAGATAAGTTACACAAACATTACCTTAGTTGTACTTTTTGAGATTTCACTAGGGCTGGCACTTCTTGATCTGGAGATGTCTATAATAGAAAACAACTTAAAATGGGAGAAGGTATTGGGATAGGGATGTGAGGAAAGAACAGTCCAGTTGATAGAGTTTTGAGACATGGGAGAGGAAAGAAAGGAAGAGATATGAGTATCTGCTTTGTGAAGTAATTTTGAAAAAAAAAAAGAGAAAATTCATAACTGTTCATCAATGCTTTGGAATTTAAGTGTGTATGCGAGTGTGAGTGTGTGTGTGTGTGTGTGTGTGTGTGAGAGAGAGAGAGAGAGAGAGAGAGAGAGAGAGAGAGAGAGAGAGGGAGGGAGGGAGGAAGGGAGGGAGGGGAAGAGAGAAATATAAGAATATGAAAGGCTGCAGTGTTTTATATGAGTTATGTGCTTTTATTACATTTGAAAATTTTGGAGTTTGCCTTAAACCTAAATCTAGAAGGACTTGTTTTATTTGGGTTAAAAATAGAATGATTATGACAACAGGAGATGTGTGAGGTCTTATTCTGATTTGTTCTGTCATCTGTGTCCACAGAGCTTAGTGTCTTTGCTTCCCTACTGAGTGGTAGAAGAACTGCCACCTATTTCTCTTCCCAATATACCAGGGAATGAAGTAATTCCTCTTAAATGATATTCTAGCTTTCAAACTGTATTGCTCTGTGATCAGAACATTGCTCTATATTCCCATTCAGATGAACAATGTAGCTTTATCTGTAAGCACAAGATGCTAGCCTGATTTCATTCTCTAGTAACAGAGAGGCAGGGACACTACTTTGTCTCCTTTGGATAAATAAGAGGTAATATGTTGTGTATAGAGAACAAATTGACCTTGTGAATACTATAGTTAATTAAATGAAGACCATAATTGAATGCCAGTTTGCATTAAAAAATGGTCTGCCACCTTCTGAGATTCACCTAAGAGCAATTGAGACAATGTGTAGATGTTTATAGGCTGGACATTAGGTCATTGCAAGTGTTCTGTTAGCAATTGCTGCTTTTATTATCCAGTTTATAGAGTGTTAAGCTTTCTTCTTGCTGGATGCGCATAATACTTAATATTGCATAAGGTGTGCTGAGCATTGATTTAAAAGTTACTTTGGGTTCAAGTGACCTGTGACAACTAAGTGATTGATTTTAGAAAGGATTCTGGAAAAATCTACAGATCTTACAATTTAGGGCATAAATCTTCTGGCATTTACCATTAGCATTGTTTCCTACTGATAAAAATAATGGACATTTATAATATGACTGTTTATTTTAAGAAACATTTGCCCAGAGTAGCTGTAGCTTTGTTTTATAAGACAGGTCCCCAACCCCCTGGACTGGAACCAGTCCGTGGTCTGTTAGGAACCGGGCCGCATAGCAGGAGGTGAATGGCGAGTAAGCAAGCAAAGCTTCATATGTATTTGCAGCGGCTCCCCAGCACTAACACCACCACCTCAGCTCCACCTCAGGTCATCAGTCATTAGATTCTCATAGGAGCACTGTCTCTAGTGTCAAAACAGTTGAGAACTTCTGCTATGAGATGTGTGTCTATTAGCATTGCATAAGGATAAATAATTTATATTCTTTAGCTTAGGAACCGGCTCCCTCTCCCCATGGAGTGTACATCTTTATAGTTTAGAGAACAGGTTTCTACTTTATTTAAAAGTCATTAAACTTTGCCTTGTTTATGTAGATTTTGTCACCAACCACACACATCTTCCCACTCATTTCAGAGACAGGTGATAGGAGGGAAGAGGTTAATTGTTAAAGTTTCCAGAGTTAGATGGTCTAAAAATTTGTGGTAAATGTTCAACTGTGGCTTGAACTCTGTACCCAGTTCCTGTATAATTACCCCAAACGTGAGCAATGAAGTGCCACTTTGGGTTCCATGCTCACTTACAAATGGTATTATCCATTGTTATACAGAGAGCTGAAAGCAATGTCAATGTCTTTAAATATGTGAACTGTGAGAGACAAAATGATGTTCAGAATCCTTTGACCAATTTCTATCACTGGATTTTACAACATTTCTATTACCTCTTATTTTAATTAAAATAATCAAAATGTCATGTGGCCTGTGGTGTTAGTTTAGGCTAAGCATTCTTGGCTATCAAATAAGCCCTGAAATATTAATGGCCTAAGTTAAGTTCTCCAGGGGAGCTCCCTTCCAAGTGGTTTTTAAAGATCCTGTCTTGTGGTTTTGCAGTATAAACAAGCAGCTTCCACAGTCACTGTCATGGTTTGAGCAAGTTAGAGCGGACCAGGATTTTTCAATGTCTTAGCCAAGAAGCGATACTTGCAACTTTTGTGTATACTTCATCAACTGGAACTGGTCTCATTACCGTGATTACTTGTAAGCAGGGTGGAAATTTTTGTTTTCTGGGTGTCCAGAAGGAGAGGAGAAATGAATAATGATGAGAGTTGGTAATTGCAACCATACCCAGAAGGGCATCATTTCTAATTATGAACAGATCTCGATACAATTGCATGTAATTTTTTGCTTGCTGTTGTTTAAGCATATTGGTCTTCTGAGCCTTTGAGCCTATAGAAGTCAGTTCAATAGAACTGGGACACTGGTTTTCTCAAGAAGTGCTTTAGGCTACTTAGAGCCTGTTAATTCTTAGTTATTGAAAGTTTGGATCAATCTCCAAAATTGCTTTGCTTTCAATATCATAGGAAGTAGGAGATGTGAACTGAATATTTCTAGCAGAAAATTTATGAGAAAGATGATTTCAAATTAGTACATGTGAAAGGGGAGGGAACAGTTGTTTATCGTCATTAACTACTCATATTGATAAGCATCTCTTGGGTCCCCATTATTCCAAAAAGCCTTGATGATAATGGTAGGAGGTTTAAAAGAGGCTCTAAGTTGGAAAATATATTATTGTTTTAGGCCAGGTGTTCTTAACTTGGGCACATGAAACTATATAGAGTCCAGATGGCCTTTGGTGGGGTATATGCAAAACCCTTGAATTGTATGCAAAAGTTTGTAGATGTATGTATATGTGCATTTTTTTGCTGTATTCTCCAGAAAAAAAGTTTAGAAATGCCTAATTAGGAGAACATCTTTATTTTGCATTTAGGCTCACAGGAGAAATAAACAGGATTTGAAGTAAGAAATGAAAATATCTTACAAACATTTTGAGTCATCAGCTTTTATGTCTGGAGTTCTGTTTTTTAAACAATTGCTTTAAGTTTAATATGTACTCCAGATATCATTTTGAGGCTTGAGGCCTGGCATTCTCAATTAGGACCTTATTATCCAAAAATACTCTCCTCAGTTTTTTTTAAATGCAGTGATAAACTGTTTACTTTTGGATTAAACTATTTATTTTGTTATTTTTTTACCCTGAGTGGCTGGCTCATATCCTCAGCATTAATTTAGCAGTATTGCAGTTGTACATGAATTTCATGAAATGAGAGAAATATGTATTCATAGATATTTTAGGTAGCCTTAACAAAATATTATAAAAAATGTTTTTGTATTTCTTTTAATGGAGTTTCACATTTTCTGCTAGCAGTATAGGAATTAAATATATGGAATGACCAGTATAATTTCCCTAGAGCTTTATAAGACAGTATTTGTGAATCTGTAATAGTAAATTAGCTTTGGGGTCTGTTAAGGACCCAGACACTGGGTTAAAAAAATACTGCGGCTAGTATATATGAATGAGGAATTTGAACACATTTTTTCTTTCAATGATTAAAAAAAAATTATTGTAACTTCTATACTTTAATTCTTGCAAGTTTATCTCAGTCTAGGATTACTCTTCTGTGACCAATTTCCTTAAAGCGTAAAAGTCTCAATTTTTAGAGTAACACTGGTATTTTTATCCTGTTTGCTACTACTTTTAAAATTTTATCTTTTGCAAAATAAGTATGACAGTTAAAGCTGGCTTTTATTCAGTTTGACTAGCTTATGTAAATCTATATTACATGTACTAGAAGCAAAGAATACATTTGGGAACTGGTGAAGGAATAGACATATTTGTAAATAATGCATATTGAACAAAAATTATTGAGGGAAAAAGAGAAAAACTAAAAGTAAAATTATTTAAATTCTTTTTTCAAATTTTACCACAACAATTATTTCTGGAAAATAAAAAATGGGAATCTTAACAAGTCTAAAGTTGATAATATTTAGATGTGTGTCTATAATTTTATCTTAGAATAAAAAGAATCTGTCTTAAACATTATCTTTTCATTAGGTCTTGTTTTCTAATTATAAAACTAGACAGTGTTTTTTCTGGGTGTGGAGAACTGGCTTTGGCTTTTGACAGGTGTTCTGATAATGACTAGCCCAACTCATAGAAGACACACATGTAAATTAGAACATAAATCCTACATTGCATATTTCCAATCATAGTACTTCCGTTGATGACACTTGATATAACATATCTGTAGGGAGAAAAAAGAGTCATGTTTCATAAGATTATTTGTAGGGTTTTAATGTTCTCAATGCTTAAAATGGCATTATTTATTTTTATTTTTGGGGAACAGTATTTCAGTTTTATTCAAAATGGCTTATTCAACATCACTACCTGTGTAAATTATAGTATTCAGTCTAAAATTGGAATTTTGTAGGAGTTTCCCTTTGGTTTCTGTCCTGTGAGACATCTTTAGATACCGCATCTAACATCCCTGCTCTTGTTTCCTTTCAACACATCTATGCTGCATCATAAGGCAGGAGTGACAGCAGCAGTAGACCTGGGACATCCACATGAAAGACATGAATCATACCACCATTTTTTTCTACAGGATCTTAGAGGACAGAACAGCACATTTTGGAGTGGATGCTTTACTTATTTATTTTGCCATACTCTTACTTTATTTATGTAGATTTGCGTTTCTGGCCTGTTATTTTTCTTCCCTCTAAAGAGCTTTTAACATTTTTTGCAAGGCATGTTTACTGGCAACAAATTCTCTCGAATTTTGTCTGTCTGAGAAAGTCTTTATTTTTCTCTTCACTTTTGAAGGACAGTTTTGCAAAGAACAAAGTTCTAGAATGGTATTTTTTTTTCTCTTAATACTTAAATATTTACTTGTACTCTCTTCTAGCTCACAAAGTTTCTAGGAAAGTTAGTTCCTAGAACATAGTTCCTGTCTTTGTTCCTCCATGGATAAGATGTTTTTCCCCCTCTAGTTTCTTTCAGAAGAGTTTTTAATTTATCTTTAAAAACACTTGAAAAAGATATGTATAGTGTTTTTCTTTGTTTTCATCGACATTACTTGCTATTATCTGAGTCTTTTAAATCTCAGACTTGTCCATACTGAGCCTCCATCAATTACATGCCAGGTTTTCTACCCTGGCACTGGTTCCTCTAGTGGTTTCCATTCATGAATCTCTGCTCCAGTAGGCCATGATTCCCTCTATTTACCTGTCTCTCCAATCTGGGGGACAATGGTTTGCCTTGTGACCTCACCTCTTTTATGGATCCTAGAATGTTTATTGATTTTTCAGTCTGTTCAGAATTTTATTTGTTGTTGTACTGGAGTGGTGACTTTCAAGTTCCTTACATGTTGAACCAGAAAATGGAATTATTCAAAGATTTTTTTTTAACATTTTATTTTCTCATTTTTGTTGCTAAATTTAGATATAATGTTAACTTTTATACAAAGATCCATTTTAATTCACTTATTAATTCTAATAGTTTATCTGAGATTATTATTTTATTTTCAACATATACAATCATTTGCCCATGAATATATATATTTTCTACATTTTATATACATTTATTCCATTGTCTCTTGCTTGATCATGTTTTTCTTAAGGAGTAAGCTGTAAGTCTTAATGAGGTTGTATAAAAGCAATTATTTTCATACCTCTAGAATTTATGATTTTCTATTTGTATTTGGTTTTTATTGATTTCACAATTATGTGCCATAGTGTCCTATTCTTTGTATTAACCTTGCAAGTGTTTCTAGCACTTATGGAATATGAGGTTTTAAGTCTTTTAATTGCTGGACAATTTTGGTCATTATCTTATTAAATATTTCTTTATCCCATCTGTCTCCTTTTCTGAGACTTTAAGCAAATGTTCAATCTTTTCACCATGTGCTTTATGACCTCTATGATATTTTTATATTTTCTTATTGCTTCAGTTTGATTTTTTATTAATACATTTTAGTTTTTTAGCTATTGAGTTCTCTTTTGCTGATTTAATGTTAGTTTATTCATTAGTTCAGTTCTTAACTTTAATTATTATATTTTTCAGTTCTAGAATTTCACTTGATTTTCCAAAGTTTTAAAATAACTCCTGAAATTTCCCATATTATCACATAATTTATTAACTATTATAATTTCAATTTAAAATGTCTGTATGTTAATGCAAGTACTTGGATTTTCTGTTGATCTGTTCCTATTTTCTATCATTTTTTGGTGGTTTTGTGGTTTTGTTTTCTGGTATGGCTGATAAATTATTTTTTAGAAGGAATTTATAATAATAATTATTAATGTTGTTATTAATTTTGGTAAAGCAATATGGTAGCTATTATTTCATAGTTCATAGATATCAGAGATTTATAACTGGTTTATAACTAATTTATAACTGGTTTTAAGTCTTACTGATAGCTGTTCTATTTGGTTCACTATTAATCCTAGTCTACAGTGCTGTGTGTACTTCAGCAAAAAGCCTCTCTCTCAGAAATTTAAGATAACTGAAAGTTCTCAGTCTCACAGGAAAGTCAGTTTATCAGTCCCCAACCCACATGTAACTTTAGAATAAGTATATACCACAAGAAGAATCTTGCTTAAATGCCACTTCATCTTTTCTGTACCTCTTTTCTATTTATTGAACCCTCAAGCTTTTCTTGAAATGACCATATTTTATTTATAAGTTATATATATTCTCAAGATCATAAATGGTCTGCAACAAGATAATTCAGTATTAGTAGGACTGACCTGGTATGAATAGGTCTCAGAAAACATAATACCACTAAAAATGTTTTGATTTGAAAACTATTGTAGATTCTTATCTTAAATAAATTTCAACAACACACAAGACAAAGGGGGATGCAAAAAAAATTCTAATAAATGAAAAATGCATGGAATAGAGAAGTTATTTATTACAATGTCAGCTATTTAATATAACAAAAATGAGTGGAAAAACAGTGGGTAGATAAAAACCCACTATTTACCTGGGTCTATCTTTTTTTATAGTTTTCAAGGATTGTTCCTTTTAAATCTAGTTAATATCAGCAACATAAAATGATAGGTTTCACGAGAAAAAATTAGGTAAAACTTATCAAGTAAAAGTTTAAGTATGTTAAGGACAATTATAGCAATATATACTTTGGCTTTTGTAGAGATAACATAATAAAAATATAAATTTAGAAGTCACCAATATTTTCAGTTAGTTATTTTCCTTATTCCATGCTTCTTTTCTCTCCCTTCCTAGATGTATGTCTGTATATGTGTGTGTATTTATATATGTCAGTCATAGAAGAAACATAGTATTATTACTTCATCTTATATAATGAAAATTTTCCCATGTTACTATATAGTCCTCATATAGTAAGTTGTTATAAGCATGTGGTATAATATTGTCATTATTGTGCCATTTCCTAAATAATTCTGCTTTGTTTTTACACTTAAATAATAATTGTTATTATTATTATTTGTATTATGTGATTTAGAATAGTATTTAAAAGTACTTTTTAATTCCCATTGTTTTTTTCTGGATGATTATCATTTTATAAGTTTCTACAACAAGGGTGATTTAATGGCCTAAGGGCATATTCATTTTTATTTATATATTTAAATATAATGTCTAAATTACTGCCTTAAGTGAAATTTGAGTGTATTAATTTTATTGTGATCAGGTAGCATTAGGCAATATAAATTGATTTTGTTAATTTAATGCAATATAATTTTTGCAATGCTTTAATGAATAATTACATAATTACTGGTTTTTAAAACATATCTTAGAAAGCTTGAAAACTATCAGACCTTCAGCAAAGTCCACTTAGATCAGCTACCAGATCAGGTACCAACAGAATTCTCAGTATAATTACTTGAGATTAAAATTGTCAGTACAGATAGAATCTGTTTACTTGATCACTATTATGTTAATACTCTTCCACTTTGAGTGTACAATATTGAGTACTGAAAAAAACATATTCCTAGTTTTATGTACTGTGATTCTTAATCACACTGAATACAAGTTTCCATATGATGATATTTCGGAAGGTGTAAGGAATAAAGAAGCTCAGAAAATGTAAGAAAAATCTATTAGTTACCACTTTAAATTTTAAAGCAGGTATGAATTGATGAAGAAAACTGCTAAATAGTTTTGATGATATCCCTATATTTACATTCATTACATATAGACTTCTCTAAGAGCAAGGTATTAACATTTTGAGAAACATTTTTATTTCCCTTAAATATCATTTTTTCCAGCATCTTCAGTTTTATTATTTTGTAATTTAAACTTGTTTGATTTTTGATAGTTAATATATTTACAAGTTTCTAAAATCTCAAAATATAAAATTGCATGAAATGAAGTTTCTATTTTACCTTTGACTTACTCCCAATGCTAGTTCCCCCCATCCCTTATACTATTATTTATTGTTTGTATATCATTTCCAGAAATTTTATGACAATTTTTTTGTATTGATTTGACAGAAATATAGAAGTATCATTAATACAAAGTATCTGTTAGTCTCTTTAGCATCAAAAGCATTTATTGAAAATATTAAACAATTAAAATTATTTTCAAAAGTTTTATGTTGGAGAAAACCCAAGAAAGTATAAGTCAAGGGGTTTTAATTTCTGACTGTATCAATAAATTAGGATGTAACTATCATATAAAATTACAAAAATTCAGCTCAATCTGTCTTAAACAAGAGATTTATTTTGCCTAGCAAGAAGTCTGGGCATAAGAAAACTCCAATGCTATTTAATTCAAAGTTCAATATAGTCTCTTATTTCTAGATTATTTTCATCTTTCTTCTCTATTACCTAGTATATCATTTCTCAACTATGGAGTGCGTCTCTTATTTGCAAGAAGCTAGAGAGGTTTCAGACTTTCTATCCAATACAGATGGTAATGTCTAGGCAAGGCCAATGTTGCCCATTCATGTGTTTCCACCTATAACAGTAAGAAAACTTTTAATGAAGCAGTTTTCTCCATGGTACATTTACCATCACATTTTATTGATCAGAGTATCTCACACGCCTACCAATAAACCACTAACGGTAAGGGGATGACTTTCAGTGGTTTAAAAATAACACACTTTTACCACAGAGTTATGTTGAAGGGGAGCAAACAATAAAATAAATTCTGGTCTCTTCTAGTAAAAAGGAAATGCAGAATTATAACCAACAGTGTTTTCTATACTGGCTGTGACCATTCAATTATATAGAAAAAGAAAACACAAAGATTTGAATCATGATAAAGAACAACTACTCAGTAAATGTTTAAAGAGCTTGGGGAACCAGTTTTGGGGAAGAAGTAAATGTGTAAGTGAATTAATATATTTTCATTAGTCACTCAGTAGATATATGTATTAGCTCAAGCTGCTATAACAAAATGTCACAAATGAGGTGGCTTAAACAACAGATTTATTTTCTCACAGTTCTGGAGGCTGAAATTCCAAGGTCTAGGTGCTAGTCTATTTTCTTGGTTTGCAGGTGGCTACCTTCTCCCTGAATCCTCACAGGGCCTTTCCTCAGTGCTCATGCAGGGACTGAGAGTGAGCTCTCTGGTATCTCTTCTTGTAAGGACACTAATCCTATAGGATCAGGGCCCCAGCCTTTTGACCTCATTTAATTTTAATGACCTTCTTATAGGCCCTATCTCTAAATACAGTAACATTGGTGTTTATGGCTTCAATGCATGAATTTTGGGATGACAGAGTTCAGTTCATATCAATATGCCCCTATTAATAGGAATATATAATTTCAGCATATTATGACCGACATGTAGATTATAATATAGAGAAAAGCAATGATTGCAAAACACCTTTCCAAAACTTGGGAAAAATCTCCACTCTTGAATTAACATCTAAAAAGTGACTTCACAAAACTCTCACTAGTAAACATTACCATAACATCTGTACTAATGATGATTTGGTGCTTCCAGCAACAATAAATGATTTAGATATTAAGTAATACTTTCAATTTACCCTTTGACTGGTTTTATCACTCAAACATAGACAGGGCATGTTACCCTGGAGCAGAATTACTTGCTTTTGATTCTGTAGACTTTTGATGCTGAAATTCTGAGACACAAGGTCAGGAAAAGGAGAGGCCCTGTGAGGCTTTCTAGATCATTTCTTTTTTCTCCAGCAACATGGCTTTAATTTCTAATCAATTCATCTCAGAAAGAATGACCCCCTTGAGACATAACTCATGATGCCCTTTGCTTTTATTGAGTGTTTGGTTGTGTTCTTCTTTAAACTATGTTAGTATAGAAACCATTTTGTCAAAGGCTAAGCCAATAATATATGGTGAACCAAACCCCCAGTTAATATTGCTCTCCCATAGATACAGGCATAGCTTCAAAATTTGGAGCATTAGAAAGGGCAGTTGGTAGATAGCACTATACTTTTTCCCCTGTGGTTATTTTCATTACAGTTCCTAAAGGAGTTGTGAAATGTCACCTTGGAAATGTATCCCATGAATCATAATGGGGAATTCACAAACATTAAAATGAGGCATAAATAAAGTGAAGAAAAAAAGAAAGTATGAAAACAGTTGATAAAAAGTCACACTATTGAAAATATTACTTTTATAACCTTGGCAGAGGTGGAGGCTGGTTAGCGGATTCCTGAGAATCAGAACTTATAACACAAAAGCTTTTTTCCATAGCAATGTGGAGGCTTCAGTTCTAAGAACACAGCCAGTTCACAAGTTTACCAATTTTCACTTTTTCCGTTTTATTTCTTAAACTGAAAAAGCCCTGAGTTATTTGTTTTTTATTTTATTTATTTACTTCAAAATCAGCCTTAACCCTCACATCAAATGAGTAGGTCAATATGGAGGAAAATAATACATATTGATACAGATTATAATATATCACATTATTTATATGAAAATCAGCCTTAGGTGTGGGAGATGAATAGAGCCTTATTATATAGCAGCTCGAAGAGTGTTATTTTGAAATTCTGGAAAATCTATGTTTCTTGAGTACTATTATGGTTTTCATAAATGTAACTAAAACATTGATAAAAGTTAGAAAAATAGAATATTATTTGAAAATTCATGACCTATATTTGTATTGCTTCTTTAGAAACTATAACAACAGGAAATTAGCCCACATCTTGCAAACAAATGTCCCCTCATATGTATTTTTTTTTATATCAGCAAGTAGATATTTCTGCAAAGCACTGAAATATTATTAGCATGTGGTATCCTTTATTATAGAGATTGATTGTCATGGTATAATATGATTAGTATAAAAATACATCGACTTAAAAAATCTCAAACACATTACTATAAAATAATTTTATCAATTTATAGCATATAAATGTAATAAACTATTATTGCTTTAACCTAGGTAGTTTTTATCTAATATCCTTTCTCTGTTCCAGTTGCTCATTTGGGATACCACATTACTTTTATTTGTCATGTCTCCTTAGGGTCCTCTTGGCTATTAACATTTTCTCTGACTTCTCTTGTTTTTAATGCCTTTGACAGTTTTGAGGAGTACTGGGCAAATATTTTTTTAGAATGCTCTTCTACTAGACTCTGTCATTCTCAAGACTAGATTGTAGTTACAGATTTTTGGTAGGAATAATACCACAAGGCAAAAATCCATTTCATCATATCATATCAAATGTATACGTTATCAACATGATTTATCACTGTTGATATCGGCCTTGATCACCTGGCTAAAGTAGTATTTGTTAAGCTTTTCTACTGCAAAGTTACTGTTTTTACTTCTTTTCGTAAGTGTACTCTGAAAGAACTCACAATGCACAGCTCATACTTTAAACACTAGTGATTTAAACTCTTCTTCCTTGAGGATGGAGTATGTACATAAATTGTTTGCAATTCTTTCTATGATGTATTTATCTTTTTCCCCCATTTGTTCAATCACTTATTTATATCATTATGAACTCATGAATATTTGTTTTATATGTTTGATTATAATCTAATAGCACTTTATTTCGTTCAAATGTATCAAACTTTGGCCATTGGGAGCTCTTTCAGTTTTCTTCTGTGTTTCTTTGCTACAACCTTTTCAAAGTAGATTTCTTTTTTTCTCTCTCTTTTTAAATCATGTTTTTACAGTTTCTTTGAGTTTCTAATATCAGAAACCAAGATCTGGGTGCTAGGGGTGCTCTTTACTATATTAAGGTGTGACTGCTTCTAGGCCCTCTGAGCTGGCAGAGCAAAGTAATATATGTATTTAAACTGACCCATGTTTATACACATATGTGTAAGTATTTCCACATGCAAATATCAGTATATATGCATACATACACACACACATATATATGTATTGCTAGCTATGAGTCTATACTAACGTCTCTAACTTTAATCCATTATTACAAGTTATTCTAGCCACTTCCTCTTATCTGTACATTCCCACTCCAACTATGAGAAACCTGATTTGTGCTGTTCATTATTCATTTAATTGTTCAGTTGCAATATACTTTTATTGTAGTGTAGAATTTTTGCCCATACCACTTTAGAACACAATTTTATCAACTGCAGTACAGTGTTTATGCACACTTTCTTTTGCCTTCAGTCTCACAGACTCCACTGATTTCCAAAATTACTTAGGTATTCATAATATCATGTAACTGAAATAATACAGTATATAGTCTTTTCAGATTGGCTTCTTTCACTTAGTGATACACGTCTGAGGTTTATCTGTGTCTTTTAGTGGCATGATAGCTCTTTTTTTTTTTTCCCTGAATGATACTCCATTGTATGGATGTACCACAGCACCACAGGTTGTCTACTAACTTACTGAAGGACATTTTGCTTGATTCCTGTTTGGGGAAATTATGAATAAAGCTGATACCAACATTTGTGTGCATGCTTTTATGTAGACAAAAGTTTTTAGATCACTTGGATAAATACCTAGGAGTGGTATTGGTGGATTCTATGGTGCGATTGTGTTAAGCTTTGTAAGAAACTGCTAAACTTTCTTCCAAAGTAGCTGTACCATTTTGCTTTCCAATTAGTAAGAGCTACATAATTGCAGGGCCAATTTGCATATCATTAGGAGATTGTGTGAACAGATTTAGAATGTAAAAGATTACTACATAGCTATGAAACAAGACAGGCAGAGTCCAAATCATCAAAGCCCAAGTGTCATATTCAAACTATGGAAGGGGAAGAGCATCACTAAAAAAATTGATCAGTTGAGGGATATAATTATAGTCATATATTAAAATAATTATTTTTGCAGCAATATTAAGAATAGAAATGTGAGAAGAAAGTTAGAATAAGAAAAACCATTATAGTGTTAGATAAAGATGTCTAAGAAACAGATGATAATAAGAACAGTAATGGAAGATGAAAAATATGGAGAAGGAGATGTAGAACACATTCTAAATTTAGTATGGAGATGTAATTGATATTGACTGATTGGATGTGGGAGATAAATGAGAAGAATTTGGCTACAGATCTCAGGTTTCTCACTTGGGTTGCTGGTACCATTAACTAGGATGCTGAGCAGTGGAGTAAGTTTGGCATAAAATGACACAATGAGATCAGGTTGAGATGAATATAAGCAGCCTGCAGAACATCTAGGTATAGATATTTTAAAGACATGTCATATAAAGATTTATAAACCAGAAGACAAACCTGTACTGTAGAGACATATTAGAGAAGTATTTCTCAGTAAGTCGTGGTCAAAGTCATGGATTATAGATAAAAGATGCCAAAGATGAGGTGAAAGAAGGTTACAGTAGTCTTAACTTTATAATCAACATATGAATGAGGTGAGCACCTGAAGATGAACCTGTGTAGTATAAGGAAACATGACAAACACAAATGAAAATGATGATGCTTGAGGGAAAGAATTAGAATCACATCAGTTACTTGTAATACAAAACTAAAATTCCTCACATGTCTATTGTATTATACTATAGATTTTTCAAATCACAATCTCTGGGGCTTTGGAAAATTGCATTTAAAAATTCAGTAAATATAGTCTATACTATGACAGACTATTGAGAGTAGATATCACCTTGCAATGAATTGAAGGTATGTGGAAGATGAGGAAATGGGGTCATTGAGTAACATTTACATACTCATTTTAAAATTTGACAATGGAAGAAAGAGAAATGGCATAGAATAAGTAGAGGATATATATTAAACATAAAGGGATAAAAGCAGGAAGGAAATGAAGGGAAAGGATTCCTGACAGAAAAAAAAACTGTATGTATGTGTGTATGTATGCATGTATATCTATATGTATAAAAATTATACATATATATGTTTATATATATTTATATATACAGATGCTCCTCGACTTACAATGGGGTTATGTCCCAATCTATTGTAAATTGAAAATATTCTAAGTTGAAATGCCTTTAATTCAACGAACCTACTGAACATCATCGCTTAGCTCAGCTGATTTCTCCTGAATGTGTAACACTTTTGTACCGTCATAAAGTCAAAATATTATAAGTCGAACTGCTGTTTGTTGTCTGTGTTCATAGTTTATTATACATAATATTGTACATAAGCTAGTGGTTAACGATGTGGGCTAAAGTATCTTAGTTCTGGGAACCACCTACTGTGACATATTGTGCAAGTTGCCTGACCTGTCTGTGTTTCAGTGTTTTCATTTGTATAAGATATAATAATATCTACTTTCTGGGGGATTTGGGGAAAATTAAATAAATCTAGAAAAAACTTAGTGCAATGCTTGCCACATGAGTAAGCACCAAGTAAATATTAGGTATTTTGTTAGAAGATACGTCTTCAGTTTCTAAAAAAGGTTCTGGTCTACGCGTAGGGTAAGAAATACAAAAGTCAACACCTTTCCTTTGTGTGTTTCAAACATACTCTAACTCGAAAGAAAATGCACTTACAAATAAGTAAATCTGTACCTTTATCCTTTTTTCAATAGAAATCTATTCTTAGTAATGCGTACTATAAAGCACTTGAGAACAACAAATCCAACATTTCTCAGCTATGACTCCCAAATGAAAAACCTAGCAGCAATATCAATAGCTGTTAAACTTAGAAGACGAGTTTTTCTCATATTTGGGGGAAAAACATGCTCTATGTTCTCCAAATTGGTCTTGGTTGAAATATCCCACTTTTTCAGTAGTTAAAATTTCAGACGTTGCTTAATTTCTAGAAATGTAAATGTTTAAACGCCTGGATTTGCACTGTTCTATTTGTTAGTCAAATCTGTAAACAAGCCCAGAGCAGAAACTTGCTGTGGAAGTTTCTCAATTATAATTAAGACAAAACATGTGAGAGTAGTTACCTCTATGCATTTATCCAGGTAGACAGATATTTAACTCCGGAGCGAATCAGGATTAAGATTATGCTTAGAGGTTAGTAAACTGCTTCTAATAATAATGTTTCAAAGCCTTTTTCCCTCTGCTGCTCTATCTTTGGTTAATGCCTCCCTAGCAGGGATATATTTATAAATGCACAATGTGTGCACAATATCCAGGAGTGGAAACAAATTTCTGATCTTTACCAATGAGCCATTCCAGATAACCGCAAACTCTTATACTTGGTTTTGATCTTCAATTAGGTGAACAGTCATGCTTACTTTCTCATAAATAAGAGTTAATGACTCCCTATGTAAATAAAATATGTTCGTTCTTACCAACTGCCTTAATTACATGGTATTCACTTAATAAATTCTTGGATGGTTTTAAAATAATATTTTATTGTATTCGCAAGATTCCATGTGTTTTAAACTACAACATAACAGTTTTGTGCTTGAAAATATTAATACAGAATTATAAAACAATTATTCATGAATTAAGTTAAAAAACAATAAACATAATCCTTTTATTACAGTGAACTATTATGATTACATGTTGAGCATATAAATGACTTTATAATATTTTGTGATCCCTAACATTTAGAAAAATATATATTTTAAAGAAAGTCATAACATCAATGAATTTTTCTAAATTAAAGTCACTTTACAATTTAAGACTAAAATGTAGCCACCTCCCCCACAAAATGACTATTTTTAATGACAAATGAGAGGTTAGATTTGGTTATGTTCATAGTATTTAAGTAGATATTACTTTTTTCATGTAGTTATAATGTCTTATACACATTGGAGTTCCAGACGATGTAATTTTAAATAATAACTAGGAATTCCATCATTCATTAGACTCATATAAGCTTGCATCAGATCATTGAGTTTTAGGAGTTGAGACAATTTTAATGGAAGCAAGGAACTGAGCTAGCTCTGGGTATGAGTGTATGTTAAAATATATAGGCAAAATACATAATATTTTGACCATTCTTAAGTATACAGTTAAAGGGCATTAGGTACATTTACCTTATTGTGCTTAGTTGGGTTTTAAGTTCTATCAAGTCTTACCAATACTGCTATTCAAAATTACTTTTTGCTTCTCAGAGCATGCGTGGTATTGAGAAAGGATGATCTGACTGGTTATGTTTTAGAGATAAGTATTTTAATGCTTAAAAAGGAATGGAATAGAGCTACTGCTTGCTAAGAAGGAGGACTTCTATTACTTTAAATAGGGTGAAACTAGAGATTCTGTGCTCAGTGCCAAACACGCCAGTTAGTAGGAATGATAATATTTTAGTTGTCTACTTGTTAATACTTTTGTCTTATTTCTAAATTGTTTCTAAACTTGGGACAAGCAAGTGTTATCTATTACTCCTTCTACTTTAAAAATAATGCCCCCTTAATAAACCTTTTAAAATGGATAATAAGAGAACATTGCTATATTATCAAATTGAAAGGAAGCATGGTAACACTAACTTCTGTTATTGCTTACATGAAAATGTGATCTTCCATGTTGAGCTGCTTCTGAAAAAACTAACATAGTTAAAATGGGCTCAAGGTTAAGGATGAAATGACAAAGAAAAGAAAAACACTGATTTTTAAAATAGTAAATATTTATATCAAAGATATTTAAGAATATGCAGTATTAATTTTGAAATCTAATCCATGTGCTAAGGATTGGTGTAAAATGTTACTACTAGTTCTTGAAAAGGTAAACATTCAATAAAGTGACATATACAGTATGTTTTACACATCAGACATATTTTGTGACTGCAATTCATTTGTCCTGTCAGAATAGAAATCTCATCATGAGTTTGACTGGTTTTCTCTTTCTTGTATATTAGCAACACATTGAATTAATAATTTAAGTTTTATTCTTCCAAATGTCTACTCACGCACTATCAAGGAAATCAGGTCAAATATATACCTATATAGAGTGGCATGATGGGAATTTATATTACTGTTGAATTAACTTATTGAAATCTTAGAATTCTTTTACATACTGCTCATTGCAGGCTGAATAAAATGCCCATTTTCTCACTAGTCCCTTTGAGATTTGAGGACATACATTTTTCAATCTATTAAGGACATTTTTTATTTCCCACAGTGTGAGTAATCTTCAGTAAGATGACTGTATTTTTAGGTAAAACGTATTGAAAGTGGCAACCATTTTAAACATATTAACCACAGAAGGAATTTCTACTATTACTGCTGAATACATGTCCACATGATATTTCCTTAGAGAGATCTTGTTAAAAGATTGTTTGAATCTGATCCATATTTAGGCTGACATTCCCATTATTCCTATTAGGGAACTGTCGGCAGTTACAGTTCAGTCACTGAGTGGCAGGCATTGTTGATATTTATAGATTGTCTTTCTTAGTTTCTTTCTTGGCTCATCATTTAAAGCTTTTTGTTTTGTTATTAAACAAAGTTTAAGTCTTGAATCCAAAAAATTCTATTGTAATTCCTAAAGCCAGTAGGAAGCAGTATGCTCTGAGGATGGTGAGACTTACAGTGAAGGGACAGTATTAGTATTGTATTAGTTAGCAGTAACCCACAGTGAAATTTGTCTCTAGGCCAGCTCTTTTATCATCTTTCTGGCTATATACCTTCCCAGGCTCCTTGGTGTCTCATTTACAGAAATGCAGAGACATTGGACTATGATTGCCATCTACCCTTCATGGGGAAAGACTTATATCCCATTCATGTTTCCTTGCTCCTTTTAAAAATAATTATATATTCTGCTTAATTAGCTAATATGAATTATTTAATGTGGATGTATTAATTTGAAGTAATAAATTTTACCACAGTGTGGTGATCTTATCATGCTTCTCCCCTCTGGCAAAGGGGACTTTCATCCATAGCTTATCAGAGTCCAATGCATTAGTCTTTCATGTCTCATCTCAGTCCCTTTCTATTTTTACTGCTGGGGCCTTAGTTCAGATCTGTAACTCCTGCTTGATTTTAGTGGTCTTGTAACTTCCTTGTTTCATATCTATATCCTCCAGTCTTTCAGTCATTAGATATTACCAATGCTGTCTGAAACCTGTCAGTCTACTTTTACAGCATTTGGTGGCAGTTTTTAAGGCAATGTGGCTGACTCCAATCAACATAATTACTTCCAGTACAGCTACTAAAAACACTAAAGTAATTTTTAAATCAACTTTATTGAGTTATAACTTACATAATATTAAATGTACTCAATTTAAATGTATAGTTTGAGTTTTGGAAATATAAAATATTTATATATTTATATGTTATGTTTACAGTCACATGTGTGTGTATATCTATATCTCCATGACACCAAACCATAATCAACATATAGAGCATTTTTATCAAAACTTAAAACTTATTTTTAATGCATTGTTGAACTATGTGGGAAAATAAGGAAATTTTTCACAGGCCATAATAATCAGAAAGTGGAAAGTCAGAAAGGTAGATAAACATTGGAGCTGGTGTGGCCCTGATATGTGCAAGATACTTGGAGGCCCATGGCCTTGGTTTTGTTGGAATATTTGCAAAAATTGAACATATACTAGATCATACAACAGCCTCAACAAGTCTCAAATAGTAAAACTCATACATACCATATCCTCTGTATATAAAGGTAAATTAGAAATAAATAAAAATATATTTCTAAGAAATGCAAGAATAAAAGAAGAAATTATAATAAGAATAAAAATTAGTTTTTAAAAAAAGCTCATACTTAGATGGAATATAGCTAAATAATATTAGGAAAACTAGCTCTGAATACTCACATTTAAAAGGAAAAAAGTCTGAATGTGTGATCTGAGTTTCTGAAATTAAGAAATTAGAAAAATATTAATGTATTGGGCATCGTCTGACCCAGAAAGGTGGTGTGACCCTTAGCTAGTTAAGACCTAAATTCCTGAAGGAAGACCTGGGCAGTGCAACATAATGTTCACCCCATGAACTATCCTAAATTCCTCTGTAACTTTTCTCTCTAGCTTATCTAAGTCTGAGAAAATCCTCTCAAGCTCTTAATTCTGACAGAGACCATGACTTAAACCATGAGGGATTTTGTCCTTTAGTGAAGCTTAACAATAAAGGGCCAGCTGAGCTTTGAGAGTTTCTATTTGACCTCAGTGGAAGGAAGGTCAGAAAGAAGAGTGAAAGCAGGAAACAATAAAGATGTGTAGAAGAATCCAAGATAAAGATAGCTTCAGGTTGTAATTTAGAGTGATCCAAATTCATCATGGGCTGAAGTTGTCCATCATATTTATTTGTCTTGATCAAGGAAGCCTTAAAAGGTGATTTTGGAATTTGAGTTCTTTTTTGTAATCTTCCTCATACCAATCAAAAGTGCAGACCATTGAATGTTTAGAAATTTGACTTCTTAATTTTTCTAAGAATACTTCTTTTTTTCCCCTCTAAATTTTGATCATGGGCTATGATTTCCATGTTGTGGCTTGGCATTTCTCCTATCAAGATGATCCCTAGCTGAAATATTTCTCATAGCATCTAAATTTGGTACTACAGCCCACACAGAGATTCTGGAGAAACTTGATACACCTTAAATCCCTTTCTATTTAAGTATATTATGTCTATAACTAATATCATAAGCAGATATAGTATTATTCCAGTAACAGGGAACTAGAAATGTCAAACTAGAGTGCTGTACAGGCCATTTGAGCAAAGGGACAGTATCCTCAAACAATATATATCCTAACTGAGATATAATCCACATACCATTCATCCATTTAAAAAGAAAAAATTCAGTGTTTTTTAGTATACTCAGAGTTGTGCAACCATCACCAACATACAGTTTTGGAACATTTTGTCACTCCAAAAAGAAGCACCATACTCACTAGCAGACTTTTTATTTCTCCCTCCCTCCCCAGCTATAGGCAACTGCTAATTTTTTTCAGTTTCTAGAGATTTGTATATTCTGGACATTTCAAATAAATTGATGATAGAATGTGTGGCATTTTGTGTCTGTCCATCCAGAGTAGAGCTCTGTCACATTGGGCTTTGGGTGGTTTAGGAACAAACTACTGAGTCCCACTATTTTTCTGAGATGTAGTAGATTTTCGTGAATAATGTTTTACATTTGCAGCATGACCTTAGGACAATTTCTAGAGATCTAATACATCTTAATTTATTTTTTAAGTTTTTACCAGTTAGATGATTATGTCACTGGGGAGAGATTCACCGAGCTTCTCAAATTGCAGATCCCAATTCCCATTTCTATAAAAAGATTTTTAAATGAACTTTTTTTAATATACTGAAAGTTCCCCAAAGTGACCATTTTCTTGTAAATTACACTTTGCTATATTTTGCTATTTAGAAATAAAAGTACAGAAATTGGTGTTATAATAAGAGTTATATAAGAGGCAAAAGTCTAGTCCAGAAGAGATGTGTACATAGATTGATACAAACCCATGAAAATATGTTTGATCAAATATATTACTTGCTACCATATATCTCAGGATCCAAACCTAATAGTTGGTCTTTTCCCATTGAAAAACTAACAAATATGTAGCCTCTGGTAACAGAAGGTGTGTTGAGCATATCTTTGCTAGACCTCGGCTCCCATGGACAAAACCAGATGATACTATGGAAAGTATTCCAAATGTTTCAGAGATGACTCAAAGGAAAGATTGATCTATAACATTAGACTATTGCAACTTGTCACTTGTTATTCCTTGTAGCTGTCTAAAAAGATAAACCTAGCAGACCTATAGCTGTGAACTTTGTCCTGTGAAATTCCTTTTATAGACTAACGACAGAAAGTGATGAAGGCAGATAGGCAGTGTCATTAGTAAAAATGCAGATTTTTCTCAAAGAATGTGAATTTTCAAAATCGATCAGTTTATCAAAGCGTTCTTAAAACATCAATGTAAATTTCTAGGATACACAATAAACCAATTACTTGTGATTTCAATTAATAGGAGTCTGTACTCACCACAGAACATAGCTCACCATTGCAAAAGGAGGACTCAGAGACCTCAGGAGAGGACTCTGGTTCTGAGGATCACTATGGATTTTGAGCCATGGTGGCAAGATAGTTTCTGCTGGATTACACTGAAGTCTCCAGAATTGTTAAAACATCTATTACACCACAGAAATCACCAGAAAAATCTGCTGATCAAGTGAAATTAAACTTACGAAACTAAATGTAGCAAGGGAGAACATGAACTTGGCAGAGTGTCTTTATGTCTCAAAAAAGTGAAGGTAGGGAATGTTATTTAAAGAGTTTTAGAGGATATGGATATGGTGATTTTAGGTGGGTTTTGCAAGGTAAAGAACCAACTGGAATTAAGCAGAGTTTATGATAAAATAACTTTGGTTTGGCAGACACAGCAAAGTAATGGTTTTAGAATGAGTTTTGATGATTATGCTCTTAGTTTTGACGTGTAGGCTGATTTCATTGAGTTACAGAAATATTTTATGAAAAAAATATTTTCCAAGGCTAACTATATTAATTTTGTTTGGTCTCAGAGTTGTTTAACTAGGGACCTGAAATAGGCCTGGTTTCATTTTTTACACAGGAACACATAATTATATTGGCTTCATTTCTTACCATCTATACCCCATTTTAGAAAAAGAATGTGAAGGAAATAATATCAGAAAAAGTCAGTTAGATAGTGCACATTTAGAACTTGATTACATTTGGTTTGTGAACTTTCTGTGTATAATTTTCTACTGAAGTTACATGTAACTATGGAAGTTACTCAGATAAAATATAAAGTCATATCTCTTCTCAGGTTTCTTTGAAATGTAGTTCTTTATTATAAATATGTTCTAAATATTTGTCTAAGTTTATTCTTTGGTACTAATCATTTGACTTAACTGTATGATATTTATTTTCCTCTTTTTTTTCTTTCTCTTTATTATTCTTATTAATAGTATTCAAATAAAGTGTGCAGAGAGACAGTTTGAGTCAAATACAAAATTAATAGGATTTGCATAGTAATAACTAAATAAATATTGCTAAACTCAGAACCAAAGAATGTACTATGATAAATATATATTTTTCCTTATTGCTCCATCTCTTAAATTATGTATTGCCTAGATATTTCTTTCTTTATAACATACACTTAAGTTATCTGTTGATTTATTAAATCCATGCCCAAAAGAGGTGAATATGTATTTAGACTCTCTCCTCTTACCTTCATTACCTGTTCCCACCATTCAGATCTAATAATCTTTCATTAAAACATTCTGTACAGATGTTATCCTCTAACTTCCCTTCTTTACTTTTGAATCCAATTTTTGTTTGTTTTAATCTCCTTGGATTAATCCCTAACTTTTTTGGAAGTAGTCCACAGATTACTTCCTGTGATATGTGAGAAGTAAAATTTGGGGATGTTTTCATATCTAAAGTTGCCTTTTTTATTCTGCCCTGTACCTGACAGTTTTGTTGTATAAAATTTGTACTTGAAATTCTTTTCCCTCAGAATATTTTCTTCTAGCTGCCAGTTTGATGTTAATCTGATGCACATTTTTTTCCCTGTCTCTCTAGAAAGTTTAGAATCCTTGTCTTGTCCTTATTGTTCTGAAATTTAACTACAATGTGTTTACATGTATTTCTTCTTCAGAATGAAGGGCAATTTTAAAGAAACCTGTGTCTCTTAAAATCCTGGAAATTGGTATAAATGTTTTAGTAATCAACTTGTCTACATTTGAAATTACTGGACATTTTGAATTGATTTTCTAGATATTCTATATTTTCTACTTGTAGTTTACATTTTTGGATATTTTCTCCATGTTGGTTTCTAATCTTTTTGTTTCATATTTATTTTTGCAGTTATATTTTTAATTTCCAAGAATCATTATTTCATAGTATTTCTTGTTCTCATTTTACCATTATAATAGTTTCTGTATTTTACCTAGACTACTAACTGAAGTTGAATTTTAAATGTTTTCTTTTGTTTTCTGGATTATTTCTATTTAGCCTAACATCAGATTGTCTATTTTATTATTTTAGATTTTTCTCCTTCCTGCTGCAATTTTCCTCAAGCTTTGGGTGACTCTTAGCTTCCCTCTGATATTTAAGAATAAGACAAGAGAAATTTAGAAGCTCTGTGTATGTGGTGTAGGCAAATCCAGGGATAAGATCTTCTTTAAGAAATAGTCAAGGATAAGAGTACTTTCCTCCACTCTAAAATGTTAAAGTGTTTAAGACATTAATTTAGGAAAACAGAACCCTTGTTACAGTCTACTCTGGATTCTTCTCAACATATTCTACACCTGGCTGCATAATCAATCACTTAAAAATTTTTCTTTAAATGTATTTACTTGTGACTGGCAAATTCATGTGTGATGGCCATTTTCAAAGAAAGGACAGGAAAGATGTATGGGGGAAGTTTAACTAATGCCTACTTCTCTTATTCCTACCCTCCATTGATACATACTACGTTAATTGCATCTGTGCCTCTCAGGGTATAAACTAAGCCAAGTGACTGAACCCACTGTTCTAGCCCCTTTTTCTGTGGCATATCAATCAGCACTATTCCTTTACTTTTCCATCTTTTGAAAATTTTGTTAAAATCTCTTGATTACTAAGAGCATAGCAAGAATTTCTTTCCTGTTTTCCTTGTGCTTCAGGCTTATGCACTTTAAAATATTTTCTTTAATATCTTTCTATGAGTTTTTTTCCCCTGTTGAGTTTTTAATAGGATAGGAAATAAATTCAGATACTCAGCTTGACATGCTTAATCTTGTTTTAACAATAATATGTGTATTCTCCTATTTAATCACATTTAAAACTATTTTTTACCTATTACATGAACAAAGGTTAGAATGTATAAATTGTACTGCTGTTGTTGAGAAGTAGGTGAGATGGATATTCATAGACTGCTCAGAGCAGTCTACATTAGTATGACATTTCTGGAAAGAAATTTGGATATATGGATCAAGATACTTAAAGATGTCTGGCAATTGTAACAATCTTTCCTAAGGAAATGCTTAGAGAATTATTTGAAGAATTATTAACATGGCTGTTCATAGCAGTTTAAATTAATGAGAAGTTCAAAATACCTAAAATATAAAACATTAATAAATTATTAAATGAATTATAGTTTCATTCATGCAAAGAATATTTAGGCAAATAAAATGATGTTTAAATGATGACAATATAGTATTAAGTGAGAAAGCAGGATAGGATACATAGTCAATATAATACAGATTTTAACTTATCATATAGAATTACCATTTTTATCAATAGAAAGAGTCAAAATTTTGGCAATTTTAAATTAAAAACATATACATATTAAATAATTATAACAAATATAATTACAACACATTGTATAATTATATAAGTTAAAATAAATTATATAAAGTATAAATAAAAATGAATACAGGAAAAATTAATAGCATTGTGAACAAATTTTTACTCTAAAATATTTTGATTACTAAATATTTACTGGAAAGAGGAACAGAAGTAGGAAAAAATATTCTAGCTCTATTAATTATAGTGTTCTTTTAATTTGCATGAACTTTATCATTCAACTTTCAGGGTATTTATACTGTTACATCAGTGTATACAAAACAAATATATTGCTCTAAGGCAGGATTTAATGTTACAGATTCACAAATATCTGGGCCTCTATTCTACTGAGACAATTTAGCTTTACTGTTATTTTACTTATTTTCTGCTGTTGTAGGCATTTTTTCTCTTCTGCATAGAAAGCATCTTTTTCTCTGTTAAAGTTCAGTGCCATTCAGAAAGACACTGGCTTAAAAAGGAGTTTGGGAAAGCAAGATAAGAGCCTTTTAAATTAATACCGTAACAGACAAATCTGAACTAAGTCATTTTCTGATATGCTTGCTGAGAAAGTTCAATTGATTAAATATTTCTATTCAATCATTATGTAAGAAGCTGCACTCATCTTCAACTTGTCTAAATTTCGATGGTACTATTTTTTTGTTTGGTTGGGAGGCATATATAAATATATCATATTTTCTTTATTAAAGTAACATGTAAGGTATTTTAGCATTCTCAGAAAACTTATCTTTGTAATTAAATTTTCAGGCCCCACCAAATATAAGTGTTATGACATTACATATTGTGGAATTAATGTATACTTTGTCAGTTGTTGCTAAAAATAATTTTAGGCAGTAATGTAATAAGCTAGATTATGCATTTTAAATAAAAATTTAATAATTTCTTAGTGATCAGACTATTATTTTGACCTTTAAAATTAATTGCTACTCAATAGCAACTGGGTAAGTTTGTGCATATGTATACATTAGTTAATTCACAATTTAAATTACATCAGGTTTTTCTCTATTGAGTCTGGATATTGTGGTAAGTCTTCCAAGTTAGCATCAAGTTTTGCAAAACCCCTTTAAAAAAATGTCATACTTTTCTGAATTCAAGCTGATAGGATTTAAATAAATATAAAGAGAGGTATCTCTGTTTGGATATAATAAAGAGGATTGCCTCATATGCAATATACATGATCAAACCAAACAAAAAGGCTGAAAACAATAATTTCTTTTTTAAATTAGGCTTGGTTTTTTTTTTTTTCTTTTTTTTTTAAATCTCAATTTGCAGTAGTGTATGTTTGGAAACCTAGGGCAACAACTTTAACCACGATATAAAAAGAGAAAAAGGGTGAGGAGGGTCTCACCAGTCATGGGCAAGATCACCACCTTCCCTAACTAGCAGCTATTACCTGTAAGATATGCTGGGTAAGACATCATTATCTGTCAAGTGGATGTGGGGAAACTATTTCTTTAGAGATTATGCTTCATTTATGGCATTCAGTCTTCATCTTTCATAATGTTAGCTAGTATTTAGTGAATATCAAAGAAGATAATATGTGAAGTAATATGTACGAATAGGAATATAAAAGGTGAAACTGTTTAATAAAGACAGTATCATATTAGGCAACTTCAAACTTAAATATTATTGTAATGTAGTTTTAAGACCTGAGCAAAATAAACTGTCTAGCTGCTAATGTTTGTCAAACACAAATTGACAAAGGGTTGTTTAATATAATAGGTTATAGGAATTTCTATCCTGGAAAAAAATTTGTAGTAACTACATATGTTAATCATGCTCATTCTTGAATTCAGGATAAAAATAGCTAAATAAAGCATCCTTCTTTGCCTTTGCAGGTGTGTCTTTTCTCTTTCTCTTTTTTAAAAAATTCCTAGTGTAACTATATTTACATTTGAAATTGTTATTTATTTATTTATTTATTTATTTATTGTACATGGATCTTTACTATCTTAATTGAAATCCTTGGGAAGAGGTGAGTTTTGGAATTTAGATTACTTTTATTCTGGACAGGCTAAAGCAAATATTTCTTGTCGAATTTTCCATTGTTATTAGAGCATTGTTATCCTCAAGGTATATATAAAACAAGGATTCCAAATTCAAAGGCTTACTTTCTAGGGCTAATCAGTACCATAAAGTGATGAGGTGGTCAGATGATCAGATATGAAGCAACAGGGAGTGGTAGAGAGTATAAACTGTAGATAGGATACCTTGCCCAAAGGCATCCACAGTTTGTCTGTTTTTTCCTCCCTCCCTCCCTCCCTCCCTTCCTCCCTTCTTCCCTCCTTGCCTTCCTTTTTCTCTCACACACAGAGCCAGATGTGATTTATGGGCAGAAAAATATATACAATAAAAAACGACAGATTGTAAAATGATTTATGACAAATTAATCTTTCACATTTAGCTTATTTGTTGTTGCCACTTTTTTTACTTCTCTAAAAAAAACCCTTTTTCATTTACTTACTTAGTCAATTAGTCTATCCACAAATAATCATTCAATTTCTACTTTATTAAAAATAAGTATAAAACTGGAGAAATAGAAATGAATGAGGCCATTCAAGCCTTAAAGAAGAGCTAAACAATATATAATTACCACACAGAAGTAAGAGTATGGAATTCCAAGCACGTGCACCCACTCATCTTAGTCTGTCCAGGAAAGATTTCCCAGAAGTGTCAAAAACAGGGCTTGAAGGAAAAGCAAAAATTAGTCAGGTAATGAATGCCACAAGGGATTTCTAAGCAGAGGAACAACTGGAGGGGCAGTAGTAATTGAAGAACGAAGGAGAATTCTTTATGGCAAGAGCTTGGATACAAAAGTACTTCTTGTTTCAAATAAACGAGGTAAAATATGGCTCCTTCCATTGTTGAGGATATTAATCTTTTTGTCAATTCCACATTTGTTTTTTTCTCTTTTATCAGTTGTAAATCAGCATAATTTGAATGTAAATACTCCACTTTAAGTGTCTGTTTTCAAATACTTTCCTTCTTAAAAAAATTTCTCTTTGGACTCCATGCACTCTGAAAAGACCAAAATAAACAAAAAACAAAGTAAAAAAAAGTACTCTGATTATATTTGATAAATGTATGCCAAAGAGAGAGGAACTAAAAGAATATAAGAGAAATGAAAGCGAGAAAGTAGTTCTTTTCAAGACATAATTTCATAGAGTAATTCTACCTCCTGTTTCAAAGAAAAAGTGCAATTTGTATTATAATTGAGACAGTATTATTTTTATGCCAATATATTCAAAATTTTAATATAAACCTTATCACATAGCTTGAAACACCAAAAGAAAAGTATATGATTAACTCCAAAGCAAAGTATTCTATTGCTCTTTTAAACTCTGTATGACAGCTAAATGGAAGAAACTGAATTAAACAAAATTATATATTGCCCTCTTTTATAAAAATTCCTACAAATAGGGCAAAAATATCTGTATTTCAAATATATCTAGTGTTATGAAATGAAAACTAACAGAGCAACAATAGTTTGCAAAATCTATCAGGAAAAACTTCATACTGACCTGGATGAGACTGCTAATTTAATTTTATCGTTTCTAGTGAAAGTGACTTGAAACCAAGGGAGACTAATCTGAACAGTAAGCCTAATTGCAAATGCCTCAGTACATTATGCAGATAATAACAGCTCCCATGTGGATAATAGAAGTTAGAAGAGTACTGAAAATTATACTTTCTTCGCCATAGTGAAAATGAACTAATATTGCATCTTATCTCCTGATCCACATACTAAAATGGAAATTGCTTTCTAGGTTTTACTAATTTTACTGACAGGATATTATGTAAAGCTTTTTTTTTTCTCGTGCATTTATTTTGATTAGGTATAAAAATACACTCAGCAGCAATATGTGAAAATGACAAAAAAAATTAGAAAACAAATTCTAGTCATGTACATGTCTATGATTTCATATGGCTTTATCATTAGCATTCATTCTGATATCTAAAATAAACTGAGAAGATTTTTGTTTCAACTGTGTCTCTATTTAAGCAAAGATACTCTATGTGCCTGTGAAACTGAATGTATCTGAAATTAGCATAAGCTGCTAAACCCCACACACAAATTGTACATTAATTAAATGAACACCAAAAATGCCATTATGAATAAGCATTGAAATGTTTAATATTTGCATATAAATTTAATTAATTTCAATAAATTATATCTCCGATAAAAAGACTTTCATATCTCCAGTACAGTGATTACAAACCAGGTTGGGTGCTGGGAGGATAATACAACTATTTGTTGGAACCCTGGGAGCCATTCCACAGCACAGACCTTTTAATGACACTGCAGTGAGAGGAGTCTCAGACCCATCCTCCAAAGATATGATGAGTTCCTGTCCTGATCAGGCTAGGGTAAGGGCAATATTAAACAATTGATCTGCTAATTTCACGTTAGCCTTTATTGAGGCACGCCATGCTCTCAATGATATACACTCATTGGCACACACATACACATAGACAAATAGCCAATTTCTTGTAACCAAGTTACAGTTAAAATTCAAGTCACATTTACTATGTTTAAGCATTTTGTTCTACAGTGTGGTAATATGTGGTGTAATTTTTTTGTTCATTTTTTTTACACTAAGCTTTTAAAACTGTCAGCAATTTAATGAAGCATAAACTATTCTGAGTTAAGTGATACAACATTATACTCTTATCTGTTTTAAAATTCAGTTGATCCCCAAAATAATGTTTATTGAAATAATATATAAAATTTCTAGAGTCTGAGAAATTTGATGCAATTCTAAAGGATGTACTAAATTGGTCTACTGAATTTCATTCTGAGAATCCATTCACTATCCCTCATCTAATAACAGGCACTAGAGTTTTAAAAGAAAATTAATAAAATGATGCAACAAAAGGCTTGTCAGAGACCTAAGAATAAAACCTTTTTAACCCAGCATACTTGGGTTTTATTCAAGGGATCCACCAAATTAATTTATGATACTTTATTTAATAGTGGCATGATAAACTGAGTAAATTACATTAATGAACTAATATTCTAGATAGAGTGTTTGGTTCATTTTCTAAAAGTCATCATAAGGCCACAAAATGCTTGAGTAAATGGGGTGGGATGTTTTGCCATAACTATATTATAACCTTATATGAAATGGAAAAAAATCTTTGACTGGAGTACTGTTGAGTCAGATATCCCACTCAAAATGTTGTACTGTATTAATACTTTCATACCCAATATGTGAAAGACACAGTATCAAGCACCAGAAGTGGTTATCCCTACTTTCAAACAACTTATAGTTTAGTAAGAAAGATAGATAATTATACAGTTCTGCAAACAAATATAAATATAGAGCTTGCTAACTACTATGAGAATGACGTGGTGCTGCAAAAGCACTTTGGCTTGATGTAGCATTGGCTGTGAGATAAGAGATGACTCCTCAGGTGAACTGCTGATAAAACACAATCATGAAAATGTTTAGATAAAGCGGTATCTATAAATAATGGGAGAACTGTTCCTGCTCTAACTATAGCTTTTAATTATATACACCTATAGTCATTTTTGACAGCAATGTCATTAGCAAAAACTTTAAATTTTAGCCACTTTTGTCTCCATCACTTTTTGACTGCACTGAATAATTTAATAGAATGATATATCCATAATGAAAATTGATCTTACATTGCTAATGTACACACACTGTAAGATCCTGCCTTTCTATAAGCTTTCACACATCCTTTTCTCACAAGTAAATATTCAGAGTTTCTTCAGTATAACTATTCACAGTCTACATGTTGGAAAATCTTAAGATAATATTTAGAAGTAGTTTTCTGGTTGTTTTACCAAAGAAAAAATATTTTCATGTGTTCTATCTTTTAGAAAAAATGTATATTCTTAAAAAACTACAAAACCGTTTTGAATAAAAATTGCAACTTTATAGTAGAAAGCTAGAAATTGAAACACAACTCTCATTTGCATAGTCATATTAAATTTTTGGCATGACTTTCAGCCATCTCAATGCCTTGGATTCTTCATCAGTAAAAGAATAAAAGTAATTACCTAGCTATAGGAATCTTGTAAGGATTATGGAATTAATGTATTTACATTTTTTTGAGTCTAAGGTGACTATATTATTCAAGACAAATGCTACAGTTAATCTCGCATTCAGTTAATAAATGTCACTTTAGATCAAAGGTTTATTTTGTGCATTTCTGCAGAAATATGAAGGAAATTATTTATCTTCAATATTCTGCTGACAAAATTTTTTTTAAATGTCACGAACTGTTACTAGAGACTGAAAGATATGGTATTTGACATTTCCTGACTCTATATTAGCAGCATTATCTACAATAGCTATATCGTGCAAATAGACTTCAAAATTAAAAGCAACACTTCTGCATCAAAAGAAAAAAGTACCTATTAAGACATGAACAATTTAAGCAACGAGAATTTAAAATTAGGTAATATTGATCAAAGAGAGTAGAAAAGAAAATGGTATCTTTGAAAATATAATGACAAGTTTTTAAATTGCTGTATTGCTATAAAAGTTATTTTAAATGTCATAACCAAATGAAAATTATGTTTCATTAAGATTAATAAAAATGCCAATGAAAATCACTCATTTAAAGCCAAGATTTATATCCTTTACAAATAATATTTTATAATCAAATGCTTAATTGTAGGACACACACTCTTACCATGTTTTCTCTATATGATTTTAAACAGGACATATTATACACACAGATATAGGGTAGCTATGAATAGTGTAAAGGATTAACAGATGGAGTCTAAGGTGTTCTCAGAGTGAGAAATTCCTGGCTTAAAGATTTTAAAATGTTGTGTAGCCTTTATTAATACATATTATATTTTTGTTGACTTTGGAAAGAGTGGAATCCAGTGGTCAGACATGAAAATAAGGAAATTCTACCATTCCTATGCGTTCCCCCACTGACCTGAATGAAAGTAGTTAAGCAGTGTGTTTCCCATGTATTTGTGTAATGTTGCCATTGGATCAAAAACATATTCTTAGTATATCCCAAACCCACATTAGGATAATGAACTGATTATAAAATTTATTAAACTGTAAAATTACATTATAAATGGGTAGTTTTTCCGATTAGTAATATTTTTTTCTTCCTTTAGGCATCATAGGAATCATAAATGAGCAGAAACTGATAATGTTCTTTGAATCTCAGAAAACAGTTCTAAGAAATATTACCTTGAATTCATTTGCAAAAGAGTGATTAGGAGAAATTCTGAAATAACATAATATACATAATATAAATATGTGGTTAAGGATTTTTTTTTAATATACTGACAATAATAAATAGTTTCCGAGGTTGATTTTATTTTTCTTTTTTTCCGACAGGGTATAGTGCTTGCTGAGGGAAGGTCTAGGAATGAACTGCCAGTTATTTGCTCAATTTTCTGATGTGTTAAGCAGTTTATGGAGACCTTTATTGCTTTATAGAATTATGATAGATATGGACAGGATTTTAATGATTATCTAATTCAGTTATTAAAAAATGTGTCTAAGAAAGCTACTCGACTGCCACAAAGTAGGGCGAGATGAGAGATTGAGCACGGCCCCTCTTACTCAAAGAGATCAGTTCTAAGTTTACTTTTTATATACAGCCATTTCATAAAATATCTCAGCTGCTTAATACAGTTTGAAATATACTGCTTTAAACTACTCTTTCAGTTTAGTGATGAAGAATTTCTTCTCACCTGAGAGCCAGAGGGTCAAGTGATTTTTATATCATGAAGTTAGTACTTTGAGCTTTGAAATCATTTAGTCACTTTTCCTAGACTGTAAGACTTTCAACTACATGTCCTAAGACCCCCTCCCTTACTCACTCTGCTATAACTCCAGTCACCTCCTGTTTTTCCTTTAATAATATAAGCATGCTCCTGCCTTACAGACTTTGCCTTCTATGTTCTCCTTGACTGAAATGCTCTTTTCCAAGATAACTTCATAGCTCTTTTCTACTTTTTTTTTTTTTACTCAAATGTCAGCTTATTAGTGAATGCTTCTGGCTTTAATTTAGTATATTAGATTGATTGCAAAAATGGCCATGATTCTTTCCCTCTCTCTGACAATGTCCCTTGCAATATGACTTTGCAGCTGCCTCCATGATGACAGAGATTGGAAGTTTTTCACCTCCTAACTCTGGAATGACCTTTGGCTTGCTTTGGGAAATAGCCTGCCATGGAAGTGATAGGTTCTAATCCTAAACGTAGGCCTTACAAGACCTTAAACACTTAGGCTTATACTTTTAGAGCCTGCCACCATCAAGAACACACACCTAGTCTAGGAGTATGAAAGATCACCTACATTAGAGCTAAATCATTCCAGTTGAGATTAACCTAAACTGGCAGCCTCCAGCCCACCAATCACAGATATGAGTAAACCTGGCTGTGATCAGCTGAGCCTGACCCAGACCACAAGGACAGCCCTGGCATCCCATAGACACACAAAATAACAAATGGCTATTGTTTTAGTCCACTAAATTTTGGGGAAAATGTTATGTAACAGGAGTTAACTAATATTTCTGAGTTTCTTAACAGGGCTTGAGACATAGTTTATGTAAGAAAAAAAAGATGTAAAGTAGGGAACGACAAGTTAGTAATAAAAGCTGATCCTATTGAGCTGATGATGGTCTCACAAGAAACATCACTATTTTCTGGGTCACTCAGCCATTTCCACTCTTCTTGGAACCAGCCGTCAGGAAAAGGAAGAGCAAGCAATTTATATAGTCTGTTTGAAATGCTGTATTTCTCACTCATCAAGGTCTACCTCGTGGGATATAAGTTTCCACACCTTTGTGGTATGTGAAACACAGTTTTTCCAGACAGTCAGTGGTAGAAACAGAAACTCCATTGGTCAGTTCAGCTGATCCAGGACACTAGGGCTGTTGAGGCTCTGTCTGTACAGGACATGATGACAGCCATGCTGAAGACTTTCCCTCATTCCTGGAAAAGTCTAAGAACAATCAGTAATATTAAAAGATAAGGCAATAGTGGGAATATCTGCATATGTATGACTGTAGGACTGCCATGATTTGAGCAAACCATCCTGGTGGTTAGGAAGAGGGGCAAACAGACAAAGCTCAAGGTTAGGTAGGTTCTATAGGACTGTAGGATCCAGGCTGCATATATACCGGTTCCAGTGTATATCCTTGGACACCTAGCTAAGTTACACATCCCTTTCACACTGAATTAGTATACTTCTTTTATGCCGTTTTTCTCCTTATTCCTTTCATATTTATCATATTATATATTTTAATTTTATTCCAATTTATTATTTTCTTCCACTGGAATTTAAACTCTATGAGGAAAGGAAATCTTATACAGTTTGTTTACTAATGTTTCTCCAAGACCTAGGAGAGAGCTTGGAACATGGTGGATTCTTCATAAACATTTGCTTATTGGAGGAAAAATAAGACATTTTAAACAAATACTTGATTAATTAGGTGTTCAATATATTGAATTATTTGTGTGCCTTCAAGGATTAAACAATTCTTTAAAAAATTAAACTATTCATGTCAATTTTGCAACAACTAAATAAGTCAAATATTTAGTAATATTAGCATTACTAAATTCTATTGGTTAGAATTATTTTTAAAGAAAACATCTGTCCCCTTTTTCATTAATATATGTGAATGTAATTGGAGAGAAACTTAAGTGATTATTTTTAGACATATGAAAATTTGGGCATCACCATCTCACAAGATTACTTTTTGATTATTATGTAATCAGTTATTCACTTAGCTCACAAATTTAGGCAAAAATCTTGATTAAAATTACCACTGTTATTTTAAAATAATGTAATTCTGTATCTTACCCTGAACCAGACACTCATTCTGCCATACACATCTGGGGGACTTCTTGATTAAAACATTGAGTTATCTAATCACTCTGTGCCCTATAAATGTATAACATATGTTGAAAATGTAGCAGCATGGGGCACTTCAAAATAGATTTTCTTATTCTTCTTAAAATTTTAACCCATGTTACTTAATTATCTTTATTCAAGTATTAAAGATGCCCAGTGAAATGCATTATTTCTGCTCCTGGTATTTTCATTTTCATTTTTGGAAATAATGTTAACCTTCCCTCCATATGCTTATGCCACTAACAACAAAGAAAAGTTTATAAACTCTATAGCATAACTCATCTCATTTGTGCCTTGTTCCCTTCATTTCTAAAATTTTTTTCAATTATGTAGAAATTTTATATAATCTAGAGAAATTATAATTTATCAAGTGCATATAAAATAGTACTTATTAAATAATTAATGTTAACACCTATGTGAATCCTCATTGCCTAGCTTATTTGTATTTCTCCATAGACTTTTTCATAATTGTACTGTTTTCTTTTCTGAAATGAAAACATACATACCCTAAAACATCCCCATTAAATTTTAACTGTGTGTACATGTGTATGTGTGTGTATGTGTGAGAGAAAGACAGACCAACAGACAGACAGACAACAGACAGACAGATTTCAGCTTGAGAGTAACTCTATTAAACTTTGTGATTGAGAAATGATGTCTAGATGTGTCTAAAGAAGTAGTGAATCCATTAAGTGAGAGTCTATTTCATTGGAGAACAAAAACTTTTTGAGACACACTAATTCTAAGGGAAAAGAATATCAGAACCAATTGACTACTGTATATTAATTTCATATTCAGCCAACCTATTACTGAATTATTTAAAAAATTTCATAGATTTGAATTTTTTTATGTAAATGGTCATATCATCTGCAAAACAAAAAAAGGAATTTGCATTTCCTCCTCTCTAATGCTTATGCTTCTAAATTCTTTTCCTGGTCTTATACTATTGACTAGGGACTACAATAGTAAATAAAACTGGTATAGGTTGTGATTTTTTAAATTAACATTTGTTAGGTAGAGCCCTGAGGTATCAGATGGTGAGCCTCAGTTCAAAGAAAGACCAAAAGGGAAACTGAAATAGAGAACTTTATTATTACTCACAGGTCCTGGAGAGCATGCTGAGAAGGTCCAGAGGGGGAATTTAAGGCAGGATGTATCCAAAGAGAGCACTGGCAGGATGTGGGTAATGTGCCTTTATTAGGATCCTTGGCTGGAGTACTCTGGGGCTCCTGGGCTAAGGCCAGATTAATCAATTTAAAACAGAAAAATCAGGATTTTGGTTAGTTTCATGGGGGTCTTATCTAAGGGGTACCAAGGGGAAGGCTCAGGGAGAGTTTGAGGAAGACTGCTTATCACAAGGCCTTTTGGGGAGTCATACCAGGGACTTAGGTCTACTTAAAACTCTCTGTGGGATGTTATCTAGGGAAGGGGATAGGGAGGGAATAGTTTTAGTTAGAAGTCTCTCCTGGAGGCCACTTGATCACACAAACAGTGATATTATGAGGTAGTTTAGCTAAACTCACAAAAGTATAGTTTGCATTTCTTATTCCTGACTAAAGGGAAAGTTTATAAAATTTCTATATTTATAATGCAGTTATCTCAGGTTTTTCTTGTTTATTTGGTTTTACAGGTATTTGTTTATAAGGCTAGGAAATGCCTCTTTTTAACTTAGAGCCTTTTTTATTTTTTAATAATGACTTGATAGTGAGCTTTACCAAATACTTTGAGATCATGATACGATTTCCATTTTAATTTTTTAATGTAGCGAATCATTTATGGTTTTTTTTCTAACCGATCTGGGCATCTTGGATAAATCCACATTGGTTGTGTGCTATCATTTTTTATATACTATTCTCTTAGTATTTACTAAGTTCTCCATATAGAAAAGACTAAATTTAGTCTCCACTCACATGATTTACAATAAGCAATAATAGATTGTGTAAATGTCAAACACAAACTTGTAAAATATAAAAAAGAGGTAAATGAATATATTTTAGTTCTTGAAAGATTACTTAAGACACAACAAAAACAATTATAAAATAAAATATATATATTAAATAAGAACTTTTAACTATCAATATAGTTAAAGTAATTGAAAAGACAGCTACACATTTGAGTATTATACTATTAATACATAAAACTGAAAAATAAGTAGAAATAATATTATCTAAAGAACTTCTATAAATCAACAAGGAAAGCACAAACAGCTCAATAAAATAGCAAAAAAAAAAAAAAAAAGAAAAGAAAAAAGAGTAACCATGTAGGAAAAGGAAATACATTCAGTCAGCAAACACAGAGGTATTCAAAATCATTAGTGATCAAGAATGAAAAGAGAAAATCAAGATAACTATGAAATACAGTTTTATGCTCATTTGAAGTTTTTTCAAAAAATTCATTTGTCATCAAGTGTTGAAGAGAATATAGATCTACTGGATCTTTAACTGCTGCTGATGGGTATGTTGTTGTAGTCAGGAAAAAAGATTGGCATTATCTCCTAAATATGAACATTTATATATAGGATGACTCAGCAATTCCACTCCTAGGTTACTGTCTAAGGTAAACCTGCACATACTATGTTGACTTAAACGTCCAAACTTGTAGAGAACTTTTATGAGTTTATTTGAGCCAAATTGATGATAATTGTGGAGAAGCAAAATCTCAATGGATTGAGAAAATGCTCCAGAAAATGATGAGTTTGCAGCTTATTTTATACATTAGAATCAAAGGAGACATAAGTAGGGTTACAAGAAATCCATTGGTGGTAGATGAAAGAAGGGGATAGGAGGAAGCAAAGTGGGAAAATCTCTGGGATTTGAAAAAAGGAGAGATATACTTCTTTTACACTGTGGGTACAGGATAGTTTATAATGAACATCTACTGCATGTAGAGATGGTATTCAGGGAACAAGATAACTATAAGGGGTTCTGCAGTCTCAAGCTCTGGTGCAGTGGGTTGTGCCCTGAGGGGTTTGGAAAAAGAAATTACTGACATTTCAAAGATACGTTACCTTAGATGGAAAAAAGATAACAGCCAGGCTCACTTAAGATAAAGACTAACCTTTGTCAAGGAAGCTACAGGCCTATGATGTGACACCCACTGTGACTCACTTTTAGTAATTTTCATATTCAGAACTCCCTTTGTGGTTACTTCTGGTCTCTGAGTTTGTAGAGCCCACCATGCTGGCCTCCCATGAGCTTGTCAGGTTTAGTACGTGGCCTCTTTTTCATCCACACTTAGTACCAGGCATGTACAAGAATATTTACAATACCTTTCACAGAAAAATGAAATGAAAAACTAGTATATTCATGTAATAAAATACTGTGCAGTAGTCGCAACTGATCAAAGCTGACACATGGAATTATAGATGAATATCATCAATATAAAACTAATTATAAAAGGATGCCCCAAACACAACATACAGCACAGTGTAGCTAATAAAAAGCTAAAAAATCCTAAAATTTAAAAACTCTTTTTGGAAGTGCACACACATGTACAGGCATGAGGTTATTTATAAAGGACAAAAACGATTAAAGTTAAACAGATGGATAACTCAGCTGAGGAAGACCACTGACTGGCACACAGGTTGGGAATTTCCATATGGTTCAGTGTAGGTTTTTGTCAATATCCTAACTGATTTTGAATGACTGGTTTGTGGTGCTTATTTTATTATTTAAAATAACTAATAATCAATAAGATTGACCATACATTCAGCAATGCTTGTGTTATGAAATGATTAATCCAGTTCTGTACATGTGTAATCTATAGATAAACCAAAGTGATCTGAAGACCTAATTCTCTTTCTTCCTAAAGCTCTTTTTTGGCTTAATCTTATGAAAATGTGATTAGGTACTGTGTTATGGAGTTTGTAGGGAAGGACAGAATCCTGAGTCCTGATGCAAGTAGAATGCTTTAGATTCATTTCAAATTCATTCCTTGGACAGCTCCTCTCCCTGCACTCAACAATAGTGAGAGAGAGGTATGAATGCATGACATTGATTTTTTGGTCCCCTTCCCACTTTTCTCTTTTCGAGCTGTGGTTCTCAAAGGGAGCCCTTAACCAGAAGCATCATCATTGTTGGGGAAACTTGTTAGAAATGTAAATTCTTTGGCCCTATTCCAGATCTTCCAGATTGGAAATCCTGGGAGTGGACCCAGCATTTTGTGTTATAGGAAGCCTTTCAAGTGATTCGACATTTGTTAAAGTTTGAAGGACACTGCCCTTGATTTTGATTCCTATACATGTTTTCTCTATCTTTATTGTTTACTTTTACTCTCCCATTTCAGGTAAAACATATTTAAATTATATTTTAACTAAATAAACTATGGCAGTGATTTTCTATTAGGTTTCTTTAAATTCAAGATTGTTCATCTTCCAACTCTGTCCCATTTGGAACAGAGTGACCTCCTAAAATGCAAAATGGTTGTAATTAAAATTCTTCAATGCTTAACCATTGCCATTAGCATAACATTAAACTCCTTATCACAGAGTAAAAATCTTCCACAATTTGGCAGTGTCTTTCTCAAGATTCCTCTTTCCTTTATACCATTAGATTCGTTTTCAAACATACTGAACTCCTTTCAGTTACATACGCTTTTCCATATCTAGTGCTTGGCATACACTAAAACCTCTTCCACATCTTCCTTCTCATCCTCCTCATCCACATTTAATTGGTAACTTCTAGGCTTGAATTAATTCCTATTATAAAATTCCTTATCTCTTGGAATTCTTGATACTCTAAAGTTTGCCAGTTCTCCTTGCTACCTATTCCCCAGCCCCATTATTAATATTCATTAGCCTTAATTATAATAGATTTTCACATTGTGTGCCCTCATAAATCTCCAGTTTGATTTTGTCTGCTTGAAACCTAAGCATCAGAGCTTTATTTTTCTTATCATTAAAATAAAGATTTCATAGTATTCCTAGGATAGATGTGAAAATAAAGTGAAATCATAGACTTAGCACAGTGCTATTATCAGTATCTATGATATGATGAACGAATGAAATTTAACTATACCAATTACTTTACATTGTAAATTTGACACTGAATATCATATTAGTTATAATAGTAAATATTTATAACTATTTTGGTTATGGTTAAATATTTTGTATACTAAGAAGACAACTATCTAAAAAAGTTGCACATGAAGTAAATGGTGTCTTTTTTAATGCATATCAGGATTACTCACTTTATTTCTGTACTTACTATGTAGGGTATATGAAATGTGTGGGCTTTATGGAAATCTCATTGGGTGCTACCTTAAAAAAAAAAAAAAAACAACCCACCACTACCATCAAAAAACCTCTGCTGGCAGACTGCCAAGGAAAAAGCATGATACAGTGAAAAACAGTCAAAATAATGCTTCATTTGATATTGCAATCACAGAGTCATAGATAATGAGTCTACCTTCTTTTCTTAATGATGTGCTGGTCTTGGAAGCATTCTGAAATTTTATTCAGAAGAACTTAGAACTTGTATCTCATAATTAGCAGGTGCTAAATGGCTGGAATTGAATCTTTGGAAAATCAAGGTAAATTTAATGGGTAAACATTGGAATGTGCTATACTTGATACATTGATCTTAAACTAAGCTAACTTTTGAATCTGTAAGAAATGATTTATATGGTATATATTACACATATACATTTTATATATACGCTACATAATCAAGGAGCTTAATCTTAAACAATATTGTTTCTTATCAAAATAATCAAAATGTCTAGCAATATGCTTGTGAACACTGAATAACCAAAAGAAAGTGTCTATTTTCCTTTTTCTCATGAGTTTTTTTCAAATAGTACAATGCCTTTTACTCTGTCCATGCTGGAACTTCATCATTTAAAATGTGTCATGCTATGATAAATCATTTGGTATTGAATCAATTGGTTTTTGTTGTGCTTTTCCACTAAGCCAGTATGAAATGGCTGATGAAATCTGGCATGACAAATTACAAAAGATGAGTCATCTGGGGTTGACAAAAATCAGTATTCATTTGTTTACTTTAGAAGACAGAATGTGTTAAAATGAACAACATGCAGCATTAGCTGTAAAGTGCTGTATAATAATGGAGGGAGTATCATGAAGGGAAAATAAAGGGTATTCACAGTACAATAGTTAGTCAAAAGATCTGGCTAACCAAAGATAGCACATATTAACTGAGAGTGCTACCATTAGGGATGATCTAAACCCACGATTGCCCTGGTGGTGTTGAGGTGGCCTCAATTCTTTCCACCGATGCAGTAAAGAAATATAGATCAGCGAGACTTAGAAAAGTAAAATTTATTAGAGTGCATTTCAAGAGAGAAACTATGCCAGAGAAGGCTGTAGCCTCATAGAAGTGGAGAGGTCTGTATTATATCTGGGCTGTGATGAGAGGTTACAAGGGTGGTGCTAGATGACTGGCATGTGAAGTCGCATTGATTGACAGTTGGCTGTTATATAATCTTTTGTTCACTGCTCATGTACTTACCCAGAATTCAGTCTGTTATATTAGATTCATAAACTTCGGGCATATGTATGATATTATAATGATGGTATAAGGAGGCTGAGGTGAAAAGGTCAGTGTAATCTTTACTGTGCAGGTGTCTGAGGCTGGCCTAAACCAATGGCTATTTCATGGCTTTTATTTCCTTGTACCTCAGAATGTAGGCCTATTGTTAATTGAAAAATGGGTGTTTTGGGGAGGTCCTAGGGGTAGTCTTTGAGTTGGGCCTGCATTCCCCCCATCACTCATGTTTACCTAATTGCCTAAAAAAAGCAGCTGCAATTTGTTAAATATACACTCTCTACAAACAACGCAATGATTTGTGTGCAAATCTATGCGTAAAGCACCTCATACATGAGCAACTGATACAGTTATATGCTCTACTCCATGCCAAAAATGCAAATACTCAAAAGGCTGAGATTTTCCTCCAGATACTCAAGTTTAGTTGAGAGATGGAGACACCAATTCATAGGTATAAGTATGTCTCTATCAGGGCGCTCTTGAAAGCATAAGCTTTTGCTTTGCCTCAGGCTGTTATGTCTTCAAATTGTTGAGCAGAAAGTTGTTCGAAAGAAAACCTGTGAGGCTCATGACTTTGCGTTTTATTCTGGAGGTTAGGTTAGCCCCTCATGGAGGCTATCATGCTGCCTGTTCTATGTCTTAGATAGAATCCTTTCCCTGACCTCAGATATTATTTGAACTAAAACTGACAACCCATACAAAGGTGAAGGGACTCCTAAAATTAACCTTGAAAAGTTCTGGTCCAATATGATTTATCTTCTTGTTTCAGCTTTATCCTCAAACGCTTTGTCTGTTTGTTTATTTATTTCTTTTAATTTTTGTCAGGAAAAATGTTGGCACACTGCTGCAAAAGAGCTATCATGGTTTGTTATATATTTCATTACAGAAGGTTAATGTTTGAGCTCTACTTCCTCCTTCTGGGCAATTAACATCTCAAATTTCCATTTAACTAAGTCTATAGGACTGTTCAAGCACCTTTGTACTGTTGAAAAATTGCTATGTGTCTGCTTTTGAAACATATACAGAATTCAATTATATACTATCACTCCAAGCCCCCCCCATGCTAGTCTAAGGCCCCATGATTTCATTCTTGAATTATTACAATAGAATCTTTACCTCTCTACATCTGCCTTGATTCCTCTTCAATATGTTTTTAAGAAAAAGCCAGAGTGATACTATTAAAATATAAGTTAGTTCATGTCATATTTCCCCCCAAGTCTTGCCATCATTTGTAATGTCAGAGTGAAAACAAGCTATACATATGATATTTGAGTGTCTGCATAATCTAGTTCCCTTGATGCCTCTTCCTTCATCTCTTCCCCTTTTCCTCTCATTGATTCAGCTGCACTGGCTTCCTTTCTGTTCCTCTAAACATAACATGACTGCTCTCAACTCAGAGCCTTTGCAGTTCCCTCTTCATGTGCTTTGCCACAAGATGTACATAAGCTTCACTTCATTTCTTTTCAATCTTTACTACAAAACTAGAATCTCAGTGAAATCTTCCTTTATCATCCTATTTAAAATTTTAACCACTACCCTGACACTATGTTACACTTCCCAGCCTTATTTTCTCCTTTCTTGTTATCATTATCCATTTTCATAAGTTATTTATTGCCTGTTTCCTCTACTACAATGTAAATATTGTGATGACAGAGATTAGTTTTCTTTCTGTTCTTTTCTCAGAAAGTATATTACTTTCACTTACTAAGTGTTTCTTTAATGATTGAAAAATGTGAATATTCTAATATATGGTCACTTCCTGAGAAATAGTTTTATCATAAAGAATTTTTATATATAAATCTTTTAACTGAAATTGGATTTATCGTATATCCCTTATTCTTATATAGATAGTCCCAGCTTTGCATGGCTATAATACAGATAGATTTCAGTTACCACAGAGTTCCCTAACAACTCAGTTCAAATTTCAGTTACTAGGCTATATTAACTGCAACTGTATAAAGTACAAACTTGGCTATTATTTCAGTACACAAATCACTATGTAAATAACATCTGTATCATGATCAGTACCAATCACATTTCTTCTTTCAAAGTCTGTTGGAGGTTGGTTACTACACACATATAATTCTGTTCATGCACAGATACTAAGCATGTAGTTATATTAACTCCTTATCCCTAATGATAAACCCATATGATATTTTACAAAAATGGGTCACTGAAAGAGAAAATTGGCCAACAAAGTTGAGGGTGTGGCGCAGAAATTAAAAGTGATAACAATACGAGTGAAATTTAAATCAGTGTAAGTGGAATTACGGAAGAATAAGCTTAGCATGGGAGTGTTGACACTGTTGCTTTGGAGAGCCTCTTGATACCACCAGTGGAATTGAGAGAAGACAAAGTTAAAGATATAAAGGAAGAAAGTGGTTGTGAAGAAAAGGATAGAAAACGTCCCAGAGGAAGTGACACTGGCAAAAAAAATCACACTAAAGGAACACTTGGAGACATTTCATATCACTGAAAGGGCAAAGGATAAAATGTTAACACTGATCAAATTTAGAAAAGAGTGTGACAATTTGCCAAGATATATGAAAGATGCTCCATCTCTTTCTGTATCATAAATTATATGACAAGAAAGTACTGTCTAAACTACTATTGATAAGTTATATACAAAGAAATAAAATGCTTTAATCTCAATCTTTCTAATGTTTTAATATGTAGTACATTAGTTGTATTTCAAAATTTTCCTTTCATATTCATAACTGACAGTAAGAGGACTTCTAATGTTTTCACAGAAGGTCACAGAACAATTATTAAGATTGCAAATTGCATGGTAATTGTTATGGTTCCATACTGCCATGCAGAGTGAACACTGCCTATAGTTAAGTATTTGGGAATTTACAGGGATTTATTATTTATATATCATTTGTTATGAATTGGTAGAAAGAAATTAGAATGATATCTTTATTACATAATGTTAGGGGAACCATTACAGAGCTGAGAACACAGAGTCTCTACTGATATCATGTTTTTATGTTTACTCTGAAATCAAATGTTTCAGCCATTTTTAATTGTGCATTTTTCATCTATAGAACTAACAGTAGACCCCTGAACCTTTTCACTTGAGAAGCTTTCTACCAGTTCACAGACACCCAAGTCAACCCAACTTTAAGTACACTGATGAATGTAATGTTTCCTAAACTGACCTTTTACCTCTTTTGCCCATAAATGCAGGATAAAAGGTGGTCTGTATATAGAAATTAAAGAAAATAGCATTTATTTAAGATTTTACTGTTTATAAAGTACTTTGTACACATTATTTAATTTGGTTCTGTAGAATAGCTATACTCATTTCAGTTTTAGAGATGAAGTAACTGAAATTTGGGAAGGTTCAGTGCCATGTCACAGACTTAGTAGTAGAGGTGGCAATGAAACATAGATTTTTGAAGTACAATTCTCAAATGCTTTCTAATGCGTAATGCCAACTGAACAATAATGAATAAGAAGACTTTTGCCAGTCTTGGGAATAGTATATGTGTTGCACTATGGTAATTTCAGGATTTTTTAATTGATATTTATGTTCTTCATCTGGGATTCTTGCTGTTTTTTACCATTTCAGATGGTATCAGTATTATGCCCTCAGCCCTTTTCCTTGTAATTATTTCTTACCAGATTGACTCTATGTCAATTTGTGAAGAAGAGATTTATTATTATGGCATCATGCATTCCCTTTACATTGTTTCTTCTCTATTTATAATATCTTCACATAACCTAAACCAACCCGATCTAGATTTCAAAGAACAGTAATCAGGCATTAAACAAGAAATGATTAAATCAGACATTAAACAATAAATGTATTTCCAGTACAAAGAGGTCTGCATTGAATTTCCAGAGTCATTGGTGATTTTTGTCATGTTTTTTTTTAATAAACTTAATTTTAGAGTTATTTTAGATTTATGGGAAAGTTGTCAAATAATAATACTGAGGGTTCTTGTTAGTCCTATACCTAGTTTCTCTTATTATTAACATCTTGTATTAGTATGGTGTATTTGTCACAGTTAATGAATTGATATTGATACAATATTAACTAAAGTCCATGCTTTATTCAGATTGTATTAGGCTTTTTTAAACCTAATGTCCTTTGTTTCTTTCAGTATCTCAACTAGGATACCCATTATATTTAGTTGTCATATCAAATTAGGTTACTCTTGGCTATAACAGTTTCTCAGACTTTTTTTTCTTTGATGGTCTTGACAGACCTGAGGAGTATCAGATAGTTTGTACAGTGTCTTTCAATTAAGATCTGTCTGAAATTTTTTCATGATATATTGGGGTTTTGGGTTTTTGGTAGGAAGGTCATAGGGTAAAGGGCTATTCTTTCTCATAACATCATAACTAGGGGAAATGCTGTCTTCATGATATCACTGGTGATGTTTTCATGATCGTCAAATCAAGGTCACATTTGCCATGTTTCTCACTCTAAAGTTACTCTGCTTCCTCCTTCCCATATTATACTGTTTGGAAGGAGGTTATTATACATAGCCTGTACTTAAGGAGTGGGGAGTTATGCTTGACTTCCTTGAGGGTGAAGTATCAGCATCAATTACTTCGAATTCTTCAGGATGGGAAATATGTCTATTCTCCTTGACTTTTAAAAGTTAATCACTTATATCACCATGGACTAGCAGATATTTATTTTATTCTTTAGGTAAGTTATAATCAAATACTTCATTAAATTTGTTGCTTAATTTTGTCCAGCCTTGGCCATTAGGAGCTCTTACAGTTGGCTTCTGTGTCCTTTTGACATACTCCATCCTTTTTTTTTAACCTTTTTTTGCCTTTGACATATAAGATACTCAAGGCAAATCTTGTATATTCCATGCCTTTCAGTCCTAGAATCAGTCATTTCTCATAAGTGCCCAGTTCCTATTTTTGGAGAATGGTTTGAGAAACCAAGATCTGGGTTATAGGTTTGATTATTGCTAGTAGGGTGATGTTGCTTCCAGGTTCTCTTGGGCGACAGAGCAAGGAAATATACACCAAGTGAAGCATATGTACATATCTATAAATATTTCTGTGTATGTATCCATGTGTATCTGCATTAAACTAAACATGAGTTCATATTGATGTATAATCCATTAACACATGGATCTCCCTAGTCTTGTGCTATAGGTGGTCTCTAGTCTCCTACTCTAACGGAAAAACCTGCCTTCCACTGTCTGTGATTTGCTTGCCTAATTTTTCAATTACAGTATCCATGTACAGCAGGTCCTCAATGTCATTTCATTATAAAGTTGATGAGATGCTGTAGGAACTTAGCTCTTGTTTATATCAATTAACCTATGGTAGAATTGGTTTCATTATAAATCATTTTGCTTAAAGTTGCAGAATCCTATTGATGATATTACGTGAGGACTTACTACTATATGGAAGTTGCTAAATTATTAGCTTATAACCCCATGGAAAATAACGTTATCAACTAGAATACAGTAATTATGTGTAGTTCCTTTTGCTTTTATTCTCATAGCCTCCATTTATTTCCTAAATTACTTACATCAAGGGCTTTCCCCCCACCCCTTTGAGTAAGGTGTTTCATACATTTGTAATATAGTTAGATTTTTTTTGTTGTTGTTAAAGTTTGCATTCTATGCTGGGACCTCTCAACTCCCTAAAAGTCTTTTTTTTTTTTTAATTCACATACATTAAGATTTATTTTTGGCCTGTAAAATTCTATAGTTTTTTGACAAATGTATGGTTGCATAGATCTACAATTATAGTATCACAGAATATAATTTGATCATCTTACATATCTCCTGTTCTTCATGTAATCAACTCTCCCTCTACTTTAGTGCCCTAGCAACCACTGATGTGTTTATTCTCTGTATAGTTTTGCCTTTTCCAGAAAGTGACATAAAATGGAATAATACAGTAGTCTTTTCAGACTGACTTCCTTAACTTAGAATTAAGCATTTATAACTTATCTATGTCTTTGCATAGTTTGATAGCTGATATCTTATTAAAACTGAATAATATCTATTGTATGGGTGTGCCACAAGTTGTTGATCCATTTCATCTGTTGAAATACATCTTGATTGCTTTTAGTTTTTTTGGAAATTAGGGATAAAGTCTGTATAAAAACTGGTATGCAAGTTTGTGTGTGAATGTAAGTTTTCAAAGAAGTTAGGTAAATACTTAGGAATAAGACTTCTGGATCATATGGAAAAGTATGTTTAGTTTTTGAACAATCTGCCAAACAAGCTATGAATGAGACTTCCAGTTGTTCTACATCTTCTTCAGGAAAATGAATTGTCAATTTTACTTTTACCTATTCTAAAAATGTGTAGTAATATCATGTTATTGTAATTTGCATTTCCCTAATGACAAATTATGAACCTTTTTTCATAAGTTTAGTTTACATCTGTATATCTTCTTGGGTGAAGTGTTTATATAGATCTTTGGCCCATTTTATAATTGGATTATTTATTTTCTTGGTGAGTTTTAAGATTTCTTTATTTTGCAAACATATTCTTTATCAGATGTTTTAAAAATATATTTTCTAGTCTGAAGCTTATATTTTCATCTTTCTTTTTTTCTGTCTAATGCTCTCAAGTGTATTCATTTGAAAATAAGATTTAATTTTAGGACCTGGAAGGGCAAAGATGAACAATTCATGTCCTTTCCTCTTTAGCTTTCATGATCATATAAATATTCTCAACTTACTTTCCCTCATTCTGTTCCGATTAATGTTCTGTAGTAATTGCTAGAATAAGTGGCTTGTTTTCATTGTTATGCTCTTTAGAACACTGGTATCTATTTGAATTTTATTTATGAAGATAATGTTCAACATTCTACATAATTAAATCTTTAGTTGAAGAATTGCTCATATATTTATAATTAAATATGGGTGGAACTAGCCTACTTATTTTGGAAAAAATGCTGAACTGAGAATTAAGATTTCTAGATTAAAGTCTCTAATCTTTTATTAATAACCTATGTTACCTTAGCTCAATTACTTTACCTTTCTTTATCTCAGTTTCCTCTGATTCAGCTTTATTAGGTTATCTCAAAGTGACTGTCCTGTTCCAAGGTGTTCTATACCTTTCCCAGAGATTAAAACTCACAATACTTGTTATACTGCTGTCCATGTTTCTGAGATAAAAGAAGTCAATATAGTAGTAAGATAATAAGAGGTAGATTTGGAAGACATTATTGTGGTTCTTAAAATTATTGGACATTATAGACTTTATTCCTAATATCTTAACCTGACTCTTTAAAATTAAATATAAGTATAAATCCAGGTATTTTTGTTTTATTCGTGAGATTACCAAATAATATTAGGAATGTTTATTTTACATACCTGATTTGGATTCTTATTTAGCTTGCTCTTTTGTTATATGTGTAAAGATATCTTGATTTATCTGCATGGTGCATGGCTAAGTACTAATACCTACTTCTAGTATCAATGAAACCATTTACTTCTTTGTTGTCCATATATCTTAGTAAGAAATATCAGTTGTAGATATTTCTTAAAGTTTTATTGTTATTTCTAGAAACATGTTTTCAGTTAATCCTCACAATATCCTTTGAGATTGATATTATCACAATTTTAAGATAAGGAAACAAGATTATAAAGTACAGGTTAATTTTCAAAATTGGCTTTACTTATGATTTTATTAATCTTTCCATTAATCTCTACATGAGATATTAATATAAGAGTTATAAGCACCAATGCCCCTGGGAAAGGCAGATAATGTAAATGGTGTTGACTGGGTGAGAGAAAGACAACAAAAGCATCATGATAAACAACAACTGATAAATAGCCTTACACCATTCTTGCCATTTAAAGATAGAATTTTTTTCAAATGTAACAGAATGCCTTTTCTTTCTCTTTTCTTCCTCCTCATTCTTCTTATGAAAAAATGAAAAGAAACCAGAAATCTAGACATGTATTTGAAATATTCAAATTATTCAATGTTTGCAACTAACACAAAATTTTTATGACATTTTTGGTGGGCCAAATAAATCTAATGTGTTGTCTGGTTGCCGCTTATGTGCTAGTGGTTTCTGATGTGTGCTTTAAAGAGATAGCAGGAAGAATTGTATTATTGCTTTCAGTCAGCTAGCATGTATATACTGGACAGGTGCCTTTCACAGAGCACTGCTGTACTGTTCTATGGATATACCTCCATTGTGTTCATATTTTGTCACTTACTTTACAGTACCTGCATTTTATTCCATCAGAACTCAAAATCCTTTACCAATACATAATAGAAAGTTCCCAATTCCAAAAACATTACTAGGAAGAAAAGGTATCACTGAAAATGTCACCAGTAGATTAAAATAAAAGATGTTTAGAAATTAAATCATATTTAATTTGTTTTTAAAGCACTTTCTCAACTTGCCATAAAAGATAAATAAAAAGACAGGTAATAGAATGACAGTCTTCCTGACTGATGTTTCTTGTCAACAACTTTATTAAAAATAAAAACTCAGATGCCTAACACATCATACTGAATACTTCATAGTTAGACATGCTCTCCTTGAGAGTTCTTGGCATATTTAATCAATTTTAGTATATTAGTCCACAGCTACCTTTCAGATAAAGACACATAATATCTCATTTTATTGATAAGGGATTGGTAGCCAGAGAAGTAAAATAACTTCCCAAAGCCACACAGAAATTTTTTTTAACATATACTAAGTGGTTACTCATTATAGAGTAAGAATTCTAAATTTAACTATTTAAATATTATCATGGAATTTTTATTAAAAGCCTCTTTTTAAAAATGAGATCATGGACAAACTACAATAACATAAAAAGAAGATTTTAGAGGTTTCCAAGTTCTCCATTTTAATTACAAAGAGAAGAATATCAGATTATTTGAAAAGATAACTGTACAGGAAGACACAGCAAAGAAAATTCCTTTTGAACACTAGCTGTATGTGTGTGTGTGTTCTGGTATTATACGAATCACAATTAGGGTTTCCATTGGACAGCATACAACTTTCTCTGGCTGAGAAGCTCATCTAGATTTCCTGGTTTCTTTTCTCGTTATCTACCTGATCCTGTAGCTTCTTGTTTTAAATGGCCTCTGTAATTTTGCAAGGCTGTCCATTCTGAATTCAACTGAAAAAGGAATTTCTATTGAATGATTTCTTTCTTTTGCATTTATCAATCTAACTTGTTTCTGATTTTCGAGTTATTCTGGTATGAACTACTTTCCCATCCAATTTCATACCAAGGTTTGAAGAGATTGAAGGCTCTTTAAATTCTGTTTTTAGAAATAAAATCCTTTTGATCACTTCTTTCCCTATGGATGCAGTTTTTCTTCTGGTAAGACATTCAGATATACATTTACTGCATATATCCATCAGGAGATATATTTGTGAATTTAACCTAGTGATCTTTAAATAGTCTGAATTAGATGTGTTAAGAAATAGGAAATTAGCATATTTAATTCCATCTGTGACTTGGCAAATTATGGGAACTTTTACAAGTCATCTAGTTTATTTAAATATTAATCTCAAAGCATATTATAAATAGTTGAAAACCTGCTTGGATATGATTATTAAAGGAAATCCTAAAATGATAGATGCTGTATAATAATTTATTGCATTAAATATTCTAAACAATGATCTCCCATTAGTTAAAAATCTTCCATTGCTATAACCCACAGAACTAAATCACTAATATTAATTTCATGTTTTTACATATAATAATTATATATACAGTTGTAATTGAGAAATTTATATAAATTAAGAATAATATAAAACTTAGTGTAATACTTTGCATTCTCTCCCTTTATATTAAAGCAAGAAAGCTACATTTAAAAAAATTTTTTTTTTTTGGTGACATTGGTTAATGAAATCTAGTAAGTTTCAGGTATATAGTTTAACAATAAGGCATATATATATTCATTGTGTGTTCCCTCCCATAGTCACCACATATTTGACCCCCTTCACCCCATCTACCTCCTTCCTCCTCCCTCCCCCCCGCCACCCCTCTCATAACCACTAGTCTATTATCCATGTCCATGAGTTTGTTTGTATGTCCTGTTCATTGGTTGGTTTTGGTTTATACCCCACATATAAGTGATATCATATGGTTTTCAACTTTTTATGGTTTTTAGCTTCTTTAGCCAATCATCTATCATAGGACACTTTGGTTGCTTCCATGTCCTGGCCACCGTGAATAATGCTGCTATGAACATCGGTGTGCAAATATCTTTTTGGGATATGAGTATTCAAGCCTTTGGGGTAAATACCCAGTAGAGGAATTGCTGGATCATATGGTAGGTCAATTCTTAGTCTTCTTGAGGAACCTCTATACTGTTTTCCATAGTGGCTATACCAGTTTGCAGTACATGAGGGTTCCTTTTTCTCTGCACCCTCTCCAACATGTTATTACTCGTCCTATTGATAACAGCTATCCTAACAGGTGTGAGATGGTATCTCACTGTGGTTTTGATTAGTATTTTTCTAATAGCTAGCAATGATGAGCATCTTTTCATATGTTTGTTGGCCATTTGTATGTCCTCTAGGGAGAAGTGTCTGTTCAGGTCCTCTGCCTATTTTTTAACTGGATCGTTTGTGTTTTTGTTGTTGTTGAGTCATATGAGTTCTTTGTATATTTTGGATATTAGGCCCTTATTGGATGAGTTGCTTGCAAATATATTTTCCTATTCAGATGGTTGTCTCTTTACCTTGTTGATGGTTTCTTTTGCTGTGCAGAAGCTTTTTAGTTTGATGTAGTCCCATTCATTTATTTTTGCTTTTAATTCCCTTGCTTTTGAGGTCAAATTCATAAAATTTTCTTTTAAGTCCAAGGCCCTTGAGTTTAGTTCTTGTCTTCTTCTACGTACTTTATTGTTTCAAGTCTTATATTCATGTTGTTAAATCATTTTGAGTTAATTTTGGTGTGTAGTGATAGACAACAGTCTAGTTTCATTCTTTTGCAGGTAACTTTCCAGTTTTCCCAGCACCATTTATTGAAGAGGCTTTCCTTTCTCTACTGTACGTTTTTGTCTTTTTTGTTGAAAATTATTTGCTCATATAAATATAGATTTATTTCTGGACTCTCAATTCTGTTTCACTGGTCTGTGTGTGTGTTTTTCTGCCAATACCATGCCGTTTTGGCTTACTGTTGTATTATAATTTGAAGTCGAGCTGAATGATGTCTCCAGCCTCATTCTTTTTTCTCAGGATGGCTGAGAATAAAAGCCACATTTTTAACATTTGATATCTTTCTTCCATAGTCTACCTTCTGTAGAGTGTTCGCCACATTCTCAATATGGAATAAAATCTCAATTCTCTGGTTTATACTTGAAAGAATCCATTTGTCTTTGTTTTTGTGTTCAGAACTCAATATAGACTTGTTAAGCTGCTTAATAGTGGATAAAGGGTTTTATTTTATTTATTTATTTTGTTTCAGACCAGTTAATTTCCTTTCTCCTAAGATAATCTGATGTGTTTTCCTGTGTCATCTTCTAGAAACATTGCTCCTCCTCTCTTTGCTCATCAAAAAAGAGAAAAATACTATTTGCAAAGATCTTCGATCTTTTATTTTAAATAATTCTATATTAGAAAGGAAGACTTGGATTTGTAAGATATCAATGTTAATAAGATCTTGAGACAGATGAGAGTGTATATTGAAAAGTAATGGAGATAGTATGACTACTAGATCGGGTCCTTATACAAAGACAAAATGTAGTTGAGGTTGGAAAGGAAAGAAATAACATGAATTAAGCTAGCAGGTTAAAAGGAGTACAGTGAGTTCATCACCAGTGGAGCATAAATTGGGATTCAAACTCTTTAAACAGTTCAGTGAGTGCTTGGATGTACATAATGATAGTGGATGAGAGAGACTTAAGTACAATTTTTTTGTATGTGGGTTCTTTGGGGAGGGATGAAGATATGGAAACCTACAGATCTGTTGCCACACAAGCCCTAAAGGCAATGCCTAAATCCTATAGAGAGTAAAATTCACCACACCTAAAGAAGCTGTTTGCATGAAAGAGTATAAAATTCAGGACACAGAAATTAGGCCAAATGACATAGATTTCAAGAAACTGGCACATTTCACCCTTTCTTCAGAACAGTGAGAACTCAGTAGTAACACAACACTTTGATTAGCAATCAGGTTTTTCTATTTGGAGAGTATCCTAGGAAAAAAAAGAAGAGCTACCTTTAACCTCTGGAAACTTTGTTAAATTAAATAAAGCCCCACTTCCCAGGGACACTTTAATCCCCTCTGTAAGAAAACTATAATAGTATATCGGTTTTGTAAGAATGAGACAATTTATTGCTATCTGCTGAAAAATTGCCATTTATCATGCCCAATACTTGAAGTCTGTCCCCAGGGGTATGCAGTGTATACTCATATACCTGTAGGTTGATGTTTTGGTGGGAAGGGGGCATTTGCCCCAGAGGAGAGTAGCAACAAGGTCAGGGGCATGCCTCTTGCAAATGGATTATAGACAGCAATATAATGTCTAGAGTGGAAAACATGAATATGTTTTTTCCTGTGCATGGGTCTAACCTTTGTTAAATTCCAGAAACAAGTAAGGGATATTTTAAAGGAAATCCCCCCAAAAGCTAACCATTGAAATTATTTTAATATTACTCTCCTCTGATTATAAATTTTGCTAGGTATATTAGATCTTCCTTCTCTTTCATAGGAAGATTTAAGTCAACTTTCATGGTGTGCTCCATTCACAAATCTTTTATTATGAGATTACCAGAAGAAAATAAATGAGACTGTCTTATCTCATAATAAAAATCAAGCCCTTGTATGTGTATTTCCAATCATTCAACTCCTATAAGTAATTCCTGGCATGTTATTTTAAGTGTTATATTAATAATTTACACAATAGAATAACTATTAGAATATTAGACTGTTCTAAAAAGTAGAATTTTTTGTAAAGTTTTCACTTGATTTCACAGAACCATTTCCTTTCCCCACCACCCCACCCCCGAACATTTAAGCCTCTTTTATCCAGATGATTCTGAATTTAAGAAGCACCATGATTTTCAAATAACTTCTGTAGGCAGAGATACAGATGTGGTTGGGGGCAAATTGTAGAAAGCATACTGTGATCTTGAAGTGCGTGGCAAATTGCCTGATATATGCAACATACTCCTTTCTTTCCAGGGCCTATCCAAATAAAATTTCCAAACTTGTAATTTAAAAATGAAGAGATGCATATGCCTTCATTGCCTTGGCCTGCTTCCTCGGCAGGGTATTATGTTACTGGAATTACTTGGTAACCACAGAAGGGCACTAATGAGAAGCTGCCATGGCAATCCTAAGAATTCTACAGAAGTCTAACTTGTAAAATTCATTAGGGTGGTGTTATCATACTGAGTTCATCTTGTTTAAAACATTGTCATTATTTCCTTCTTGCCTACATAGAGTGAAAACCCAAGAATTTTGCCATCCAAAGAAGTACATAGTTTTTCCTATACTTAACTAATTAATTAAAAATATATTTTGATATTTTCGATGCTTAAAAACTGTAGAAGCTCAGGACCATTGACTCTCTACAACACTAGATGCTTTGCAGACTGCAAGGTAGTCACAAATTCTAGTGAGTCTGTAGACCACTATGTGCTCCATGGTGATTCTCACCTTACAGGGCTAATGTGTTGCAGATGCACTACTGTATTGTATAAAGAGCTGCCTTAGAGACCACATCTTTTGAAACAAGGATGAGGGTTTGCGGGGATTCTAACTGTGTATCATTTGCAGTGTTTGTATCCTAATGATTATTGCCATTTATACAGTGCAATTTAAGTTGTTTCTAAGTTGTTCTATATGCCCTCAACTCATTTACAGTTTCATTATGGAACTTCCAGAGTTTACCATATAACCTTTACTTGTCACATACTTTATTTTTAAAGAGAATAAACTATATTTCTCAATTACTCTAAGATCTAGTTTCTTCTATTTCTTTCCCACTAGCCCTAACATTTGTTCTTATGGCCTTTAGTCATATATTACTAAACTTTTTCACAGCAGGATCCTTATAATTCTTATATTTTTTCTTCTACCTTTTCATAGTATCTATTGTAGCTCAAGGCACATGGTAAGAGCTCAGTGCAAATGGAATTCCTCTTTGTCTCTCTAACATTTTCCATATAATTTAATTATGGACATAGGTTTAAAGAATTATTGGGCTGAAGTGATCACATAACCCACTGATTCTTAGCAGGGTATGAAAGACCACAAGAATCACTTAGAAGAAGAAAGAAAGCAAAGAAAGTCTAGGGAGGTAAATGCAGATGTAGTGACTCTGATACCCTTTACCAATTGCTCAAAGAACTATTATTAATTAATTCCTATTATCCTCAAAACGTGACCATAGATTCACAGTATCAGCATCACCTGAGATTTTGTTTGAAATGTAAATTTCTAAGTCCCATTCATTCGAGACCTGCTGAATTAGAAATTCTGGGGCTGGCTGGGGACCAGCATTCCAGTTTCTAACAAGCTCTCTTGGTGATTCTGAGGCATGCTGATTCTGAAGTCCAGACCCTATGTTTACACACAGGAAACAGAAAACAGAAAAATTATGCGCTGATTCAAGGTCATATAGTTAGCTAATTTAAGCGTGCTTGTTTACATTCCAGGTTCTCTTTTACCATACCACAAGAACTAGTTCCAAGTTTACTTGTGATTTTGCATAGAGATTATTGCTTTTCTCTGAATTCAGCATACTCATATAATACCTAATTTCACATATAACAATCATTAAGCATGTATAATAAACATACGCAATACTTAGGAATTTGAATTGGCTGAATTCTGAATATTCAGCTCTCAATCTTCATATGCTTCATTTCATAATTCATTCTTTAAAACCTAAAGTCCTCTTAGTTTTATAGTTAATGTAAAATTAAAGCAGAGTCACTCAAATTATATTTTCTTTTATTAAGACATCTTCATTCTTTTTTGATGACATACTATATTTTCACAAATTTCATTCCTCTACTCTTGCATGGCAGCACCATAAAAATTATACTCCTTTTGTGCGCATCTTTCTATGATATGGACTTTTCTGTTTTTGTTTATACAGGTCTGTCTGCTGGTTATGTTTATGTTTACTTGAACTACTTGGTAGGAGAGTGCCTACAAGAATACTCTAAAAATGAACATGAGAAAAAATAAAGCCCTAATGATTTTTTCCTTAGAAACAACACTTTATAGAGGCTGAAAATTGCACTATGATCTACCTGCTGAGGATAACTATAAGAGCATCTTTCCTTCCTCCTATTTTGTAAACTCATGAGGAAAAAAGAAAGGTGTTCAGCTTGTGAATAAGGTTTCCAACAGAAGAGGTATGATGGCAATAGCTAAAACCTCTTTGAAGATAACTTAATCAAGAAGTGACTATTATATTTTCTAGCATCTTATCTTGGAAATTCCTTGGGATTCTTTCCTAAGTGTCACCATTATCTCACACGGTTGGGTCATGTAACACTGTGTATAATGGCTAAGACTATGGTTTGAGAAGTGTGGTAGGCAGAATAATCCCCCTGCCCCATTATTACAGCAACAATGGAAAGTTAATAAAAGAAATAATATAGATCTGGATTTGACTTTTAGCTCCAACTCTTACTAGGTGTGTCCTCGAGTAACTTCTTAAACTCTGAGCTTTAGTTAATTTATCAACAGAATGGTTATAACATAAGTACCTATTAAACATTGCTTTAGGAATTTAGTGGGGAAATGTTTATAAAATGTTTCTCATTAGCCTTAGAATATGTACATATTGGTTATTATGTATAAAAACAGAATTTTCTTTGATATGTGAATAAAAGGCACACAATTTCTGAAATGGGTACTCTTATTGAATATTGAATGTACATCAAAAGAAGGCATTTTAAAAAATAAACTGCAAAATGGTTATATAAATGGATCACAGAAAATAGTTTATCATGAAGTTATACCATTATAGTTTATTGAGAACCAATCTTTTTTATCTGCATATAGTTCATCATTCATCTCTAAAAAATTACTTTTTAAAAATTTTATTTATTGGAGTGACACTGGTTGATAAAAATCATATGTTTCAAGTGTACAATTTGATAATATGTCATCTGTATAATGCATTGTGTGTTCATTACCCAAAGTCATATCTCCTTCTGTATTTGATCCCTATATCCTTATCTACCTCCCAACCTCACTCTCTTTCCCTCTGGCAATGACTAAACTGTTGTCTGTGTCTATGAGTTTTTGTTTATCTTGTTCATTTTCTACTTTCAGTTTTATATCCCACGTATGAGTAAAATCATATAGTTCCTGACTTTTTCCATCTGACTTATTTCACATAGCATGATTATCTCAATATCCATCCATGTTGTCACAAATGGCAGTATTTCATCTTTTCTTATAGCTAATATTCCATTATGTATATAAACCACATCTTCTTTATCCAATCATCTATGGAAGGACACTTTATTTGTTTCCATGTCTAGGCCACTGTGAAAAATACTGCAATGAACATCAGTGTGCATATATCCTTATGGATAAATGTTTTCAAATTTTGGGGGAAGATCTCCAGAAGAGGAGTTGCTAGTTTATATGATAAATCTATTCTTAAAATTTTGAGGAACCTCCATACTGTTTTCCATAGTGGTGTACCAATTTACATACCCACCAACAGTGTATGAGGGTTCCTTTTTCCTAACAACCTCTCCAACACTTATAATGACTTGTCTTGATAATTGCCATTCTTACAGGTGTTAGGTGGTATCTTTTTGTGGTTTTGATTTGCACTTCTCTAATAGCTAGTGAAGTTGAGCATCTTTTTATGTATCTGTTGGCTATTTGTCTTCTTGGGAGAAGTGTCTGTTCAGGTCCTCTGCCCATTTTTTAATTGGATTTTTTTTAATTGTTGAGTTGTATTAGTTCTTTGTATATTTTGGATATCAGCCCCTTATTGGAGGCATTGTTTGTAAATAACGTCTATTCAGTTGGTTGCCTCTTTGTTTTGTTGATGGTTTCTTTTGATGCGCAGAAGCTTTTTAATTTGATATAGTCCCATTCATATAGTTTTGCTTCTCTTGCCTTTGAAGTCAAAGTCATAAAATCCTCTCTGAAACCAAAGTTCATGAGTTTAGTACCTATGTTTTTTTCTATGCAACTTATTGTTTCAGGTCTTATATTTAGATCTTTGATATATTTTGAGTAAATTTTGGTGTATGGTGACAGATAATATAGTTTCATCCTTTTGCATGCGGCTTTCAATTTTCCCAGCACACCATTTAATAAAGATGCTTTCCTTTCTCCATTGTATGTTCTTGGCTCCTCTGTTGAAAATTATTTGCCCATATATATGGAGTAAGGGGTATTTCTGAGCTCTCAATTCTGTTCCATTTGTCCATGTGTGTTTTTCTGCAAATACCATGCTGTTTTGAATATTATCACTGTGTAGTATAATTTGAAATCAGGCAGTGTGATTAAGTCTGGCCTTGTTCTTTTTTCTTAGGGTTGCTTTGACTATTCAGGGTCTTTTATGATTCCATACAAAGCTGATGATTTTTTGTTCTAGTTCTTTAAAAAATGCCAATGGGATTTTGATGAGGATTGCATTAAATCTTTATATTGCTTTGGGTAATATGGCCATTCAAACTATAGACCAATGCACATGTTTGTGTTTCATTAGTGGTTTTATTCTAGTTGTTAGTACAAGGACACAAAATTATCACCTTTCAATCTCCGTCAAACTTTGGATTCCTCTGAATCCAGTTGACCCTCGGGGGAAGAGAAGAAATAAGGTATTTCTATTTCTTAATCAAATTTTTTCCTTAGGAGCTACACATCTCACTTGTGATTATAGTTTCTTTAGAGAACGCTTCATAAAGGTCCATTCATATGTAAGAGGGGCTGAAAAATATGATCCCCAACTGGTGAGCATTACCTAGTCATAACTCTGAACTATGAAAAGAAAGCATACAATTTTGGTGAGCAGTTAAACCATCTATACCTCCTTGTGAAGAAACAAAGACCTGAAAGAGGGCCCAGAATACATCTACTGGGGACCTAAATCTATGTATACTTGTTAGGTTTCCTCAACATCAAAAAGGTTAGGCAACATGTTCTCCATTAGTAAACATCTACTGCACCATAGTCTTAAGTTAAAATTGCTAAAATAATAAATAATGAACATATATAAAAGCACTTTGCTCATATTTGCCACTTTATAAGTATGAAGTATATGTTAACAAAATTTAAATGTGCATTTAGTGCCACTAAAATAGAGAATATTCCTCTTTTACTTGGGAGAGATATTTAGAGACAATAAAGACATACATTATTCTAAAAAGGATGTTTTCAACCACTTCCAAATAAATGACTAAGAGATACATTTTAAATCAATATTAATATCACAGCTTATGAGTTTTACCTAAAGTATAATTATTACTGGTAATTAGGAGACAAGATTTAAGTTTTTCAGAAAAAATTCATTTCTTATAAATGTAATGCAATCTGTTATTTACTCATCATTAAACATATGTTGTTTTGGTTAATTCATAGTGACAGTAAAGACCCGATCTAAAATACCCTTAATTTATTTGCCAAGTTTTAAATATATTTTCCTCTTATCTTAGCATGTAGTATATTTGTGCATGCCCTTTTAAGCTTATTTTTAGAATATGAACAAATGCCTTAAGAACTTCATGTTCTGTGTATTCCTATTTCAAGATTTTTTTTTTGCTTGAAGCAAGAAGTAACATAATATTAAGTATTCAGAAAAAAAATCAGAAGATAACATCCATAGAGGTTTATTATTATTTTCATCAAGATTCCTCATTTATATGGGACGCTTCAAAGATGCAGTTATAACTGTTTTTTAAAATAAATTTGCAAAAGTAATTTTAACTGCAGTCATTTATGATCACTGTCCCTTTCAACTGTTACCCTTTTCATGCTTCCCCTCCTAAACACAGATATACATAAGTTTGCTTTGATTCTTTGCCTTTCCCAATTTTTAAGGCCTTTAAAAAATTCTAAGTTTCTTAAATATAATTGCAGATTTTAGTAAATACTGGGGTTTTCATGGATTAAGTCAGAGAAAATTCTCAGGAACTACAATTTTGCCTCCAGACTTCACTAGGGGCACCTTATTGTTATATGCTTTTAGGTGAACTGTAAATTGTTAGTCTCCATAGATCTGTAGGCTATGCACTGTAATTGCTGCTTTAATAATGTATACATGTTCCTGTTAAGCATTTAGATGTCTTTCCACATGGACACTCCACTAGAGATTTTTTTTTTTGTATAACAGATGCTTTTAAGTATTGTAGAGGTTGTAACAGATAAACAGTGATATAAATTATTGAACTTGGCTGGGATTCTCATTCAGTGTAATGTTTTCTATGCTTTCTTTCCAGAACTTAGGCTGATGTTATTTGAAAGAAGAATGAGAATCATAAAAGACTAGGTAGCCTTTTTAACTTCATAAGTTCATGCCACTTTTAGTAAATATATGGTAGGTTTCTATGCACTTAGTTCCTGAAGATTAGATAAGCTTAATGCTGTGCCTTTCCAGGGTGGGGTAGGGAAGGATATTTTACTGGTTATGAGAGAAACTCATCTTCATTAACCCAACTCATCCAAAGAAAATGATTGTTGAGAGATTCTACGGCAATCATTGATTTGCCGGATACTTGTCTCCTCTAGAGAGTTGCTTCCTGCTATTTTCATGACTCTGCATCCCCTTTTTAACCTGTTAACAGGGATGTGTACATTCTTGATTCTCAGATCTCAATCTACTATAGTCATTTAAGGATAAAGCTAGATGAAACTGGAATAAAACTGGTACAGTAACTAAAATGTTTACAGTACTCTCACTTTTTAAATTTCATCACAAATATGTAGATAATAAAATATCTTAATGTGTAACTTTCATGGCATCTCATGGTTTTAAATAGGATCATCAGCAATAAGAAAATATTTTTTGTATGAAGCATAAATATTCATATTAGCCTGGACAGGACAAAAAAATAGGTAGTTGCATGTAATTTAATTATCAGTCTTTCAAATGGGGATAAAATGGTATGTCATGAAGATTTTCATAACATTTCCCTTATGACCGAAAGTCTTGAGGATCTTATCATGTGTTTATTGACTATTCCTGCATTTTCTGTTGTGAATGATCTCTTCTAGTCTTTTTCCATTTTTAAAATTGTTCATTTTCTTTGTTGTTTGCTTATCTGTGAGATTTCATTATATATTCTGAATAATAATCTATTTTTAGATATATGCATTGCACAAGTTTTCTCACTCTGTGATTTGCCCTTTCATTTTCTTAACAAGGCTTTGTGATGAGTAGAAGTTTTAAGTTTGAAGAAGTCCAATACATTATCTTTTTAATTTTATAGTTAATGCTTTTTTAAAAACCTCTCATGAGAAATTTTTGCCTATTTTAAGCTTCTGAAAATATTCTGTATTTTTCTAGAGGCTTTATTTTTAACTTTTAAGTTTAGGTGTATAATCCTCTTAAATTACTTTTGGTGTAAGGTGTGAGGTATGGGTTGAGATTAAATATTTTCCATATATTTATACAAACAATGTGTATATATCCATATATTTTTTCTGAACTCTATTCAATTTTTCAAAATACATAGACATGCCATTTTGCACTTAAAAATGTAAAAATGTATTTTTTTTTTCAATTCATAGTTGACATACAATACTGTATTAGTTTCAAGTGTACAACAGTGGTTAGATATTTATATAACTCATGACATGATCACCCTGATAAGTGTAGTAACTGTCTAACACCATACATAATTACTACAGTATTACTGACTATATTCCCTATGCTGAACTTTACATCCCAGTGACTATTTTTATAACTGGCTATTCATACTTCTTAATCTTTTTACTTTTTTCACTCATCCCCCCACCCTTCTTCCATTTGGCAACCATCAATTTATTTTCTGCATCTATGAGTCTGTTTCTGTTTTGTTTGTTCATTATTTTGTATTTTAGATTTCACATAAAAGTGAAATCATTTGACATTTGTCTTTCTCTGTCTGACTTATTTCACTTAGCATAATTCCCTAAAGATCCATCCAGGTTGTCACAAATGGCAAGATTTCATTCTTTTTTATTGCTAATATTCCATTGTGTGTGTGTGTGTGTATAATCATTTCTTTATCCATTCACCTATCAGTGGACACTTATGGTGCGTCCATATCTTAGCTATTGTAAATAATGTTGCAATGAACATAGGGGTGCATATATCTTTTCAAATTAATGTTTTGGATTTCTTCAGATAAATACACAACTGGGTCATATGGTGATCCTATTTTTATTGATGATTGATTTTTTTGAGGAACTTTCATACTGTTTACCATAGTGGCTGCACCAATTTACAGTCCCACCAATAGTACATGAGAGTTTCCTTTTCTCCACATCCTGGACAACACTTGTAGCTTATTGATTTATCGATATGGCCATTCTGACAGGTATGAGGTGATATCTCATTGTGGTTTTAATTTATATTTCCTTGATGATTAATGATGTTGAGCATTTTTTCATGTCTATTGGCCATCTGTATCCTCTCTGGAGAAATGTCTGTCTAGGTTCTCTGCCTAGTTTTCAATCTAATTTTTAATTTTTTTATTTTTGGTGTTAAGTTGTCTGAGTTCCTTACATATTTTTGGATATTAATCCTTTATCGGATGTATCATTCATAAGTATCTTCTGCTATTCAGTAGGTTGTCTTTTCATATTATTGATGGTTTCCTTTGCTGTGCAAAAATCTTTTAGTTTGATGTAGTCTCATTTATTATTTCTTTTGTTTTCTGTGACTGAGGAGATATTTCCAAAAAAATATTACTAAGAGTTATCTCAAAGCATTTATTATTTTTTTTCCTAGGAATTTTACTGTTTTGGATCTTACATTTAAGTCTTTAATTCATTTTGAGTTTATTCTTGTGTATGGTGTAAGAAAGTGATCCAGTTTCATTCTTTTTCATGTGTCTGTCCAATTTTCCCAACACCATTTAATGAAGAGACTGACTTTATCCTGTTGAATGTTCTTGTCTCCTCTGTCATAGATTAATTGACCATGGAAGCATCGGTTTATTTCTGGGCTCTCTATTCTGTTCCATAAATCTATGTATCTGTTTTTATGCCCGTACCATCCTATAGACTTTGTAGTATAGTTTGATAACAGGTAGCATGACCCCTCCAACTTTGTTCTTCTTTCTCAAGATTGCTTTGGCTATCTTTAAGGCTTTTTGTAGTTCCTTATAAATTTTAAGATTATTTGTTCTAGTTCTAAGAAGAACATCATTGGTATTTTGATAGGGATTGTATTCAATCTGTCGATTGCTTTGGGTAGTATGGACCTTTTTAACAATGTTAATTCTTCCTAAGTATGAGCACAGTATAGCCTTCCACTTATTTGTACCTTCTTTAATTTCTTTCTTAACTGTCTTATAGTTTTCCAAGTACAAGTCTTTTACCTCTTTGGTTAAATTTATTCCTAGGTATGTAATTCTCTTTTATGCAATTGTGAATGGAATTATTTTCTTATTTTTTCTTTCCGATAGTTTGTTATTGGTATATAAAAATAGAACTGATTTCTGAATATTAATTTTGAATCATGCTACTTTACTGACTCATTAGTTCTAATAGTTTTTTGGTGGAGTCTTTAGGATTCTTTATATAGTATCATGTCATCTGCAAATATTGATAGTTTAACTTCTTTCTTTCCAACTCAGATGACTTTTACTTTTCTCGTCTGACTGCTGTGGCTAGGACTTCCAATACTATGTTGAATAAAAGTGGTGAGAATGGACATTCTTGTCTTATTTCTGATCTTAAAACCTTTCAGCTTTTCCCCATTGAGTGCGATGTTAGTTGTGTGTTTTTCATATATGGCCTTGAGGTATGTTCACTCTATCTCCATTTTGCTAAGAGTTTTTATAATAAATGGATGTTGGATTTTGTCAAATGCTTTTTCTACATCTACTGATAAGCTCATATGATTTTAATCCTTCATTTTGTTTATGTGGTATGTCACACTGATTTAAGAATATTGAACCAATGTTGCATCCTGGGAATAAATCTCACTTGATCATGGTGTATGGTCTTTTTAATGCAACATCACACTTTCTTGATTATGTAGCTTTATAATAGATATTTTAATCAGTTAGCTTAAATCCTCCAATGTTGTTCTCCTTTCTTCAACATTAATGTGGTTATTCTAGTTCCTCAACACATTGTGTCAGTTATTAAGTTCTTGCTTTTCAATTAAAAGTCAACCCTTCTCTTTCCTTTTTATGCTGCTAGAGATTAGATTCTGCAAACTACTTGTCTTCTTTGCCTGCTATGTCCCTTTTAAACTCTGCCAATAAGGTGCATCAGATGGGAATGCAAGGTTAGAGGTATGCTGCATTTTTTTTTTTCCTGGAAACCCTCCTGAAAGCTTGCAATTCCTACAGAAAACACTAGGGTCCCCACAGTGGCAGAGCCCAGACTCACACCCTTTTCATTAAGTTTCCAGCTCCATCTTCACAGTGAGGACCTCATATCCAAGCTTTATCTACATCCTCTATGTGGCCACTCAAAAATAGGTGTGCCCTCATTTGAGGTTCTTCAATACAGTCCAGAGAAGAGACCAACTTAAATCTCAAAAGTGGGTTTGGGACAATTTGGACAGAAAACATAACAATCACAGATGCTCAGAGTATAGTCTAGAAGGTGATCTGAGGCTTAACAGCTAACTTTATCACACGGACCGCTTACCCCGGAAGGACTGGGTTGAAAGAGAGCAATAGTAAGTCCCCTGGAGCACAGAGCCCAGGGTATGGAAACTCCTGCCTGCCTCTAAAGGTGACTATGCTTGTATTTCACAGCATATTCAAAACATGTAGTATAGATTACATATTTTATGTCTGACTCTGTGTAATGTGCTGAGTACCCAACATTCAAAAGGAAATAGCTCTATTTTGCATAAATATTCAGGAAGAGGCAATTACTTCTACTCACATTGCTCTATTGTTTGAATTTCTTATAATGGTTATAAGCTGTATAAAAATAGATCAAGAAAAGATATCTACAATGTCTAAAAACTGATGATGGAAAATATAGAGAATATCCAAAAAAAAAAAAAAAAAACCTCATGTGATTTAACATGGAAAGTAGAAATATCACAAAAGAAGTTGGCAAGGGTATGAACAATTTAAGGGGAAAAAAACCCCAAAACCCAGAGGGCTTACAAACATAAGGAAAAAATCTTAAACTCTTCCACATTCAGATCAATGCAAATGAAACAAAATTAGCTACCACTATTTATTACTAGATTGTCACAATTTAGAAGTCTAAATAATCCATACTAGATTATAAAAATATCTCTGAATCATAAACTTTGGGTAACAGTAGGAAATTGATCATAAGATCTTCTAATATGATTTTAGACAAATAGTTCCCAGTACTGCATGGAACATAAAAGAGGGCAATATATGGGACATAAAATGTAGATTTTGAAGACTTATTGAACATGCATTTGGAAAGGGTCTAATAAGGGTGCAGAAGATCTAATTGGCTAGGAAAAAATTGTGTGGCTTCAATTTAAACTGTCTCAAAGAAAGTTAAGAGAAGGGGTAAAAAAGATCAGGTTAAGGAGAACAACCAGAAGCCAAGGAAACAGCAGATGAGTCCAGAGGGAGAGTAAGGATTCAAATTGAAGAGTGGACACATGTTATAAAATATTAATATATTTGAGAATTTCGTGGTAAGATTTTAGGGCTCCATGCTTTCTGAAAGAATGGGGACAAACTCCAGGCATAAATTATTATATTTACATAGGAGAATTTGGATATCCTTAGTTATTATTGTCATTTGCACAGATTTTTGGAATCTCTCCATTCCTTCAACATTCTTTTGTCTCTTGCTTTGCTCATGCCTGAAGCTTCACTGGCAGTTGGAGTTGGTCTTCATCCAGCAGCTCACAATACCCAAGGAGTAACATAAAGATCCATATCAAGGGACACACACAAATGTATACATAAGACTCCAGAAAAAAAAAAAAAAACTAATACATGCCTACAACATAAAAATCCTAAACAGCAGGATTTTACTTTGTCTTTTTCCTTATTCTTCCTCATATTTTTGTGCTTTATATGACTTTTATACATCCACCATTTTACACACACACTTTCTAAACAAGTATAAATAGATAAGCCATTTAAAAAATTTACTTCCTGGAATGCGCCAATTCAGTCTATTGATTATACACTTTCCATAGAAAGAGTCTTGGAAAGTCATTTTACAGATATTGTTGGCTCCAGAATTTTATTAGTCTAATCCATTTGATCACTTCTTAGTTTGTTGCCTTAAGAATAAGATGAGAAACAACTATTATGCTTCCAGAGCTTATCTTATGTGCTATAGTATGTGTAAATTACTTTTACATGGATTTATCTGAATGTTAAGATGCATACATGTCAAAAATGAGGAAGAAATTTATCTATTTGAAGACCGACAAGTGCATTTTTTTACTTAATGGCTGATGCTTCAGAGTTATACTAAATTGGGATTGGCTTCCCATTTATTTTATCACATATATCCACTCTTACAATAAGCAGAACATAGCAGAGATGCCTACAGAGAATGAAGGATGGAGTCAGGTTATAGGAATTGATTTGTGTGAATTATTAATATATCAAAAGCAATTCCATCATGTAAAGCACAATTTTGCATAGTTTGATTACTAATAAGGAAACAAAATGAAGAATATTTTTAGAAAAAAAATGAGCATACTCAAACTATGCTTAGTGTCAATTAGTCAACTCGTATTGATTGTGAATTGTGTATCCAGCAATGTTTTGCTTGACAAGTCTTATGCTGCAGATACATATTTTTTCAATTATTGTCTTTGCATGCTAATGGGTTTAAGATAGAGTCAAAAATTGTTGACATTAGTATTTGAAGTAGCATTTGTAATATTTAACTTAATGTTAATTTTTTAATTTGCAGTTGACCAAGAAAAATCTTTCATCCAAACACATTTCATTTAAAACTATTTTTAATCCGTATACTTAGAATGTTCTTTTATTTTATTCTATTTCATAAGGTATTTTAAAAGTTCAAATATATGTTTGTTAAAATGTTTTATTACTTCCACTCAGATAGTAATAATGTCCTTTGGTTAAAAAAGTCAGTTCACACTTATTGTATTCACTTTAGGCTCCCTGATTACATGTTTACTGAAACATTTTGAGTTGCTCCAGGCTAGAACACTGAGAACGGAAACAATGCCACTGCTTATTTCTTTTCCCTTTGTATAACTAGGAAAATAGCTAGTAAGCTTCTTGTTTCTATGTGCTCATGGGCAAAACTGTATTGGGGTCTTTTGTCATCTAGGAGTCAGTTACCAGAATTGAGCAGATAGATCATGTGATAAAACTGACACTAGCCTAGTCATTAATATCTCTCATTTTCTTTTAAACACTAAAAGATGTACATTCTACATTTAGTTCTTTTTCCAACAGCAAGGACCACTTCGCCAAAACCTGTAAAGTTAGTCCTGTCCCAGGTGATATAATCAACCTACACCCCAAGTAGAAGAAATTTAAGGAATTGTGCAAAACTTTGGATATCAGCATCAAATGGTTCCCATTGACGAGCTGTCTCTGATCTTGTGATGCAGTGATGATAACTGGCCCCCTCCCCTCTCTTTTTGTATTTGTCTGACATACTTTCTTGGTAAGTGTTATAGACATTTGTTGCTTTGGCGTACTAAGTAAGCATCATTCTTCTGGTTAAAGCATCCTTGGTTTCTTTTGGAAAATGCTTTCTCCTGTTGCCTGCAGTCTTTGTCTACTACATTGATCACCTTTGCCCAGTGCATCAGCAAATCCTGTTGGGATAATGTTCAAATTACATACAACTTCCCCCTTCTCATTATCTCCACAGCTATCATTACTCTTTACCTAAGGTAGTTCAAGAGCCTCCTAATTAGTCTCCCTGCTTCCCAAGCTTACCTCTCTACAATCTGTTCTCAGCATAACAGCAAACATGATTTTATTAAAAATTAAATTAAACTGTATTATTCCTCTTCAAAATTCTTCATTCTTTCTCCATTATCTGATAAAAATCATAGTCCCTGCTGTGACTTCCACAATCATGCCCCAGTTTTTCCTCGAGCTTGTCTCCTACTGCTACTCTCACTTCACTCCGGTCACAATGGACATTTGCATTCTGTTGCTTCATCCTAAAAAAATATGTCACCCTGTTATATTCATGAATTGTCCCCTTACTTTCTTCAAGTATTTATCCAAATATTTGAACAATGCTCCATACAGAATAAGCAATCATTAAATATTTGTCGAGTGTCTGAATGTCTGTCGATCAAGGTTCTTCTTTGCCCCCTTTGACAAGGGGTGGTCACATATCCTAAGAATACATTTATCAATCTTTCATATCTCTCCCCCCAACCTCTCTTTCAGAATATTGATTATGGAGTGCAGTGGATGTTTTTTTAAAAAAAATAAGTACAACATTCTTGTTGATAGAAATGCTTTCTCAGCTTGAAGATTAGAGTCCTCAGCATGAGCCCTAGTCCTTTCTAGCTGGTGACAGGCTTTGAAATTGTCACTTACTTGCCTTCAGTATCACCTCCTCTTTCTTCCCCGTTATTTACCCACTTGTGTGAAGAACTCCAGTATTAGAATCCCTTCTTCCACATTCCAATGCTGACTGCTTCCTGGGCTCTCTCTAATCTTTAAGGACTATACTGCAACTAGTAGCAGAAACAAACATATTATATGAAGATGCTGTTCATATTAGGATAAACATTTCATCATGAGTTTTACCATATAAACTATATGGAGTCATGATAGACTATAAGGAATATAAACATGAAAAAATATCAAAGGCTTGGTTAGAGAATGTGTCAAGTCCTTTTATTATAAATGTTTTTTAACCAAGCATATTCTTCTAATGGATATTTTTCTAATATAAATTGCTGTGTAAGGCAGTTACATTTATAAGATCTTTTCCTTTTACCATCCTCAAAATCCTACGTAAGAAAATGTGAACTTTGTTGTTGTTGTTATTCACCATTTTAGATGCTGAAAGGGTCTATAATTTTCAAAACCACTGTCAACTGAATACTGGTTAAAAGTGGAGACAAATGGTCTTGCAACTCAGAAAAGGCAAAAGGCATATATTCAATTCATTTATTTAGCAAATATTTACTAATCCTCTTTTATGTACCAGATACTCTTACAGGTGCTGGGATACAATGATGACTAAGACAGAAATGGCCTATACTAGTAGATAGCTTAGTAAACAGTGGCCAATTTGTAATAAAATTCTCTACCAATTTCCATGACAGTAGTCTTCAGAAGAGATTTTATATTATTAACATTCTTACCTCTAAATTAAATATTCTCTTTTGTAATTTATTGTTGCTCCTCTATTTTCCCTATTCGATTAGAACTAAGAAATTGAATCTCTTTTCAAACTATGTCTTTGATATAAGAGTTACTTACGAACCCAATTCCTTTTTTTTCCAGAATATCTATACTTTCTTAAAGAATATGGGAAAGTTAAATAAATCTGTAGTACTTCTAAAAATAGATGCTCAATTTAGTGGAAGATAATGAAACTAAAATAAATATATTTTTAAAAGACTTAATTTTAAAGGCAATAATGGATTGTCTGAATTTGTTTAAGAAATATGTATTTATATACTATTCATGATGAAATATGCTATTTAGTTTTATGTAATAATTCTTTCAATTTACATTTTATACATATTACTATATAGAAATCTTATAAAAATACATGATTCTACACACAAATCTTAAAACTATAGTGCTTAGTAGCTAAACATAACATCAACATTATCTTATTTATTACTGCTTTATTTAGTATAGTGCTTATTTGATTTTTCCAAAATTTACAATTTAATATACTCTGAATTCCAGTAGATATAATTTGCTTTCTGAAGTCCATTATTATAAAAAAATGGAACCATATTTCCACAACCTCCCTACAAGTTGACTGTTCACAATTCTAAATAAATTCACTCCTGGGTTAGTACATACTTTTGTGGTATAAACAATTTCGAATTCCCCTAATGGCAGCATGGAATAGTGTAAGAACTTGAACAGATTGAATAGGAGAGCAATGAGCAACCAGACCTAAGAGTCATCATGGCCAATACTATCCCAAAATAATACATTTTCAAGAGATTTAAAAGTATGTATATTGATTTAAAAAATTATTTCTTCTCAGAGATGATAACTACATTTATTTTTCTTAAACTTTAAAACTGTTTCTTCAGAAACCAATTTTCCAAGTACAACTGATTTTAAGTGTCAAAAATTTACTTTCTATGGTTAGAGTTATAATAAATTGAAAGATGAACTCAAGGATAAAACAGTAAGTAAAGAAGAAATTAATTTCAGTGCTTCCAAAAGAGGCTGGGTTAATGTTCAATTCAGATGATGAATTTTCGTGTTTCTGCTCTCTACATTTTACAACCATGTAGTAATTTCGAATTTTCTGTAAACACTCAAACATATTTGGCCTCACGTTGCTGATGCAGAAATATTCCTAATTCTGAAAATTCAGCATTTTCAATATGAGCTTAGAGTGAATCTAGCTACAACTTTTTTAAAGTCTAATACCCTGTGTGAAACTTTATCATTCATTCATGCATTTTCATACATATCATTAGCCTCTGTAGTTTCTGATAAAAGACGAAAAGACGGAAAACTCTTGTCACACGTGTATCTGTGTCTTTGGAAGTTCATTGAATCTAAAAGACCAACAATAACATCTAAAACTAAAATGAAGTTTACAAAATTGGCTTCACTATTTGCTCCTTTATTACCTTTAGTAACTTTTGTCATCTGGCCTTCAATGTATTTGTTGCATAAAAAAAAATATAAAGAGGGTTTAGATGATTTTTTAATCTTTGAGAATTTGTTAAAGAATTCTTTTTTTTTTTTTTTACATTTGGATGGGTTGGAGAAGATTTTGTTTCTTTGTATGTTTTATTTCCGAATTAGATAAGCATATTGCTAAAAACTAATGACATTTGACATCTTTGTTGGTGTCATTTTTTTCATTATTCTTCAAAATACGTCTTTAATATTTAGTTTCAAAGCTTTTTTGAAAGGTATATCATTTTTATTTTATATTGTTCATCTGGATTGATTTTCAGAGCCCAATTATGGTTTTGTATTTCTCATATTAGTATCATCTATAGCTTTCATACATTGCCCATTCCTAATTCTAGTCAATTATATCACATATTCAAAATATCACCTATCTCACTGAATCCTGAATGCCTTCTTACAAATTTCACAGATTGAACACTAAAGATATGTTTGGCTTACAGAAGATACACTGTGAAAATAATATCATGGAAGGTTAAAAATTTATAAAGCATTTCAGTATTATGGGTATATAATTGGTGGAATTGTGCTCTTTTATTTTTCATGAGTACACATAGAAATTTGTAAAAGCTGGACTGAGACGGAATAATTGAAAGACCAGGATCCTCAGAGTACAGGGCATCTATCCCCATCCTTAGAGAAGGGACTCTGGGGAAACACATATCACGAAATTACTCTTGACAGTTTGGACAGTGTGGACTTGCTCCAACTGGCACTGGAAAGGCATCCCAAAGGAAGCATATACAGAGTTTATAAGGGCCCAAGTGTCCATCATCTGTCAGCCATCTTCTCTAATCTCTTACTTGGGTTCATTTCACTTTATCTCTGGGACTCACCCACCACGTCACTCATGGCATCTGACAGAAGCCACAAAAATTGAAAAAATAAAAATAAAATTTTATGTCTGACCTTTCAAATTATGCTTGTGTGTCTTTGAAAAGGCTGTCATTTTTGTTACAACACTTTTTGTAGTAAGTCCCAGATGCACTGGCTGATATTCAATAGGGAGTTACCATTCAGTGCTTGATAGAAAATATGAGTAAGAGATATTTCATTCACTGTTCCTCAAATTAAGGTTCTTTACTTTAACAATCTTCTTTGGTGGGCAAATTTTCTAAGGAATACCTCTTTTAGGCGAAGAGTATTTATCTTACCACTGCATGATAGATGATTTCTAATTGCTTAGACATACAATTCCATTGTCAATTTTACCTGGTTTTGTTTGTTTTGTTTTAATTTATATTATTGGTTTAGGTAAGGTCCTTTGCATCCTGTTTTATACTGCCATGGTCATAAATATAACTTAGAGTTTTTAATATAAGAGCAGAATGTACAGAATCACAGAAATCTTAGAAAACCATTTTTATTCATCTTTCCCCAACATGGTGTGTCACACTGGATTGCACATTACTGTCTATAAACTAGCACAAAACAGACTTGAGTACCCTTAATATATTTTTACTTTTATAAAGAATGTTTCTTGGACATTTCTTCCTTTTCTATACCCTCCATCATGACATGTTCTAAGCTTTCTTGCTTTTTTGCTGTTGTATATAGATCGCCATATTTTGAAAAGGATTTGTGGTATTTTCTTAGTATATGATTTACAGTTAATAAGTATTTTCTTTTCATTTTATTAAAGTCTTTCAGTTAGTCACCCATTACAACTAATTACTATGCATTATTATTCAACATCATAGCTCTCTTTGGCATCTGATCTTAATATAAACCACCCAAACTTCATTTTATGGTGTCCCTATCTAGCAGGACACATATATCATAGTCCCTAAATTCTACTTTTATAAACCCAAGTGGTAATATTATCTCAGGGAATTATGTGAACCTACTTTAAAAACCAACAATATGAACACCATGTGGTCCACACATAAGTAAAAACAGGTTTCCTTGCCTTCAGCATTCTTACGATCTATTGAAGGGGACAAAGCATGTATAAAAGGAATCAGGAAAGAAACTGGCAGAGGACAACACATGATAACTTGAACAAAGAAAAATGGAAACAAATGCTAGGACTTACAGAGAAGAACAGATTCCTGTGGAGAGAAGTTGCAAGTGAGAGTAGAGGTGGAATGTTAAAAAGAGAGGATAGATACAATTGAACTCTACAGGATGCATGGGTTTATATTGGCATTTAAAGGAGGTGAAACATGGGGAGTTTGGTCCTTAGGGGTGAAGGATTAGAGCCCTATGCACAACAGCTATGCAAAAGGCATAGATGCAAGAAAGAAAATGGAGTTTGTGAAAAAAATTATGTTCAGATCATTTTGCTTAAAGGTGATGGTTTGTGTATATGATAGGAGGTGAAACCAGATATAAAGTTTGTGTTCCAAATCTGAGAATATTACAATCTGGGTCTAGTAGGTAAGCTGTATGAATATCAAATGAAAACTTATTTCAGAAAAACCAGTAGGTACTAGGCAAGTAAATTCTAATGACAAAGTTGGAAGCAGGAAGAAAAGAGAATACCTCATTTTAGTGTTCCAGGTGATATACCTGGGTCTACCTGGGTCATTAGATGTAGGAATATAAGGAAAAGAATGACTAAGAGAGAGTTTACACAAAAACTAAACAGTAGGTAATGAAGGTAAGCCTGCGAAAAAAATCATGTGTGTGGTTTTCATTTTTGTTTTTGTTTGCAGGAAATTTAGTTTTCAAAATGCCCAATTTGAGATGAAATGGAACATCTCAGCGTGGCCATGCCAGACTGTTAGAGTGATGGATTAAATATAGATCCAAACTTTGGTTACTACTAATGTAGAGAAATAATCTTTCTCTCCTTTTGAAACTGGGCTGGCCTTGTGACCTAATTTGACCAACTGAACATGGTGAGGGGACCTTTTGTAACTGCTAAGGCCTCACCTTAAAAGATCTGCAGTTTCTACCTTTACCACTTGACATGTTCTCTCTTAGCCAGCTACCATGTAAGATGTCCAACTACTTTGAAAGAACAAGTAGGACAAAATAGGAGACCCTAGGGTATTGCAGTGGCAGTTTTAGCATAGATCTCCTGCTAATAGCTTGACTGCCAAGGCTATTTGGAATGATGCTCCCTTGGTTGGGATCACTACAAATGATTTTATTCCTCCCTCTGTGGATAATCCAGGCAATTTACACAACTGGGGAGAGATGGTATTATCTGAGAACCTAGGGTTCAAGGTATTTTGGGATACTATACTATGAGATCTAGAATGATAGAATTTGAACAGTTAAAATTGGAAAGGTAGTTCATCTCTGGCCAAGACTATGTTGATATATATGATAGTAATACTACTTTAACATTTTTTATAAATAACAGAAATCAACATGCATTTAAGAAAAAGGAAGGCTTTATTTTGAGGAGTCAAAGCAAAAGGCCAACTATAGTCAGATTCAGAAAGAACCTATAGTAGAAAACAAATATCTTAGGAACTCAGGATATCCTCATTTATGGTTCTTTGGATCTACTTTATTATTTTTTGTAATCTCTCTATATTTTTTGTCAGCACTTTGTCCAACTATTAGAGGCAAATTGTACTTCAGTGGGGTTTTAAGTCCTACCCCTTCCTAGTTTTTTGAAAAGACTAGCAGATATTAAAATTTAATCTCTTAGAAACCCCAATAACTTAATACCAATTTCAATTTCTGGAGAATTGTCTTGTGTAGGTATTTGTGGCCATGGGCATGGGGCCCATTATACTGACTGTCACTGAAGGTCCATCCTTGTGATTACAAGGAAAGGCACAGATTAGATAGGGAAATAAAGGTTATTATTAGCTTGGGCTAGGCAGTCAGTATAAAGATGTCTACTACTGGTTATTATTAGTGGAGACCTAGAAAATCATCTTGATTTGTCCTGTATCAGAATATGCTTTTGACTATTATTATTCTAATAATGTATCTAATGCCTTTTTCTTTTATCATTAGGTTTCATTCAGAGAAAAGTGACCTATTTGATTTCTAGCTGAGGAAGCATGTAATTAAATAATACCCCTGGGCTCATTCTATTTCCTGCCTTATCATGAGCTAAGAAAGGTCTCCCGAAGGAGAATTAAAGAAAATGCTGATAAATAGCAAACAATAGTTTACTTTTCCCTACAAGGACAATCCTTTCTATAAAATAAGTGAATATACTGCATTGAAGAAATATGGAGGAAAAAAATGCCAAAGCATTATAAATCCTGTAATGTAAGATATTTTTGTTGTTGTTATCTGTTCCAAAAGAAATAACAAAGTTATTAGGTTATCTTCTATTTTCCTGGATTCATTATCGTCAGCAGTAGCATTTGTGTCTTCAATAAAAGCAAAACTTATAAACTAAATATATACTAGATTCTTACATTTATCTCAAAAATTAAGAGCTTTTAAAACAGACTTATTTTAAACTACTAAGAAGAAATAGTAGCATTAAAACAGAACACAATAAAAGTGAAAGATTTAAATATAAAGTGAAAATTCAAAGTTTGTGTTGTTCATACTAAACAACAAATGAAAACAATATTTTAATTTTTAATTTCAGTCTTTCTCATATTTCCTTTTATATGTACTTGAAAGAGATATACAAAATTATAGATAATATCAGTAGAGAAATAAAGAACACAAAATTGATCATTTAAAAGGCTTGCAGGAGATAAATAAAAGCACACCATAAAAGCCACTTTAAGGAAAGACCCAATAGGATCTTATCAATAAGCATGGATATTGTAAAGAAATATTGATCCAACTAGTTTTAATTTATTAGCACAGAGAGATACACAAGGCAATGAAAAACAAAATTAAATAAAAAAACACACAAGAAAAAACCACCAAAAAACTGAATATATATTTGGAGATACTGGCAAAGTAAAAGCATTAGAATTAAGGCTAAAATTGAGGGTAACCCTGATTGTACTGATCATCCCAGAAAACAAATAGTCAAGTGGTTAATTAATCTTAGGAAATGACTTAATTTATATATTTGATAACACTGTAACTTATAAATTAACTGACTCAGTGAAGTCAATGAAACAGATAATGTCCAATTAAAAAAAATTAAATCATTTAAAAAATTTGTTTTATAAACCAATGGAATATTGCAGTTTACTTTTTATTAGGTTATTACCATAACTACTATGATCTCACAAAATAAATGATTACTAGAACAACACATTAGTTTATTATGTAATCAATATTTATTGAGCACATAATATTTATAAATCAAGTGATAGTTCCTGGAAAGTAATAAAGATATAAAAAGTATACAACATATCTCACTATAAAGTATTAAAATAGTAAATATATGCTATATATGATCTTAGAAAAGACTAGCAAGTACTAATACACTTATTCAAAAGTTCTGGTCCAAGGTATAGGCTGATGTACTAATTGAGAAGAAGCACCTAGGAGATTGAAAGCCTTATGATTGGTTAAGGGAGCATATCTGGCTTTCTTCAGTTGGCCCTAAGTTGGAAGTGGGGCTAAAATTAAGAAAGCTGTCAGTAATTAAGTATTGACTGGAGCTGATTGTTGAACAGTTTGTGGTTTGGCTTCCTGGACTAGGTGCTGCAGATTGTGGGTCAGTTCTATTTTTATATATAGTCTGAATGTTGTCTATGTGTATATTCAATCTCTCATTACTTTGGCAAGGCATATATAAAAATGATAGTCATAATATCCAAAATAAGTAAATTTAACATTGTAGATAAGATTAGTTATTTGTAGTTTGGGTGGCTGGATTTTCAGAGATGGACCTCTGTTTATGAGGAGTGAAATAAAATTACTTTAAAAAATATATTGATTTGAATATATTTGATATTAAATATATTCAGATTACTAGGACTTATAAGAAAAGGGTGATACAACATGTAGAGAAAGCTAATAGAATATGACATGGTTTGCATTCTTTTGACCAAAGGAGTGAGATGAGTCAATGAGGGAATAGAATTTAATTACTATAGTGCTAGAGCTAAGATATAAATAAATATTAAACATACTATGTACCCTCATCTTTGCCCTCCTCATCCTATGATAATGAAAGATGAATAAAGTAACCAGAATATATAGTTGGAAGAATTTTTCTTATCTTTCTGTGAAAGCTCTAAAGAGATATTGGGAAACTGTTTGGATAAAGACAAATTGGTGAGGTCATAAAGAAATTAAAGAATGTAAGAATTTCCTTGAGTCATGTTAGCATTTCTAGATTTTGAGAATCTATTCTTTCTTCCACCTACTTTGGTCACGTTAATATAGATATGACTGCATACATACATTGTCTTTCCTATTTTATTTGTTGACAATGATGCCTAAAAAAACTAAACTGAGACATTCAGGAGGTTCATTCTCCTTGTTTATGATGTAAGTCGATCTGGGAAATTTAAGTAACCAATTACTTAGATTGCTCTCTCTATCCTTACTATCACCCAGGTTTTAGTATAGACAGACAATGGTAGTAGAACAAAGTCAATATTTACTGTCAAGTGTACACCTTATAGTATTAAGTACTCCTATGATAATTTAACATTGAATATTCTACAAGATTTAAGTACTTTTTTGTGGAAGCGCTACTATCATCATACATAAAGCCTGATCTCTGTACTCAAGTATGTGTTTATTGTAGAAAAGTAGACATGCACACACATAACTATCATAAAAGATTAAAAGTGTGTAATATCATGAATGATACTATAAGGCATAAATTTTCAAAGCAAACAGTGTATGTTTTCATTCGACGTAAAAGATTTCATGGATCAAAAATGGCTTTGTAGAGTCGTTAAGATTAAAGCTGAAGTGGAAAGATAGAATAAATTTACATTTGGGAAAATAAGGGAAGGGGCTGGGGAGAACTTTTTTTTTTTTAGAAGGAAACCATGTGATCATAACACAAGCTGGAAACTTGTTTGCCAGGAATTTAGATTTTTCTGGGGTACAATAATAACATACCTGAAAAAAAAAAAAGATTGAAACCAGAATTCCCTAACAAAGACTTATGATGGTTTCTGAACTACTGAAGTGCCTAAGTTTTCTGTATAGGAAGAGTTTTACATGATGTCTATCCTTTCCACCTGCCTAAAGTTTAAATTGGGGGACAATAAACTAAGTGCACAGAAAACTATGCAACAGGTGGTTTAGAATACATGTTCTAAGAAACACACTTTAGTGATTAAATCCATGCTTTAGCTATTATAAAATTATGAAACCTAATACTTTCCTACTTTAGATTTAAAATAGATTAATAAACCCTATTTCCTAGAGTGTAATTTTATAACTTGATCGATTTCATACTACTGCTTTTAAAATTTGCATTGTTTTATACTTTGCAGTGTTTTATAGTACATGCTGGAGCCAGCCGGGCAGAGTCGAACAGTCCTGAGTGGGGGAGCGAGGGTTAGGAAAAAAGAGAAGAGAGAAAGATCTCGGGAGGGCATACAGTCAAAGCTGCAGCACCAAGTTTATTTAGCACCATCCTGATATACCCTAGCAAGCATGAGAAACAGCTCAAAAAATGTTAGTTATGCACAATAACCTTGTTAACGTTACACAGGGAGCCTAACGCTATCTCGGCATTCCGCATCCCTTTCTTTAAGGCCAAGGAACAATCAGCTTCTCTGTTCCCGTCTCCAGGTGTTCTTTTTGTGTCAGCAGACTTCTTAGCTTTACTGTG